>CM054141.1:49976515-49979015 GCA_028751875.1 Rapana venosa | reverse complement strand
GCTGAGAACTCTGCCAAGACCACAGAAGGTATTGGACCCAATAACTTTCAATAAAATCTTTGGTACCCCAGATGTTTTTGCTAGGACCTTGAGCTCCTCCGTTAGACATAAGGAATTATTTAAGGTCCAGGCGATGACAGCTTGTTTCTTTAAACTAATATACATAGTTTGCCTCAGTTGCCTTTCACCATGAAGCGTTAACACTGGCTGGTGTCCCCGTGATGGCCTAACTTTGATAAGCTTCCAGTGGACTTCCTCTGATTCGACAGGATGAACTTGGGTGTGGCTGGAGCGGGCAGGTCGGACTGAGTGGCGTTGAACAGCAGGCCAGGAAAATGAACCAGCAAGAAATATGTTCATACTTTTTTTTAAACCTGCACGGTGCCACCCATTATTTTCATATTGGCATGCAAGAGTTGTTTTTTACTTGCAGGATTTTGGTAAGGACCGCTTCTTTGTAGTCGCATGTTCTTTTACCTGCATTGAATATGTGTCAGTTGTACGAAAACTTAAGTGACGGTCTTATCTGAAAAAAAAATGCAACGCGTAGTATCACTCATATCTTAGTGAATGAGAATAAGTCGCTGTTTTTGGATGGGTGTTTGCATGTCGTCTGCCAAACTGTTCCTGCTTGTGGGGGTTAGGTTGACAATGGAAGTGACTTTCCGTCACTTTTCATATATATATATATATATATATAAACTGAAGAATAAAGTAAGACAGAAAAGGCAAGGGTTCCAATATGTGTTTACAATAATGGTCAGCACAGTATTTTGACGAGTACAACCCAGCATCATCAGACTGATCATTTGTAGAGCACACAGCTAGACAATGAAGACAGAATCCCAAAGCAATATGTAGACTTCTGCTTTCCATGATGGTAACACATTATTTCAGCTACCATGTCCATACCCCCCCCCCCCCTCCCGCCCCTATTTACCTCTTGCACTTCACTGCGAACGCAAGTATGAACGCATATGCATACACGCATACACACGCATGCAGGCATGCACGCACAAACAAAACAAACATATATATATTATATATATATATATATATATATATATATATATATATATATATATATATATATATATATAATTCTATTCTTTTATATCGAGGATAATAGAATAAGCACTTATGTACTTTTTTACATCTAGTCCCCGTGTGTATGCAGTTTTGTAAATTTTGTCATCTGTTCCCACCGGCACACAATGGCCTACTCTTACAAAAAGCGGAACAGGATTTAGCGTGTGCGCAAGATGTTCCAGAGAGAGAGAGAGAGAGAGAGAGAGAGAGAGAGAGAGAGAGAGAGAGAGAGAGACAGACAGACAGACAGACAGACAGACAGACAGACAGACAGACAGACATATACAGACATACAAACACACACAGACAGGCAGACAAACACAGACAGACAGACAGGTAGACGGAGCAGAGAGTACTCGATAAACAAACAAACACACGCAAAAACCTAGAGCAAGAGAAAGGGCAAAGAGAGATGCCAAGCCATTGCATACATAATACAACTCGCTTGCCAGCTAAATTAACGAGCGGTGGCGTTTCTGACGTTGTCAAGACACAGCACAGCATTTTTTCCCCATCAGTCTTGAAGTCTACATACACGGACAACTCCAACACGTAGGCGATTAACAACATCGCGGGCCGACGGCAGGGTCCCTCGCTTCTTCATCAAGTTCGGGAGATAACGACGCTTGCGCAACAACGGCATTCACGCAATAACGAGAGAGAAGGAAAAACAAAAAAGAAGAGAACATTGCTTGCAGTATTGCTGGCTCTATTTTGAGTCTGGGACATTTTTCTCTTTCACTCGGGTTCTTGTATATGGGACGCCGATTCCTCCAGAATTCTGTCCGGTTCAGATGCTTTCCGTTTGGCGTAGAAGTCCATTCTGCAGTTGTCATTCTCGTAAATGAATGCTTGCTTAGGTACTAACTTGTTCGGTACGTTTGACGCTGGATTCGTAATGGTTTCGAAGCAACTCGGCAATATCTTCTACATAGAAATGCCATTTTCAGTGTTTATCTTAAAGAGCTGTCGTTTAGTACGTAGTGCTGGGTTGGGTTAGTTAGCCTGTCTTCCTATGTCTTCTGGTACGGTTATTGCTATCGACTAAATTGCGTTGGAAGCTTACTGTGCAGCATTAGCATTGCAGTAGATTATCTTTGCGTGAAATACAGCTGGTCTTTCTCTGGGTAAGCTGGTTGCCATAGTAAGGCAGTATTATTTTTTCCCCTACTTGTCCGTACATTTGTTTGCCTTTGATGGGGTATTTTGGCCACAGAATTCTGCTAAGGCAGTTACCTCTCATAATTGTAGATTCTTTAACGTGTAAAAACTGCGTCTTGCACACGAATATCAGTTTTTCATTTTGAGTTGTTGACCACGGAACTATATCATCGATGTGTCAAAATCAATGGGATTCAAGGTTTTCAAAAACATTGATTCACATTCAGTTCATTTATACCAGTACGAAGTG
>CM054141.1:49944015-49971515 GCA_028751875.1 Rapana venosa | reverse complement strand
TTCCACCGTGTGTTTGAGAGAGAGAGAGAGAGAGAGAGAGGCAGGCAGGCAGACAGACAGACAAACAGACAAGCAGGCAGGCACGCAGACACGCAGGCAGACAGAAAGAGACTCTGAGAATGGCTGCAGCTTTTGAGCTTGCATGCTGCTTTGTAAAATATTCATTATCCCACAATTTATTCTTGCGGGATCGTTCACTAAAACTGGTAATAATAGAGATGGATGATGCATGGTTAGCCTGCAGTTCTTTTTGTTCTTCTTCTCAGGCTTACGAAAAAGGATCATAGTGTAAAGTGCATGCGTGAGTGCGCGCGTACATGCGCGCGCGCGCGCGTGTGTGTGCTTGTGTGCGCGTGCGTGCGTAAAACAAACTCCAGACCATAATCTTTAGCCAGGATAGCTCAGCCCATCAAGATGTCAGACATCAAGTCTGCTCCTGAGGGGTGGGGGTTAGGAGAGTAGTTGTAGGAGGTTCTGAACTGTGGGTCAAGATGGCGCCCATTCCTGCAGAGGATGCTCGTAAGAGATCCCTGCACTAAGTATTGTGTTGTATTGTATTGTATTATAATATACCGTGTATGTTAGTCCGTCGTGTTCGACGATGACCTCCAAAACAGCAGAGGAGGCAGCTGCTGTTTCGGAAATTGGGCAGGAATTTCATTATAGTGGAGATGCCTTGCCCACAGTACATCCCCACTCTCTCGGCCAAGTGGGCGTAAGGACAGTCAGCGTTGGAGATGTTCTCTAAAGGCCAGCTAGCCCCCAGGGCTGCAGCACATCAGGACTGTTCAAGTCAAGCCTCCTAGTCAGAGTCAGAGTCAATCACTAAAGACTAACTGTAAAGTGGAATCCCATGAGTGGAAAAGCCACTGGTCATACAGCCTCTCACTTTGCTGTTGCCCCCAGCGTCAATTGTTTAATCAAGAACTGTGATAAAACCCAGGCGCTGACGGCGCAATATATAATGTATTGTATTGAAATGTATTGCGTTGGGTTGCGTTCTTTTGTGATGTGTTGTATGGAATTGTATAGTATTGCATTGCATTATCTTGTATTATATTGCATTGTATTCTACTTTATTGTATTGTGTTGTATGGCATTGAAGTGTATTGTTTATCACTTTCATCCACAGCAGATTTCTCTGCACAAAATTTGGGCTGTTCTGCTCGAGGAGAGCGCTCGCTTGACGTGCAGTACCACTCATTCTAAAGACACCTCCTATTACTATGTTTGACTCTTGATGAAAGGAACTTTTCTACAGGATTTTGCTAGGGACAACTCTCTCGTTGCCGTGAGTTACTTTTCGTGCTGTAATGTATTTTTCAGACAGATCATCGGTTTGTTATGTCATTCGAAAAACTAGCATCTAGACTGCCGGGCAACTCAAGGGCTAATAGATTGGGGAAAAGTGCGGGTTCAAACGGGCATCGGCCTGCGCGCGACTTCTTGCTTAGTGACCTGTATACCATTGATCCACGACCGATTCCAATATAAGCCTGAAAATGTCGTATCATTCCATCATCGATAATTTGTTTTTTAGATCAAGATTTATACTCGTTTTATTTTGTTGTCATCAAATCCTGTGATAATATTAGTGGACCATTTCTATGAAGATATTGAGTTCTGTATCACCACAGATGACAATTGTTCGGTCGCATGACATCTACAGGAACTCCAAATGGCGGGTTGGGGGGACATTGGGGTTATAACTGATACAACATAGTTCTGGTTATTGTTTATAGCTACACCACAAACTACAAGGGCGTTTCTTATTTTTTTAAAGTCCATCATTGAATCAATTCCAGGCACCGTTGACGTGGAAGCAATCCAAAATTGCCACAAGAAATAGGGTTTTTTCTACCATTTATTTTTTTAAAAATTGGTAACAGATGCAGGAAGTTACTTTTACAACTATTCATCTGATGCTGATGATGATTTGTAATCAAGCTCTTTAGATATATACACAGAAATCTTCACATTTGCGCTCAGTAATGTTTAACACTAAAAAAAAAAAAATCGGATTCGGGCTTCCTGTACTCCAATGTCTGAACTTGAGACAGGAAATGCCAACAGCATTACACTGAAGTCCTCACTGCTGTTAGAGGCTCGTGTATCTTCTCTGTTCTCCTCTTGCCACGGACTGAGTGCTAAAGTGTAAAACTGTAGGAAAAGGAATGAAATGGACAAAAGACAAAATCTCTCAGAATTGGCCTTCCCCGATGACATAACTACCTAGGCAAACTACGCTCAAAACCTCCAGCTTGTTGTAGGTCACACCATCAGAACCACTTCAAACACATACAATTACTATTATCAAGAACGCAGACTATGTCTTAGGTCAAACTTTCAGAAACACTTCAAACACGTACAATCACCATTATCCAGAATGCAGACTATTTCTTAGGTCACACCATCAGAAACACTTCAAACACGTACAATTACCATTATCAAGAACGCAGACTATGTCTTAGGTCACACTTTCAGAAACACTTCAAATACGTACAATTACCATTATCCAGAACACAGACTATGTCTTAGGTCAAACTTTCAGAAACACTTCAAACTCGTACAATCACCATTATCCAGAACGCAGACTATGTCTTAGGTCAAACCATCAGAAACACTTCAAACACGTACAATCACCATTATCCAGAACACAGACTATGTCTAGAAGGGAACATTCTACACAGGTTAAAGAGAAGGACTTTATACCTGTCAATAGGCGATGGCGTGACAATAGCAGAGCGGATTCTGTGTGATAGGATACCTTGACTGCCCCATACGATAAGCGACGCCGAAACTGATCAAGTCTTAGGTTTCTTAGTATGCTCGGTGTTATACGTGACCCAGTGGTTTTTTGTGTGATTTACGAGTGTTTCAGATTAAACTTAAACCTGATGGGAGTTGTAAACATTTGTTTTTGGATTATTTTCAAGGGTTCTTTACACATATTCTCGTTTTTCTGTTAAATACTTGATATATTTACGAGTATTTCAGGATGTTTTGCCCGAAGATCAACTCGCACCTTTTTTTTCTCTATCTTTTTAAAAACCCAGGTTTAATTCAATCTCTCTCTCTCTCTCTCTCTCTCTCTCTCTCTCTCTCTCTCTCTCTCTCTCTCTCTCTCTCTCTCTCTCTCTCTCTTTCTCTCTCTCTCTGTGTCTCTCTGGTGTGTCAAAGTCAAAGTCAAACTTTTATTTTCAGATGGTACATTGAATAAGCAGTGCATTTGCTTTTTTTCATTAAGCCATCTATCTAAAGAAAAAAAAAGCGAGAAAAAAAGATAATGTATATGCAGACATAGAATAAAAAACCTGTGTGTGTGTGTGTGTGTGTGTGTGTGTGTGTGTGTGTGTGTGTGTGTGTGTGTGTGCGTGCGCGCGCGCGCGTGCGGGTGGGTGCATGCGTGCGTCGTGTGATTGTCAGTCAGTGTCAGTGTGTACAGTCATGGGGTTTTGAACACAAAGATGTGCCTGTGATTTCGTGTTTACACATCACATGTCAAATGTGTACATCTGTCTGTGCTAAGCCTCTCTAGTTGTGGTTTTATATCTTTAATGCAAAATGTGCACACTTTGAGTTTGACACTCTATGATGATATGTTATGTCATAGAAATATACACTTTCAATTTCATGCGCTGTAATATTTTATTTAAGTGCAAAATGTACAAGCTTTTTCCCCTAGTGTTCGTCTGTTTGTGCGTTTCGTACACGCTTAAAGTCTCACTTTGTGCTGTTATTATTCTAGTATTGTGGTGTTATGTTGTAGAACAAACTGTACAAATGTTAAGTTTTATGCTGAGTGATGTTATATCTCAAACAGCACGACTATGGTAAACTTTATATATCCCTTAATATAATATTCAATATTATAATATGATATTATCTATCTATCTATCTATCTATCTATCTATCTATCTATCTATCTATCTATCTATCTATCTATCTGTCTATCTATCTATCTATCTATCTATCTATCTATCTATATATATCTCTCTCTATATATATATATTTTTTTTTCAACACTGTGTAAAAGTCGATTTGTTATAGTTATGTCGCAGTTGATATTATCATTTCTAGCTCTGTTGTTATCATTTTCTTGTTTTATCCATTTTTGGCAAAGAATATTCAAGCTGTGGTAGTTGAAATGAAAATAGTTTTATACCAGCCAGACCCAAAACCTTTTTTGCCGAGTATCTCTAATAGTGCACAGATGTAAAATCGAAGAAAACAACATTGTTATTCATCACTATTCCGACATTATTGATCTGTTGATATTGGTTTTGTAGACACAACAGATTGTCATTGGACAGGGAACGGTGTGTGTGTGTAAGTGTGTGTGTGTGTGGTGTGTGTGTGTGTGTGTGTGTGAGTAGTGGAGAGAGAGATGAGGAGGGAGAGAGAGAGAGAGAGAGAGAGAGAGAGAGAGTGTTTCTCCTTTTTACCTTTTTTTGTTCTGTTTTTTGTTTTGTTTTGGTGTTGTTTGTTTGTGGTTTGTTTTTGTTGTCTATATCATATTTTGGTTCGTTTTTTAATAACTTATTGCTACTTTTAGACAAGGCAGGAAGTCTTGTTTGTAAGACTTGTTTAAAAATGATTTTGCAAACATGATTCTAAAAATAATTTATGTAAATATCGTACCAATAGATATCTTGGTTGTTTTTTTTACACTTGATTTGACTAACCAGTGTGATGGGGGGAAAAAGGGGATTTATATAGCGCTGAATTTTGTAAAACAAACAAATCGAAGCGCTTGCATTCAAATTATTTACACGCATGCAACTTTCCTCAAATATAATGAATAACATATTTTAAATTTATGCGCGTGCGCGCGCGCGCACGCACGCACGCACTCGCAAACATATTTAGGAGATGAAGGATGCTGTTGAAAAGTAGGGACAGACATGAGGGGAGAGTCTCGGGTAGGAAATAAGTGTGTTTTGAGGCTGGATTTGAAGGAATTAAATGAAGACTTTTGGCGAATGACACGCTCAGTTGGACTACGAGCTATGTCATTTTTCTTTCTTTTTCTTTTCTTTCTTTTGCCTGATGCCACTTGACATTTTCCCCCATAGGAGCTGAGATTAAGGAAACAACATTTGATAGATTTATTCATCCCAACATGTGTTTGTTTTGTTTTTTTCAGGATGAGCTGGTAACATCTGGGAGGTAGGCAGAGGATTGTAAGGCAGACAGTCTCTGACTCAGAACGACAGTTGAACGGTGGGGAGGGCCAGCCCAGGTTCACCTTCAAACATTGTTAACGGCTACCAGTGGACGTGTGATGTACCGAATACCAGCTGTTACCACGGTGACGTGATTTTCTTGTACCTTGCGTGACTGAAATACTGTCTGCACTTGTGGTGGTTCTGTTAATTAATCGGTGATTCAGGACGATTCGTGTTCTGAGGTGAGTTGTTTTGTTGTTTAGACGTTTGGATGTGTCGGTGGCTGGGTTGGCTAAGTTGGTTGTTTTTTTTGTTAATTGGCTGGTTGGATGATGGGTGGCTGAGGTATTGGTTGGATGGTTGGTTGGTTGATGGGTGACCTTGGGTATTGGTTGTTTGGTCCGTTTGTTTGTTTGTTTGTTCCTCGATTGGTTAGTTGAACGCCGGTTGATTGGATGGTTGACTGTGCGGTTGTTTGTTTGATTTGATGGTCATTGGCTGGCTGGTTGGCTGCTGGAGATGGGTGGCTGAATGGATTGGTTGGATGGCTAGTGGTTGATTGGTTGGCTCTCTGTCTGGTCGGTTGATTTATTGGTTGGTCATTAGCTGGCTGGTTGGCTGCTGTTGATGGGTAGATTGGTTGGTTGATCAGGGTTTTTTTTAGTTGGGTAGATGGTGGTAGTTGCTTATTTGACCTTAAGGTCATATTGGTCAGTTGATTGGTTAGTTAGTAAGCACGCATTATGGTAGATGTTTTGGTATTGACGGTGGAAAAGTGATGGTTATTTTCTGCTTTGACGATGGTCTCCTAGCTGTTTTTTCTTGTTGACGTTGATCTTTAAATTGTTTTTTCTTGTTGACATTGATCTTGTAACTGTCTTTTCTTGTTGACCTTGATCTTGTAATTGTCTTCTCTTGTTGACGTTGACCTTGTAACTGTCTTTTCTTGTTGACTTGATCTTGTAGTTGTCTTTTCTTGTTGACTTGATCTTGTAACTGTCTTTTCTTGTTGACATTGATCTTGTAATTGTTTCTCTTGTTGACCTTGTAACTGTGTTGTTGACATTGATATTTAATTGTCTTCTCTTGTTGACATTGATCTTGTAATTGTCTTTTTGTTGACGTTGACCTTGTAACTCTTTTCTTATCAACGTTGACCTTGTAACTCTTTTCTTATTAACGTTGATCTTTTAACTGTCTTTTCCTTTTGACATTGATCTTGTAATTGTCCTTTCTTGTTAATGCTGATCTTGTAACTGTCTTTTCTTGTTGATGTTGATTTGTAACTCTTTTCTTATTAACGTTGATCTTGTAACTGTCTTTTCTTGTTGACATTGATCTTGTAATTGTCTTTTCTTGTTGATGTTAAAATTGTAACTGTCGTTTCTTGTTGACATTGATCTTGTAACTGTCTTATTGATGTTGACCTTGTAACTGTCGTTTCTTGTTGACATTCATCTTGTAACTGTCTTATTGATGTTGACCTTGTAACTATCTGTTCTTGTTGACATTGGTCTTGTAACTGTCTTATTGATGTTGACCTTGTAACTATCTTTTCTTGTCAACATTGATGTTGTAATTGTCTTTTCTTGTTGGTGTTGATCCTCTAATTGCCTTTCTTTGTTGACGTTGACTTTTTAACTGTTGCTTTGCTGGTTGTATTTCTAACTTTTGATTGATCGCAAAGCATGTGTGTGGTACACGAAGTTCATATACCCATACATGAAACAGAGACATAGAGAGAGGTGGTGGTGGTGTACGTGTCAGTTATGTCGTGGTGTGTGTTGTTGTGTGTGTGTGTGTTGTTGTTGTGTGTGTGTGTGTGTGTGTGTGTGTGTGTGTGTTGTTGTTGTGGACTTCATTTTACGTTTTCACTTCTAGTGATTTAGACGGTGTGTGTGTGTGTTGTGTGTGTGTGTGTGGTGTGTGTTGTGTGTGTGTGGTGTGTGTGTGTGTGTGTGTGTGTGTGTGTGTGTGTGTGTGTGTGTGTGTGTGTGTACGTGCGCGCACTCTTATTCCTTGGGTTTATTTATGAGCGTGAGAATGAGGTAACTGGGCAATAATCCGGATGGTTGATGTCAGTACTCGTTCATCTCTGCTTTGCAGCTGTGTCGTAATTTCTTCCCCCATCTGCCTGTTTGTCAGAACCTGTGCATCACTCTGCCTATCTCTGTTTTACTGCTCTTTCCACGTGTGTACCTCGCGGGCTGTATGTATGCCCATCCGTCCGTCTGTCTGTCTGTACTGTCTGTCTGTCTGTCTATTCGTTGTTTCATGTCTACTCTGCCTGTGGTAATATGTTTGTATGTAACAAGATCTATTCGATAATAACGTCTGTTTTAGCCAGACCTTTCTCCTTCCTGGTTCCTTTCTCACAATGCTCAGACACCGACTAACGGGTAAGCAAGCTTGCACACAAGTAAATACACAAGCATGCATACACGGCCGGCTTACATACATGCGTGTGTGCGTGAGCACAGACACAGACACAAATACGAACACAGGCAGACAAATAGACAGACAGACAGACGGGGATGGGATAGCCTAGTGGTTAGAACATTGCGCTCGCAATCTGATGACCCGGGTTCGATTCCCGTTCAAGGGGATATTTTCCCCTGGAGTTAACATCAGTGCAGACTCCACTCTCCCCAAAAGTCTTTCGGATGAGACTATAAACCGATGCCCCGTGTGTGAACGCACGCAGAACATCTTGCGCACACGTTAAGTCCTGTTCCGCTTTTCGTAAGAGTAGGCCATCGTGTGTCGGTGGCAACAGATGACAGACTTTACAAAACCGCATACACACGGGGACTAGATGTACTTATTCCATTATCCTCGATATAAAAGAATAAAATTAAAATAAAACACAGAAACACACACCCACACACACCCACACACACACACACACAACACACACACACACACACACACACACACACACAACACACACACACACACACACACACCAGAACCAGTTTCTGTCTGTGTGTGTGTGTGTGTTTGTGTGGCTTTTTCTGTTTCCTTTTTTCTAATCGTCTTGTCAACAAGGCGGCAGAATGATAGTGTGTGCGTGCGTGTGGTGTGTGTGTGTGTGTGTGTGTGTGTGTGTGTTGTGTGTGTGTGTGTGTGTGTGTGTGTGTGTGTGTGGTGTGTGCGGCGCGCGCGTGTAAGTATGTTCTTTCGAGCCAGAAGGCCCATAGAGCCGGAGCTTATCCCGGTTTCTGTAGCGTTAAGCGAACTGATGGTTTTTCACCACCCCTGTGACAGGACGCTAGTCTGTCGCCAGATACTTCCCCAGCAGAGCTGGTACCCACTTGTACACCTGGGTGGAGTGAGGAAAATAGGAGTAAAGTGTCTTTCCCAAGGACACAACACCGAGCCGAGCGGGGATCGAACCCGCGTCCTCTGGTGTGTGTGCGTGTGCGTGTATAATGTGTGTGTTAGTGTGTGAAAGAGGGAGAGAGAGAGGGGGGAGAGAGATACATGCACATACATGTGTATGTGTGTGTGTGTGTGCGCGCGCGCGTATGTGTATGCGTTGATGGATATGCACACATCGCGCACACACATATACACACACAAACGCAACGCACGCACACACACACACACACACACACACACACACACACACACACACACACACACACACACACACACACACACACACCACACACCACACTCTTTACAGACACCTCTTACCGCCCACACATACACACACGCACACGCAGTGTCTCTCTCACACACATACACAGAGGATTCACGCACGCACACACACACACACACACACACACACACACACACACACACACACCACACACACAAACACGCAAGCACGCATGCACACACACAGTGCGTATGAGAGCACATACGCATACAAATACATACACACATTATATTTGAATGCAGGCGCACAAAAGCTTTTTTACCCCAGTTTTCTGAAAACTCCCTCAGCAGCATATTCAATAACACGAATTTCGTATTTAATATTGCGAAAGGTCTCTGGCACAGTCCTATAGGACATTTGTTATAACTTCATTAAGTTTAATGGGGGTTTTTGCCTATGTAAACTATTTTTCCCTTGTACACATTTCAGTAGGACCTCCACCACCACCTCAACTTCCACATATTTTTTTCTCGTCTAATACCACTGGGAGTGAACAGACGTAAAATCGAAGACAGCAACAACAATACACACATATGCGTGCACAGTGCCCTACACACACACACACACACACACACACACACACACACACACACACACACACACACACACACACACACACACACACACACACACACACAAAGACACAGTGCACCGTTTTCTAATAAGAATTTCAGTAATATTTACCTTATAACAACATAAGAGAGAAATCCGTTTCCAAAGTCGCTGTCTGCACTATATTAAAGAATCATTGAAACTTAGAAACTATTCTCTAAACTACCCCCCCCCCCCCAGTTAAGGATAGCTATAGTTCCATTCTATAAAACGATATGAATATTTTATGCCAGTTTGCTTACACTGCACCAGTCTGTTGTCGTGTAGCCTTAATTATTCCCCATCTATCAATAATACATGCACATATACTGTTCATATGGGCCAGACGACATGTCAAAACTGGATAACGCATTATTGGTATTGCTATAGCTATACACACAGTGTGAGAGTGAGGGAAAAAGATGAGACAGACAGACAGACAGACAGACAGATGCGGTTGAGGAAGGACAAACAGCCACAGGCACAAAAGAACGAAACGAGGTTTGCTGAAAGGCATATTTACATTGCTCGTGGCATTTGCGTTTCAATTCATTACCAGAACCAGTTTGTGTGTTTGTGTGTTTGTGTGTGTGTGTGTGTGTGTGTGTGTGTGTGTGTGTGTGTGTGTGTGTGTGTGTGTGGTGTCTTTTTCTGGTTCCTTTTTTCTAATCGTCTTGTCAACAAGGCGGCAGAATGATAGTGTGTGTGTGTGTGTGTGTTGTGTGTGTGTGCGTGTGTGTATGTGCGTGTATGTATGTTGTGTGTGTTTGTGTGTGTGTGTGTGTGTGTGTGTGTGTGTGTGTGTGTGTGTGTGTGTGTGTGTGTGTGTGTGTGTGGTGTGTGTGTGCAATAAGAAAGAGAGAGAGAGAGGGGGAGAAGAGATACATGCACATACATGTGTATGTGTGTCTGTGCGCCCGCGCGTATGTGTATGCGTTGATGGACATGCACACACATGCGCGCACACACATATACACACACAAACGCAACGCACACACACACGCTCACACACTCATTTACAGACACCTCTTACTGCCCACACATACACACACTCACACACAGTCTCTCTCTCACACACATACACAGAGGGTGCACACACACACGCGCGTGCCCCACACACACACACACACCACAACACACACACACACACACACACACACACACACACACACCACACACACACACACACACACAACTTTAAATGAATCGATTCCGAATAAACAGTGTACCTTGGAGTCCTTAGCATCCGCTTCCCATACCCTCTCTCCTTCCTCGCCCTCCACCTCCCACCAGCCCCTCCCCCACCACCAATCCTATTCCTCGTTCCTGAAGCAACAAACCAGTCTAACCCCTCAATTTTTTTAGCTGCAAAATCCATAGAGACCGAGGAACGTAAAAAGATGTTTTTTTCTTCTTAATATAATTTGCACAGTTCTCCTGATGTTGTAGAACAATGTCAGTGTCGCCTCGCGACCCTGATAGAACAGCTGCCGGGCGTTGTTGATGTTGTTGTTGTTGTGCTTCTTCTTCTTCTTTTCTTCTTCTTTTCTTCTTGTTCTTCTTCTTCTTCTTCTTCTTCTTCTTCTTCTTCTTCTTCTTCTTCTTCTTCTTCTTCTTCTCTTTAACACGTTTCTGACTGTTTTTAACAAAGAGGGAAAAATGAAGTTTTGCAACATGTTCCTGGTGCATGCATACTTAAGTCACTTTGACTTAATCAAATCAAATCCTACAGATTATCATAAACTGCTGTTGTTTGCTTTGTTGTGTTATGTTTTACATAAAGTATTTTGAATAACAAACACACACGCCAATTTATAAACACCAAACACACACACACCCCCCCCCGACACTTTTGTTTTTTTTGGTGTAAGTGTAAGTATGATACTCTCTCAGAGACATCGTAATAAATAGATAAAAGATATCTTGTTCTCTCCATAGGTTGAAGTAAGGCAAGGGAAGGATTTTAACCATTGGGAACCAGACCATCCAAAAGTTGGCCGAGTTCAGAGAAAACCGCCCCGGGATTAAACAGTCAACCTGAAGCGAAGAAAGTCAGATGACTATACTCCCTGGGAGCCTGTACCCAGAAAATTGGGGGGGGGGGGGGGGGGACTCTGAACAGTAATGGAAGGAGAGAGAGAAAGAAAGCGGGAGTGAGAGAGAGACAGACACAGAGAGAGAGAGAAACAGAGAGACAGAGAGAGAGAGGAGACCCTAATGTGGTGACTGGGATGTGAAGAAATTTTGAGGATTTGGGGACAAGGGACTGGGGAAGGTGCAAGTTGAATTTGGTCAGGTCTGTGAAGTGATGTGAAAACACTTTTCCTCTCCTTCTCTACGATTTCTTCTTGTTAAATTTGTATTGATCGTTGAAGTCTTGGTCGAGGTATAAAAAGAGGCATAGGGAGAAAGAAATGGTTGCGGTGGTGGTGGTGGTGGTGGTGGTGTGTGTGTGTGGGAGGGGGTGTTAATGTCACTGTATGGGCTCAAAAGAGCTTTGGTGAGATCCAGGCATTGGCGCACGATCGCCACAATTAGAGAAAGGTGTTGTTCTCTTCATTGTAGTAACTCCACAACAACTCTTGGTTAAGGGACTAGTGTAGTGTAGTGTAGTGTAGAGTAGTGCGGTGTAGTGTAGTTTAGTGTAGTGTAGTATAGTGTAGAGTAGTGCGGTGTAGTGTAGTGTAGTGTAGTGTAGTGTAGTGTGGTATATAGTGTATTGTATGTAAATGCGGTGTAGTGTAGTGTAGTGTAGTGTCGTGTAGTGAAGTGCAGTGAAGTACAGTGTAGTGTAGTGCGGTGCGGTGTGGTGTGGTGTGGTGAAATGCAGTGTAGGGTAGAGTAGGGTGGTGTGTAGTGCGTAGTGTACTGTAGTGTAGTGTGGTGTGGTGTGATATAGTCTGGAAGTGTAGGATAGGTTGAGTAGTATGTAGTGCGTAGTGTAGTGTAATGTAGTGCAGTATGGTGTGGTGTGATTTATTTGTTTATTTATTTATTTATTTATTATTCTTTTATATCGAGGATAATGGAATAAGCACTCATGTTTTTTTTGCATCCAGTCCCCGTGTGCATGCAGTTTTGGTAAATTTTGTCATCTGTTCCCGCCGGCGCACAGTGGCCTACTCTTTCGAAAAGATGTGAGGTGGTGTGTGTGATGTTGTGTAGTGTAGTGTAGTGTAGAGTAGTGTAGTGTAGTGTAGAGTAGTATCGTGTAGTGTAGAGGTCGGTGAGGTGATAATGGTAGTAATACAAATATGATGATGGTGATTCATGAAAATAGATGAAACTTCCGTCAGCCATTAAATGGGCATATTGAGTTGTATTTGATTAAAGCTTGTGGAAAACAGGTACCAACAACATCAACGTTTCTTGTTTGAATAATGTCCATAAATTGATTTCTTTTCTGTGAGTATTGTGCGCGTCTGGCTGACCATACTGTGTTAAAAAATAGACAGCATTTGTGTCAACTATTTTGATGTGCGTAGATTAGGAAATGGATTTTGCTTCTTTCACGATTGTATGTGTTAAGGACTCGTTAACGATAGAGTGTGACAAAGAGATTGCATCTCTGTCAGTCTGATGTGTGTCTGGTCATTGGTTGATAATAGAATAAGAAAAATAGATGACTTCGTTGCCAGTCATGTGTATGTTTCAATGGTTGACTATACACTGCGACATGAATATGACATCTTTGCCAGCCTTGTGTGTGTCTAAATGGTTGACTATATGCTGTGACATGAATATGACTTTTTTGTCAGCCTTGTGGATCGCATTTATACCAATCTGGTGTATATCACTCAATATGCAGTTGACCGAAGATTGTTAAAAACACTGAGGTGTCTGTCAGCTTGAGAAAAATGATTTTTAAGAATTTTCGAAATATATCTTCTTCATCTTCTTTTTTTTTTTTTAAATCAATTCTTGGCTTCAGCTCCGAGGTTTACCAATGGTGAGATTGTGTGTATGTGATGGGTTTTTCCCCACCATTAAGGTAGCCACATTCCAACTTCGGGGATGACATCTAAACACGACACCAGTGTGCATGTGGTTCTTTGTTTGGTTGGGTTTTTTCAGTTTGTCATCCAGTCCTACCGGCACTCAGTGACCTACTCTTCCAAAAGGCAGAACAGATTTTACCGTGAGCGCAAGATGTTCCGCGTGTGTTCGCACACAGGACCTCTTTTTATAGTCTCATCCGGAGGACTTTTGGGGGAGTGTGATCAAACCACCAACGAAGCACCTGTTCGAGGGGGAATAGGTGCTTCGTTGGTGGTTTGATCCCGGACCATCAGATCTTGAGCGCAACCCCTGGGCCATCCCGCTCCCGGAACATATCTAACAGACATCTTTACGATATTGTGGCAATATTCTGTGTCAGTCTTATAGTGATTCCAGTTTCAGTATTTGTTTCCTCCTGTGTTTACCCCTAACATTGAATAGAGTGATGCTTACACGTGATACAATTTAAAAAACAAACAAAAAAAACCCTCTAATATTTTGGGAGTACGGTTGTAACCAGAGTGTTTAGTTGGCTAAAAATGATTGATCGTGCTTTATACATGCCCACACTGCTGTTTTTGATTACTCGTAATACTTCTGTCAGCTGTCGACGCAACAGGTGTGGGGGATTTTAAGTTCAGTCAGAACACAATGTTTCATCTAGAATATGACTGACAGTAGGGAGGGAAACAATGAAGTTTTGCATACATGTGTTATTTTTTGGTTCTTCAATATATTTCGTCTGCTCGTTTAAGTTAGCTGTGTGTGTGTGTGTGTGTGTGTGTGTGTGTGTGTGTGTGCGTGCGTGCGGTGCGTGCGTGCGTGCGTGCGTGTGTGTGCGGGAGGGGATATGTGTGTGTGCTTGCGTGTGTGTTGGGGGGGGGAGAGGAAGGGGTATGTGTGTATGGAGGGGGTATGAGTGTGTTTTGTGTGTGTGTATGTGTGCATGTGTTCATGTGTGCGTACATGCCAGTGTGTATGTTTATATGCATACATGCCTCTGTGTGTATGTGTGCATGTGCATGTGTGTGCATGTGTGTGCGCAAAGATGAGTGTGTTTGTGTGTGTATGTGTATGCGTGTGTTTATCGACGACGCGGCACTGTCGATGTAGTGAACTGAAATGAGAGATAGGAGAGAGAGAAAGAGAGAGAAGAGAGAGAGGAGAGAGAGAGAGAGAGAGAGAGAGAGAGAGAAATGTGTGTAGGTGGGTGCAAGCGCGCATGTGCATGCGTGTGTATATTTGTACATGCGTGTATGTGTGTGTGTGCGCGCGCACTCACACACACACACACACACACACACACACACACACACACACACACACACACACACGTACGCGAACGAAGCAGAATGTTGCAATGAGGGTGAAGGCCATTAAAGCAGAAAAGCCATTATCTGAAAGAAAAGTTTTTGCTTTGATGTCCACATCAAAAGTTGACCCTCACTTCACTATCAAACTTCTTGCCATTGAACACGGAAGGTCTGCATGTTATAAACTTTTCTCTCCTTCTAGAGGCCATATTTTAGACACCGAGCATAGAAGCAGTAGAAGCAGCAACAATAACAGTAGCAGCAGTAGCTGCAACGAGCGGCAGTAGTCGTTAAATGCCTGCAGTGTAGAGCAAAAGAGACATCGCAAGCGAGCAGACAGGCAACCGAAGAGTAGAGACAGAAAAAAAGCTGTACCGCAGTGTAAAGCTATATCCTGGGACTCGGACAAATGAGATGTAGTTTAGATTTATGAGTAGTGTGTGTCAAGGGGGCGACTGGGAATTGTATAGGCAGACAGTCGATACCATCGGACCTCTGTAATAGACACACACAGACAGACAGACAGACACACACACACACACACATATATATAAAAATATATATATATATATATATATATATCATCCTCAATGCCTTTGTGCCTTATTGGCACGTAGGGCAGCAATATATATATATATATATATATATATATATATATATATATATATATATATATGTATACATATATATGTATATATATATATGTATATATATATAAATATAAATATATATATATATATATAGATAGATAGATAGATAGATAGATAGATAGATAGATAGATAGTAGATAGATAGATAGATAGATAGATAGATAGATAGAAGAAGATAGATAGAAGGAGAAGAGAGAGAGAGAGAGAGAGAGAGAGAGAGAGAGAGAGAGAGAGAGAGACCCCCGTGAGGTTCCCGGGGTATGCTTGCAAAGCGAACATTGCAAGAATAGGGCCTCTGCCATCCAACCAGGCATGTCGTAAAAGGCGACTAAGGTGGACAAGGGAGCTGAAGTCAGAGGTGATGGGCCTAGCGGCGCTCCCGAGACAACCACATCACCATGCAACTATTGCCAAAATGACACTTAGAGACCGGATTAACAGGAATGGTGCTCGCCCTGTGGGGATCCGCCAGGCAGGTGCAGTGCCGGGCTCCGCGCCTCAACGGAGTCCACCCAAGCGACTGGAGGTCCCTTCATCGTCCTGTGGAGCCAGGGGACGGGGAGGACATGCGACTGGCCGCAAGCCAAGCAAGACCAAGGAGACCCCTACCATCAACATCATGCAGTGGAACGCTGAAGGGGTCAGCGACAAGACAACAGAGCTCCAACACTTCCTACACGCTAACAACATCCACGTGTGTTGTATGCAAGAGACACACCTGCAAGAGGGGAAGCCACTAAAGATCCGCGGCTATCAGGTGTTTCGCAGTGATCGACAGGGTAGAAGAAAAGGTGGAGTACTGACACTAGTGAGGAACAACCTGAACGCTAGTGAAACAAAGACGTACATGGAGGAAGCAGAGTACCAGACAGTGAAGATCACCACCAAGGACAGTAGCTTCACTGTCGTCAACTACTACTGCCCTGATGATAAGAATCTAGCCCTAGATACCATCCAGGTCCCAGACAACAGCTTCCTCATCACTGGCGACTTCAACAGCAGGTCCCAGAGTTGGGGATACAACCACCTTGACAAGCGAGGAGAAGAAGTAGAGGCATGGCAGGATGAACACCGCCTAATCCTCGTCAACGACCCCACCGACCCTCCTACCTTCTACTCGCGCCGCTGGAAGACCACCACCACCCCGGACCTGGCTCTCTGCACTGATGACATCCACCAGAGGATCGGGAGAACAGTCCAAGATCAGCTCGGGGGAAGTGACCACCGCCCCGTCATCCTCACAATCAGTGGAGAAGCAGAAACAGGCACAGACCTCAACCAAGATGGAACTATAAGAAGGCCAAATGGGGACTCTTTGCCATCAGGACAAATGAACTGACTAACAACATTCAAGTAGAGGGACGAAACATCAACAACGTAGTGAAGGAATTCAACAAAAGCATCCTTCATGCAGCCAGGGAATGCATACCAAGGGGAGCAAGAAAAGACTACATCCCATACTGGACGGACCAGCTTCAACAGGCACACGATGCAGTCACCGAAGCAAGAGAAGAAGTAGAGAACAACCCGAATCAGGAGAACCACATCAGACTCCAAGAGAGCACGGCAAAATACCTGAGAACTAAACTAGAAAGCAAGAGACGGAGCTGGAGAGAGAAAACATCAAGCCTCAACATGGAAAAAGACACAACTAAGCTCTGGAGACTAACACAGGCCCTGAACGATGAAGGTACAAAGGGGCAGAAGATCACACTAGAAGAAGACGGCAGAACTCTGACGGGAAAGAGGGCAGCCAACACCTTTGCCAAGAAGTACGCCAAAGAAAGCAATAACAACATCCCACAAAACCTACAGAAAGAAGTGAGAAAGGAAGAAAGAGACAGGAGAAAGAACTGTGAACAGGGTCATGAGGCAATGGAACACAAGATCACCATGCCAGAACTCCTAAAAGCCATCAAGAAACTGAAGAAGAAGAAGTCACCAGGACCTGACAACATCACCAACGAGATGATACAACACCAAGGCAACACTGCTCTCCAGAAGCTCTTGGACATCTTCAACTTGAGCTGGAACAGTGGTCAGGTCCCCCAATGTTGGAAAGAGGCCATCATGATCCCAGTACTGAAGAAGGGCAAGAACAAGAGCAAGGCCATCAGCTATCGCCCAATCAGCCTCACGAGTTGCCTCTGTAAGACCATGGAGCGCATCGTCAACCTGCGCCTGCAACTCTACCTGGAGACTGAAAGCACCCTAGTCCCTGAACAAGCCGGATTCCGTCAGTACAAAAGCACTGAAGATCAAACAACTCATCTTACTCAAGTTATAGAGGATGCTTTTCAGGCCAAGAAGATGACCCTGGCAATCTTCATAGATCTACAGAAGGCCTTCGACAAGGTCTGGAAAGATGGACTCCTTGTGAAGCTCCTACGCAGTGGCATTACCGGCAATATGTACCAGTGGACAAAATCCTACCTTCACAACCGACGAGCCAGAGTGATGGTGGACTGCCGCTGTGGCCGGAAGGTACTCCTGCGGCAAGGAGTACCTCAGGGAGGAGTACTCTCACCAACCCTGTTCGTGCTCTTCATTAACGATATTGTGTCGGAGCTTCCCAAGGGAGTCCACGCAGCGCTTTATGCAGACGACCTGGTGCTCTGGTGCACGGAGGAGTACGCTTCAACAGCAAACTACCGCATGCAGATGGCCCTGGATAAAGTTTCCGCATGGGCTGACAAGTGGTGTGTGTCCATTAACCGGGACAAGACCACAGGCACCCTCTTTACGCTCTCACCAAAAGCAAGCCCTGGACGCCTCACCCTTGGCAACACGACCCTCAAGATGGAAGACCAACAGACATACCTTGGGGTCACATATGACAAGAAGCTGACCTGGAAACAACACATCACCCAGGCAGAAGGAAAAGCAAGGCGTAAGCTCAACATCATGCGAAAACTTGCAGGGACACAGTGGGGAGCCAATGAACACATCCTGAAATCAGTCTACCAGGGCACTGTACGACCCCATCTTGAGTACGGATCAAACTCTTGGATGACAGCTGCCAAGACACATCGGGACACCCTGGACAAGGTACAGAACCAAGCCTTGAGAATCATCACAGGCGCGATGAAATCCACCCCCATAGAGAAGATGGAGCAGGTGACTGGCATAGCTCCTCTCATCACCAGAAGGAAACAGAAGACGTTGCAACAGGCTACCAAGTACCAGTGCACCAAAGACCATCCAATGAGCACAAGACTGGAGAAGCTGTCCTCTGGAAGACTAAACCGCTCCAGTTTTGCAGTCGAAGCTCGTGCACTGCAGAGAGAGCACCAAGACAAACTGCCAGCAGTACAGCCCATCACCTTCTCCCTTGATGATCCTCCATGGCAAGAAAGGACAGGAAAAGTGACAGTCAGAATGACAGTTCCAGGAATCACGAAGAAAACTGAACAGGGCGACATTGTCAAGAGAACTCTAACGGCAGCCATGATAGAAGATCAATACCCTCACGAGGCATGGCTCCACGTCTACACAGACGGCTCTGCAACAGATGCCACCAGATGTGGAGGAGCTGGGGCCTACATCTGGTATCCCAGCAGAGAATGGGAGACTCGGTCAATAGCAACCGGCGTCTACTGCACCAACTACAAGGCCGAAGTGGAAGCGATCATCCTTGCAGCAAACACCATCCGCAGCAGAGTGGATCACAACACCCAGGTCGTCTTTCTGACCGACGCTCTGTCTGTGCTGCAAGCCTTCAACAGCGGCCAGCTTCCACAACTAGAGATGGCACTACATAACATCCAGTGTCTTCGCACCGTGCTGCAGTGGATCCCCTCACACTGTGGCATCGAGGGCAATGAGCAAGCTGACAAAATGGCCAAGATAGGCGCCCGAGATGAACAGCCCGAAAACCCTGTCTGCCTTGCAGAGAGCAAGACCATCATTAAGGCTCTCTACAGGAAAACGCCACCACCAGACAGCTACCACAGCCTCACCAGACAAGACCAGGTGACCATCTTCCGATTAAGAACAGGCCACTGCAGGCTGAACCAACATCTGCACAGGAAGATGAAAGTGGTACCCTCCCCCATGTGCTCATGTGGGGAAGCTGAGCAAGACACTAGCCACATCCTGCAGGACTGCAGGGCCTTCAGGCAGCTGAGAGAGGAAATGTGGCCGAACCCATTACCCCTAGAAGGAAAACAAGGCATCGAAAAGAAGAAGAAGAAGAAGAAGAAGAAGAGAGAGAGAGAGAGAGAGAGAGAGAGAGAGAGAGAGAGAGAGAGAGAGAGAGAGAGAGATTGTACGTTTTATTGAGGGTATTGGATGAGCCAGAGGCTTCTTTACACCAGAATGAAGCAAATAATAAACTTAATCACGTAGGTATTTTTGCGATCAACTACTCACATAACCAGTCAGTTGCATAATGAACTAACAAAACAATACATACTAACTAAAATACATCTCTATACACATCCATTTTTTTCTCATACAAGAATACATTCACATTATTGCCAGTCATATTAGCTTAATCATGCATTTCAACAACCAAACCAAGCAATTAGCCTAATTTTATGCAGGAGGAATTCAAACCACAGAGACAAAAATGAATGAATGGTTGAGACAGAGAGAGATTTAACAATATTTTAATCAGCAGGTGTAGGCATGTGAAGTTTCCTACCACGTAACTCACCTCATTTCACAATGAAATCATCTGTTGTATTGTATTGCATGTGGAAACTCGCACGTCACCCAACCCTGAAGAAAGCCGAAGTTCTAAGATTAAGCAACACAGATCAGCCCCATGTAATAATTAAAATATGACAAGGAAAAAAATATGACAGAACCAGAGGCAGCAGCAGTCGTATTATTACTGGAAGTAGTAGTAGCAGCAAGCAGCAGCAGCAGCAGCAGCAGCAGCAGCAGCAGCAGCAGCAGCAGCAGCAGCAGCAGCAGTAGTAGAAACATCAGCAGCAGCAGTAGAAGTAGCAGAAACAGCAGCAGCTGCAGCAATAGTAGTTGTAGTAGTAGTAGCAGTAGTAGTAGAAGTAGTAGTAGCAACAGCAGCAACAGCAGCAGAAGTAGCAGCAGCAGCAACAACAACAACAACAAACAACAACAACAACAACAACAATAGTGGTACCAAACGTAGTGAAAATAATAGTCTGTTGTGTTAGGGAAAACAGCAATACTAGAAGCCATCAGACCATGATGACGTCTGCAACCGTAGTGGCGCCATTAATAACAGCAGAAATTGCCGTTGTACACTTATTATGAACGGTATAAAAATGTTTTGCATTACCGATTTTCGTAGTTGTTGTACGATACAATAATTACATGTCCGATTTTATGCGTTTAACCCTTGTACATATAAGACATTGGCATTCAAATTAATGACAGAACCACCCTGTCTTTGCCGCTCTGTCTGTCTTTCTGTCTGCCTCTGTCTCTCGGTCTCGGTCTCTGTGTGCCTCTCTCTCTCTCTCTCTCTCTCTCTCTCTCATCTCCTCTCTCTCTCTCTCTCTCTCTCTCTCTCTCTCTCTCTCTCTCTCTCTTTCTTCTTTCTTTCTCTTTCTCTCGTTCTGGTTTATACTTTCTTTTCCCTTCTAGTAGCCAAATCATAGTAGAAATAGTGAACATGTTGACTACCTCTACTATGATTTTTTTCAGCTTTGCCTAAACAAATTTCTTCAATCACCATACATATGTAATTTTTTTCTTTTGGGTGCACTGGACAATTTTGGACTATCATGACCCTGCTGTCAGTGTTTACTGTTTTCATCTTTGGGGTTATCGACAAAGTCTGTGTAAACTAAATGCTCAATCTGATTATTGATGCAGAGACGATAAATTGTTCAAAGTTTAGCAGCAACAACAACACAATGGTGTAGCGATAGCATCAATAATATTAGTAGCACCAATACTTGTAACAGTAGTAGTAGTAGTAGTAGTAGTAGTAGTAGTAGTAGTAGTAGTAGAAGTGGTGGTGGTGGTGGTGGCATCAGTAGTAGTAGTAGTAGTAGTAGTAGTAGTTATAGCTGCAGCAGCAAAAGCAATAGCAGCAGCAACAACAACAGCAGCAGCAGTAGAAGTAATAGTAGTCGTAGTAGTAGTAGTACACCACCACACACCACCACTACCACCATCACCACCACCACCAGTAGTGCTTATTTTAGTTATTGTTGTAGCTCTCAAGATGATGACAGCGATTGGCATCAGGGCAAGGGAGGAGGATGGTAATTATGGTAATCGCACAAGCAAAAAACGACGGTCGCATAAAAAAAATCAGGAGGAGAATAAACAGAGATCATAATCATTCTTTATTGTTTGCAAGAAGATTTAAACCATCACCAGTGCAGTAGCACTAAGCAAGCACAGTGACCATAGAAAGGCGAACAGAGTAAACCACATGGGTCACTACCTCATAAAGCAACAGTGCCAACGGAAATGGCAGTAACACTAACAGCAGCAGTGCTAGTCACAGTGGCTGGGAAGGGGAGCTGCAAGTTGTTCTCGGTGCTACTTGCAGAAGGCGGGCTAAGTCTCCAGAGAAATGGCAATTATTCTCCAGGTTAACGATGGCCCTTCGGGAATTCACAACCATGGGATAATTCATGCTATTGGCCGAAAATAGAGAGGCCTAAATCCTGTCAGGCTGGCTCCCTCTGCCGGTGAAAGAGTGCAGGAAAAGGTCCCGCGTAAAGGGAGATAAATACTGCCCCCTCTATCTCTCTGTCTCTCTCTCCTCTCCCTCCTGTTGCTTCTTTTTGCTTAACGGTCTTCCCACATCCTAGAAAGTCGGAGTAGATGTTGTTTAGGTAGAACCGGACGTTGGGTGTAGTAGAGGGTGCTGTGTGGTCATGATTTAGAGGAGGTACTTACGGAGATGGAGGGTGAGTGGCCGATGAATTATGTAAAATACGTGGGTAATGTAGACTTGTGTGGCTCTCTGGTCGCTGTTGACATAAATCCGAGAGAAGAAATGAACACCGAGAAAGCTGCAGAGAGAGAGCACTCAGTCCAAGACATAAAGAGCCCGCCATGATACAAATCATGCACATTATTGTACGGAGAGTCAACCACCCTTTACATATGTATACACGACATTTGTGAATACTTGGGGAATAAACGGAAAGGTGTGAAATAGGAAAAATTTAATATTTTAATTTTTAAGAATCGGGTGCTGGTTATATCTTATTTTATGCATCGTTTTATGTGGTTCTCCCACAACGCGGTGACCGTCCTCGGTTGACCCTTATGGCTGGCCAGGACGTTGACACGAGGAGCGACAACAGAGTTGGTTCAAAATCCTATTTTAATTGATGTGGCCTCAGTGGTCGGCGGGGTTATATATATATAATAATAATAATAATGTATGGAATTTATATAGCGCTGAATCTTGTAAAGCAACAAATCAAAGCGCTCAGATTTTATTTCATACCACTTTAAGTCATGGCAGATTTCTCTCCGTGAAACTCGGGCTGCTCTCCCCGGGGAGAGCGGGAGAACGCGTCGCCACTTAGCGCTGCGCCACCCTTTCACCCTTTCACCCTTTTTTTTTTTTTTTTTTTTTCCTGCAGCTGTATTTGTTTCCCTATCAGAGTGGCTTTTTTCTAAGAATTTTGCCAGGGACAACTCTCTTGTTGCCGTGGGTTTTTTTACGTGCGCTAAATAATTACGTGTAACACACACATATATATATATATATATATATATATATATATATATATATATATATATATATATATATATATATATATATATATATATATATATATAATAATGATTCATTTGGATTGCAGATTTGCTTGCTGGTGTTTTCTTTATCTTTGCAGTGTAGGTTCTTTTTTCATACAATGTTTCACACTGACTTCAAACGAGCATGAATAATTTGCATGCAACAAAACATGTACAGCAACATCACTATAGAAAAGCCGTTTTATTAAAACACCCCCCGCCCCCCCCTCCCCCCCCCCCAAAAAAAAAAAAAAAAGGTGTCACTTCATCAGTATGCATCAGTAGAAATAACCTGAATATGACCGATTAAAAAGCCAAATTTTTTAAAATATAATATAGAGTTTAAAAAAAGAGACATCACAGATACACTAATTTTCTTCAGTTAGCTTAGAGGGAGGTGGGGGAAAGCTACCTTTTTCTCTTTCACCATTGTATAATGTATAATGTTATATAATTGTATCATACTGCGTTATTTTGAACGGTGTTCTGTTACGTTAAATTATGTATCGTGTTATTGAGCTATGTTGCATTGTATGGCGTTGCATTGTATTGCACTGTATTGTGTTGCAATGATTTAGATTGTATTGTATTGTATCGAATATAGCATCATAGTCTCATTAAATCCAACAGCGTGAAAATCAAGCTGTTCTCCCCTGTGTAGTAAAGGGCTGCATGCCTCGTCCATTCTTTTCTTCTGTCTTTGTGCATGTATATTTGTGAACACCCCCCCCCCCCCCCCCCCAAATGTAAGTTTTTTCCTGGATAATTTTGCCAACAATATTAACATCTCTCTCTCTCTTGGGGGGGGGGGGGGGGTGGAGGGGGGGGGGGGCGGGGGGCGGAGACGGGATAGCCTGGTGGTTGGTTAGAGTGATGCATTCGTGATCTGCTGACACTGGTTCGAATCTCGCTCAAGAGGATTTTTCCTCAGGAGTCAACATCAGTTCTGACTCCACTCCCCCCAAAAGTCCTTCGGGTGAGACTATAAACCGAGGTCCTGTGTGCGAACGCACGCAGAAGATCTTGCGCACACGTTAAAACCCGTTCCGCTTTTCGGAAGAATAGGCCATTGCGTGCCGGTGGAAACGGATGACAAAATTCACAAAACTGCATACGCACGGGGACTGGATGAAAAAAGCACATGAGTGCCTCTTCCATTATCCTCGAAATAAATAAATACATAAATAATAATAATAATAATAATAATAATAATAATAAATAAATAAGAATCTCTCTCTTTCTCTCTCTCGCGGCGCGCGCGTGTGTGTGTTTGTGTGTGTGTTTAATGCATGCTGCACATGGAACCAAGATTTATCGTCTTGTCATAAATACTTGCATACAATCACTCAAGGTGTAAAAGGAGTTGGGGGGAGGGAAGGGGTAATGTCTGAACTGGGATTCGAACATCAGACCTCTTTCTTTCTAGCTGGATGCAATTACCTGAAGGCCAAGTTACAAATGAGTTATACTTTTTTGTGTGTATATATCTTGTTGTTAGGCTTACGTTTACTTCCACTGAAGCCAGATTAGCATGAGACTACTTACAATAATAGCCTGAGTTTTTTTTAATAGGAAAAATGTATATGTAATTCCACTAAAGACAACGCTTATATTTGTGAACTCCACATTTTTACCACAGCAATGGTCAGCTTTTTTCGTACATTACGGGGGGGGGGGGGGGGGGGGGGGGGGTGGGGGGGAGGGGGAGGAAAGTGTGGACATTGCACGTGACGTCACGCTATCTCGACTTCAAGGAGGATTGATCATACACCGTGTATGGTGTCATGTGGTTTTACTGTAAACTGGATCAAGACGTTCAACTGCACAAACCTGGTCCAAAAACAAATACAATTTCTTTTTAAACTTATGACCACGTCACTTTTTATCAGGACAAATTAAAACACACCGAAAATAAAAGCAATAAAAGGATGTTAACAAACACAACTTAAAAAGAATCAACCAACAACAACTGCAGTAAAAGGATGTAAATCAAATGCAGATTAAATTTTATTTAAGTCATATCTCTTTATTGCCGTTATTTTGGTTTGTGTTTTCATCCGTGCTGATATAAAGCCATATTCTAAGCAGTTTTAAAGTCATTTCCAGTTACTTTTGGACTGTGTTTTTGCTGTTGGGAGTCTTGATCCAGTTAGCGACAGGAAAATCACTTAAGGACACCACAAGCATGCCTGTTGGTAAAGGCAGATTCCATGACTGGCAGAATAAATTGTCTTTTCCATCAGCTCCATACAAACATGTTGCATGTCAGCTTCTGCGGCTCTTTCTCACAACGCTTGGCTCTTGTTTGTGTAGCATGTTTGCTAGTGCATATCGTTCATACCTCTCTCGGTCTCTGTCTATCTCTCTGTGTCTGTGCCTTTGTTTCTCTATCTACCGCTCTGTCTGTCTGTCTGTCTGTCTGTCTGTCTGTCTGTCTGTCTGCTCTCTCTCTCTCTCTCTCTCTCTCTCTCTCTCTCTCTCTCTCTCTCTCTCTCTCTCTCTAAGGCTGAAATACAAAAAAACCTTTTCAGTGTTCAGTGTTCTCTCTCTCTCTGTCTCTCTCTCTCTCTCTGTCTCTCTCTCTGTCTCTCTCTCTCTCTGTCTCCCTCTCTATCTCAGATTAGCTTAGTTTGCATTAAGTTTGCTATTGTCCACAAGCCGAAGTCTACTCCAGTAATTCTAGTGACGTATATTTACCAAGCCCTTCAAAAGGCTTCGAACTGTAACTTATTAGGTTTGTTTTATTTGTCGAGCAATCACTTGGCTTATAACGAGTAGTGAAGTTAGTATATGTGTTTCATGTGGCTATACTATAAATATAGTGGGTTTGTGTATCTTTTTTATGGCTATACTTATAAAGACAGTTAGCTTTGATGTTTCTTGTGACTATACTCTAAAGATAGTATGTTTGTTTAACGTAATTAAATTTAAAAGTTAGTCTGTGTGCTTCTTGTAGCTATAGTATGTATGTGCATTCTCTGTAGAGTAAGGGTATGATCTTTATCCGAATAGAATCTGTTTGCCTGTCTGTATGCCTGCCTTTGTCTTTGTAATTGCCCTTCATGGGATGATTAACGTGTTTTTGACTTGTCTTGTCTGTCTCTGTCTGTCTCTCTCTCTCTCTCCCCTCCCCCCCCCCCCCCCCCCCCCCCCCCCCCCCCCCCCCCCCCCCCCCCCCCCCCCCCCCCCCCCCCCCCCCCACTCTCTCTCTCCATCCCAAATCCTTTCTTTCAGTTGTCCATCACCAGCATAATGGCGGAGGGTGAGAACACTGTTTTGCTCTCAGACCGATTTGTTCCCGACCCTACCCATGCTGACGTAAGGCATTGAGCGTTGCAAAGTCCCCTGTGTTTCTGTCCCTCCCAATTTCCCCCACTTTTGTGATCTTTTGGTTTTGTTTTGCCTGTGTAGAGGGGTTTTTGTGTGTTTTATTTGTTGGGTTGGTGTTTTTTTTCGAGTTGCTGGAATGATTAGGAAAAATGAACAGATATGGAAAAATGAGAGTGGTGTTTGTTTGTGTTAGGTCATGACGAACGGGTGGATGTTATATTTTTTAGCAGCGCTAAGTGGCGACGCGTTCTCCCGCTCTCCCCGGGGAGAGCAGCCCGAATTCAAATCTGAGCGCTTTGATTTGTTGCTTTACAAGATTCAGCGCTATATAAATTCCATACATTATTATTATTATTATTATATTTTCTCTTGATGAGTGGCATAAACCAACCAATCAACCGATTGGTCAATAAATCAGTTGACCAAACAATCGGTTATGCAATACCTTAATCGTGATATCGTGACAATATCAGATATTGTTCCACCAATTATTAACCAATCAGTTGATCAATCAGTCAAACCCTTAATCGTGATGTCTTGACAGTATGTTAATCAATTGAACAATCAGTGAATTCCTTTATTTTATTGTCTTGGCAATTCTTTATGATTCCTTTATGGTCCTCTGACGCTCCTTAGAAATCAGGAAGAGCCAAGTACGTTCACTCATTGAATTTTCCTTCCATCCATTAATCTTGTTCTTGTTTTGACTCCGTACGTTTTTGTATTTCGTGGACTTGTGTCCAGAAGCAGCATGATCGGGCAATGTGACCAAACTGCCCTAGCCTTGGCTTCTTTGTTGACCTTCATAAGTGTGTGTGTGTGAGTGTGTAGATACACACACACATCTATCTATCTATCTATCTATCTATCTATCTATCTATCTATCTATCTATCTATCTATCTATCTATCTATCTATCTATCTATCTATCTATCTATCCATCTATCTATCTATCTATCTATATATCTATCTATCTACTATCTATCTATCTATAGATAGATAGATAGTAGATAGATAGATATATAGATAGATAGATAGATAGATAGATGATGATAGATAGATAGATAGATAGATAGATAGATAGA
>CM054141.1:49931515-49939015 GCA_028751875.1 Rapana venosa | reverse complement strand
GGGAAAGCACAAATCATAACTGCACATGTATACATACATTCCACAATTAGCCTCTCTAGGTTTTTGAATGGAAAGTGCCAGCTGTCGATATCTGAGCCTTTAAGTGCAGCCGTCTCTGGTACACACTTTTCAAACCTCTTTTCATGCGGTGGGCACAGTGCAGCTGTGATGGGATGCAGCAGTTAATGGATTTGTCATCAGCCATCTGCTGTGTGCAGTTATTTTGTTTGCAAACTCTTACCTTTTAGATAGGGGCTTTTTTCGCCAGATGTGAGAGCATACTTTCACCATATGTGCGTTTAAATAGCTGTGGCTGAGAGGAGGGAGAGGAAGTAGGCAGAAGGTTATGAGGTGGAGTCCTAATGCACCATAATAACAACAGGCAAGGTGTCCACAGTTCTTCACTAAGACCACTTCGCTGGGATTGCTCTCATGTATCTTTGATACTGTCGATATTGTATTTGTTTTTTTCTACATAGTTAGGCTTAAAAGGTAAATTGAGGGGGAGGGGCGGGGTTGGAAACCCTGTTCTGATTTCAAAAGCCATGAAGTCGTGTACTGTTGCTCAATCACTGTAGCGTCCAGTAAATTCAGAGTGCGTTGCTCAATCACTGTAACGTCCAGTAGATTTCATGATCTCTCAGGTCAGCTAATGGGTAGACTTGTCCGCTGTCGTAAAGTAGTTGTTATCATAAAATGGACGGGCTCAACGGAGATAAGATCTCCGCCCAGGGGCAGAAAACTGTCTGTGGATTAAAAAAACAACCCCAACCCAACCCCAAACCTTCCCTTGTCCTTCACAAGGCAGGCTTGCAATGCACAGAATGCAAATCACAAAACAAACGATTCCAAATCTAACAAGTTCTAATGTCTTGGTGAACGTTTGAATCAGATAAAATAAGGGTTTTTTTGGGAAAGTTAGGGAGTACATTTTATGTTTGCAGCCTAGACTGAGTGTTTCTTCATGTAATATCTTTTTTTTACCATTATTTAGGTCGTTTTTTCATGTGTGAGCATAGAAAACGACGTGCTAAGCAGTTTACAAATAATTTCCAGTTAGGTTTGGACCAGATTCGGGCAGTTGTAGGTCTAAATCCAGTTAGCAACACTACAACAATTTAGGGACTCAAAACCTTTCATTGTCTCCGCCTGCATCGAGGACAACACATGAAAAAGATCAAGGATGCAAGTTAATTAAAGATCTCAACATTGATACCGGTGTACAGTGGGGTTGTAGGTCTCAAGGCTTCAGTAAGGCACTGGGATTTTGCAGTTGATTATGCATTTGTTGTGTGATTTTTTTTCCAGATATAATGAAGTATACACAGAACGATCTTCTCAAAGTGACACTTCCATAGGAAAAGTGAAAGATAAGCAGAAATTGTTTCTTAAGATACTGCACCATTTTGTAGAAGAATTTGTCTGTCTCGGCAAATGAACAGTTCTTGAGTAAGGTATCGATGCCTTAGAGCAACAACGGTCTATTGACAGAGCCGCCATTTTCCTAAGATTTGAGATACACTCATTTGAAAAGTTTGAAAGGTCAGAACAAATCGTGGATTGAAAGGAAGTATTCAGTTTTTGGAGAGAGAATGGGTATTGATGCGATCTTTATCATAACATCTTTATGTTGTAATACATGTAGATTGCGCATAAATGCATATTTACAACTGGTGGCCTGTTTTTGTCCGGAATTTTCTCAGTCTGCATGTGAAACTTAATGTCCACTTAGTCTGGTCATCTCAAAGCAATGCTAGGCTAGGCTAGTGCAGAAAGTGGAGTTTCTTGTAAAGGCCAGGATAGCAAAAACACTGGCAGTGAAGGTAGACCACTTTGCTTGCAGAGAAAATACAGCAGGCATGGCACAAAGCTTGACCCTCTTTCCCAGATAAGATCACATTCCAGCCACCAGTTTTCAGCAGGAAGAACCACACAAGTCCCAGGCCCGCCAGTGTTACATAAACCCTGCCCAGCCGTCCAAGTGTTTCCGCTCCTAGGCAACAAGGGTTTGCACAGCTGGATGTCCGCTGTTGCAGACTCCTGTCCCAGATAATTGGCATTAAATTGGCATAAAAGCATTTAGAGGAAAAGCGGTATGCTGTGCGGTAGTCCAGTGTACCCTGTGAAATTTGCTAGGGTAATTTTGTGCAACAAAGGTTTTCTTCAAATATCTTTGAAATTAATAAAACTTTTATGTTATACTTTTATCATCTGAAAGTTTACAGTAAATTCTACCAAATATGAAAAGATTGAAAATTGCGATTTTTTTCAAATAAACCGTTGTTGCTCTAAGGCATCGATATAGTCGCTGCCATAGATTTGTTTATGTGGTGTTTATGAACAGCTGGTGATAATCTATGTCCGTGCTCTGTTTTTCATGGGTTGTTTTTGCCAGAATGCCTCAACAAGAGGTCACTAACGACGGTCGGGGGGGGGGGGGGGGGGGGGAGGGGGGGGGGACGTAGGTTGAGAAGGACAGGACAGGCATTGGGTCAAAACATTCACTTTCCTTCTTCATACTTGGTATTTAGTAGTGCCGCTTCATGACCTAAACCATAATCTATGCCTACATTCTTTTTCTTCTCTGGACTTGTATGTGCGAACGTATGTTACCTTTCCTTTTTATTCCTGCTTCATCATCTAGTCTGTTGGATACCAGCTGGAGGTGGGGCACAAAAGACAGAAATGATTGATGAGTTTTGCGCTTGTATGTAGAATGGGACGGGTTGGAATAATGTGAAAATCATACTTGTCTATTCTGTCTTCCACCTCCATCTTCTTTGGCTGTTATGAATACATCTGACACCTTTTCGTTAATTATCATGTATGTCTGTCTCTGTGTCTGTCTCTCTGTCTCAATGTCTGTCTGCTTGCTTGCATGCCTGCCGGATGCCTGCCTCTGTGTTTTGTGTGTGTGTGTGTGTGTGTGTGTGTGTGTGTGTGTGTGTGTGTGTGGTGTGTGTGTGTGTGTGTGTGTGTGTGTGTGTGAGAGAGAGAGAGAGAGAGAGAGAGAGAGAGAGAGAGAGAGAGAGAGAGAGAGCACAGGGTTAAAATATGGTGTTATCAGTGAGAACGATATTTTAAAGTAAGTTATTATAATCATACACTGACCGGTATAAGGATAAATATACAATAAAATGCTCCAATTTTTCTGAAAAAAAGCGTATGAATATTTTCTACTCGAGATATTTGATCTCTACTTATTTCCTTCAGTTAACAAAAAAGAAAGTCAAGGATGATGTAAATTCGATTTAGGAATAGCTATGCTGAAAAAGCATGCCCAAGCCTTTGACCTGCAAAAAGGTGTGTCGTTTCTCCTTCCCTTTTTTCCCTTCGACTCCAGCTAAAATATTCCTTTTTTTCTGCATTCTGTTACATAACTTTTCATTTCTTTTGTCTTTTCTTTCCTCCTATACGTTTCTTTTTTCCTTTCTTTCTTTCTTTCTTTCTTTCTTTCTTTCTTTCTTTCTTTTTTTCTTTCTTTCTTTATTCTTCATCTTCTTCTTCTTTGTTATTCATTGCAATTCTTCTTCTTCTTCTCCTCCCCCTTCCCTACCAAGATGTCTCTTCCCTGCTCTTGTTTTTTCTTTCTTTTTCTCTATTATACTTAGTTGTGCTATGTAGAAAAGAACATTTCACATGCATGAGGACTTGCTTAAAAAACAAACTTTTTCTTTTACATTTTTATTTCATTCTTTTTTTCCTCCCCAAATCCTCCGTCTTGTGCATCACTTAATTTTCTTTAAGGAAATCTCTGGCAGAACATTTGGACTGAAGAAAAATTTGTAAGCGAATGGAGATGAATTAGAAGGGGTAAGAGGAGGAGGAGGGGAAGGAGAGAGAGAGAGAGAGCGAGACAGACACACACACAAACACACACACAGTCAGACAGACAGACAAACACACGCAGAGTCAGACAGACAGACACAAACACACGCAGAGTCAGACAGACACAAACAAACAGACAGACAGACAGTCAGAGATACATATCATTGTTAATGACAAGGAGGCAGAAGATTTACATTCTGATTATTTATTTGTCTTTATTTTGCGATACGGGGGAATATTTACAGGTTGTGTACTTTTTTCTCCTCTGCCTAATTCTCTCTCTCTCTCTCTCTCTCTCTCTCTCTCTCTCTCTCTCTCTCTCTTCTCTCTCTCTTCTCTCTCTCTCTCTCTCTCTCTCTCTGTGTGTGTGCGCGCGCGCACGCCAGTGAATTATCGTTTTGTAGTGAAGGTTAACAATTTCTTTCTTTTTCTGTGTGTGCGCGTGCGTGTGCATGCGTGTGTGTGTATATATGCGTGCGTGGGAGCGTGCGCGAGAGATTGATTAACAATTTTTATTTCCAAGGGTTGCATCTAATTATTGACATACTTTTGGCAACGGACATCGCCCGTTGCAGGGATTATCATTGATAATCGCAACTAATGATTTGGAGCAAACGAAGAGAGAGAGAGAGGAGGGGGGGGGGACAGAAGAAGACGGAGAAGATGAAGGAAAAGGAAGGAGAAGAAAGAGGAGAAGAAGAAGAAAAAGAAGAAGAAGAAGAAGAAGAGGGAGGAGAAGAAGAAGAAGAAGAAGAAGAAGAAGAACAAGAACAAGAAGAAGAAAAAGAGGGAGAAGAAGAGGAGGAGGAGGAAGAGGAAGAAATAGAGGAATTGCGAAGTAGAGGAAGAATGCTTTTATATTTAAAAATGCTTTTATATTTTAAAAAAGCGATACGCATCAAAGGGTGTGTGTGTGTGTGTTGTGTGTGTGTGTGTGTGTGTGTGTGTGTTTTGTGTGTGTGTGTGGGGTGTGTGTGTGTGTGTGTGTGTGTGTGTGTGTGATCTTCAGTTTAACGTCTATTCACATTAAGTGATTTTAGACGGGGAAAAAGTAATATAAACAAAAAAAATGCAAACAATAACAAAAAAGTGTAAAATAACAGTACTTAAAAACTAACTTTAACATACTAAAAAAACTAAATTTATCGGACTTCTTATCAATCCTAACACAATGTCAACAGTAAAAGATGGTTCATACAAAAAACTGATCAGTGACAAACTTGGTACAGCGGGTAAAATGCTTTTAAATGTCCACAATCAAAAATAACATGATATGGTAATCTTCTCCCCACAAATTTCAGTTTACATCTTTTCACGTATCTTGTCCTGAAAGCATTTAGTTTAAATCTGTACATAAGGGATAAATATTTCTACGATTATACCAACCACAAACTTTGTTAGAAATGAAAGCATTCCGAAAAATAACAATATTGCTTTTACAGCCCTTATAAAGACAATAGCCAGAATCATATATTTTCTTTTTGAAGTGCTTCCAGCAAGCGTTTTGTAGCAAGCTGTATCCCTCATGCAGAGATAAGGCAACGTTTATTTCACAAGAACCATTTTTATTTCTCGCTCCATATTTTGCAAGACTTTTAAACCCTTTTTCATTAAAAAGATCCCAGTGTGTGAGGGAACCCAACAGAAGGTAATAGTACTCCCTTTCTTAAAATTAAAAGTGTCCCAGATGCCTGATTTCAAAGATTAGGTTTTTCTTACTTTTAAAGGGTAGAACTTTTTTAAAGCATGTAAAACGATTTAGAATCAAACACACAAAAGTATGTTGAATAGTCTTTAGGGAAGTCAAGTACATAATACAGTGCCAACACTATAGCAGTTAGCTCAGCTGAAAAAAATAGATTTATTTTTTCCCAGGTTGCCCAGCTCTTTTCTACTTTAATGATGGAATAACGAAAGCCGCACCAGCCTCATTAGAATTAGAACGGACCCATCGTATAGATTTTGAGATGATCAGGATAAGTATTTTGAATATGTTGTTTTACTAGCGATGTAAGAATGTTAACATTTTCAGCTTTTTTTACAGAAGAATGATTAATGTCAAAATGAGCTTTAAAAAGTTCCCAAGGTGGGGTAGGGAGCTGACTGTATGAATTTGCTAATTCATTTGGTTTAAGTTTCTAAATGTTTAAAAGGGGAGAAGTTTTAAGTATTAATTGTAGTAAGCGAGTGATAGTTCTTGCTCTTTTCGGAAAGTGAACGTCGACTTAATCTGGACTTCATTTTCAACATTGCTGTCATTTGTAGTACTTCTTAGAACATATTTTGCCACAGCAAGTTGTCGTATTCATTTAAAGGTAGAACTCCTACTTCCCTTTTATGTGCCTAGAGTTGAGGCGTGAGCTGGTACACCTAAAGCAAGTCGAAATGCTTTACAATCAAGATGGATTTTATTAAGCAAATAATTTGGAGCACTGAAAAATACTTCTTGTCCATAAGACAGTCTTGATCGCACAAGGGACAAGGACAGATGCTTTAAACAGTAATCATGTCCCATGGCTGTTTACTGGTAACTTTTAGAAGTTAAGAACTTTCTTAGATTTAGTTGCCATATATTCAATATGTTGATTCCACGTTAACTTAGAAGTGAGGAATACTCCTAAGAATTTCACTGCTTGTTTGTATTCTAGAGCTTCTCCATTTATTCGAAAATTAGGTAGAATTTGTGGGTCAACACCATTATTAAAGAGGACAAGGTTGGTTTTTTCAGGGGAAAGTGAAAAATGTGTGTGTGTGTGTGTGTGTGTGTGTGTGTGTGTGTGTGTGTGTGTGTGTGTGTGTGTGTGTGTGTGTGTGTGTGTGTGTGTGTGTGTGTGTGTGAGAGAGAGAGAGAGAGAGAGAGAGAGAGAGATAGACACACGCACACACACACACACACACACACACACACACACACACACACACACACACACACACACACACAAATGGGTAAATCTTTCGTCATGCATGAGAAAATGAGATAAGATATGAATCATCTTTATGAATCTTTGTCGACTTATATGAAACATCTTTGAAAAAAAAAGTTTTGTGCCGAGTTTCTGACATTCTGTGACTCAAATTACACTCAAGTTACAGCAGCTCATGCATTTTGATGATCAATATGAGTCTTGGAATTTTTTTCCTGATCCTGTCACATTTGTTTTACGTAAGTGACTACAACCTCAGCAAGAGATCACTTTCCAAACGAAATATAATTCTTCCATTCCCCAAAGTGATGTTCATATTTGCTGCATATTACCCCCAGTGACTTTATAAAATTCATACTTCTGAGAACCCGTGAGATATAATTATCATCTGCCATGTTCTGTGTTCTGTCTTTCATCTATTTCCTGTCATTTCTCGTTGTTATATATACTACACAGTCCACTTGGCTCAGTTTACAAGATGCTTTGATTTTCTTCTTTTCCTTTTTAAAAACATTTGAAAAATACATTTCATCACTACAAATATAAAGATTTGCATGCATAACGAACATGATGATATAAGTTTTTCATGGACAATCACTTGTTTATGAATGCACATTAACATTGTAAATACGTAGATATATAAGATACATGTTTCTTTGACTTGTGATTGTTTGACGTAGGCTAGCATCCGCATCCATGTTAAAAGATAAAACAGTTTTACCGTATCCAAACCAAGAATTTTAAGTCA
>CM054141.1:49894015-49926515 GCA_028751875.1 Rapana venosa | reverse complement strand
ATGCTAAGATTATAAACGCGCACACACACACACACACACACACACACACACACACACACACACACAACGAAAGAAAACGATCCAAACAAGTCAAAAGAAAATATCGACAACAAAAACAAAACAAAAGGCTGGAAAAAATATTGATGCATATGGAATTGTTTACAACCGCCTCTCCTCTCTCTGCCTCTCCCTCCCATTACACGCCAACGCTGTGTGTGTGTGTCTGTCTTTGTGTCTGTGTGCGTGCGTGCGTGCGCAGTAGCGCGCGCGTATGTGTGTATGTGCCTGTCTGTCTGTCTGTGAGAGAGAGAGAGAGACAGACAGACAGACAGACAGACAGATTAAAATCATGAAAGATTGTGGAGATCAAATCTGAAAATATGACAAATTCTGTTCGCTTGCAAAATCGTTTGCCGTCGATTTATTTTATTTTGATTATTTTTGTTCTATTTCATGTTGAAATCAATCTTCCTGATGAGACAGGTGTGTTACATGATAGACGTTGTAGCTATAGACTGAAAGGTGTTTAGTATTTTCCTCAGAGATAAAAGTATACCTGTTTGAAACAGCTTTGCTGCAGATCCCAACCGCTTAAGGGGCATAAATGTAAATAGATGTTAAATGATGTAGGGGAAAAATGGGGAACATATTTCTTGCTTGATGTCTTCTTTTTATCTTTTCCTGTTGGGTTAAAAAATATATTACATTTTGTTTTATCTTATTTTACTCAATTTCCTTTTAATTATCTAATTTCATTAATCGAATGGTTTTTTTTAGTTTGCCAATCTTTTAGCCTGAAGGCTTTAAATAAACCGAAAATTTACTCTGCCAAACACTTGGGTGTTGTGTTTTTACTTGTCTGCTTTGTTAATCAGATTTATTTCATTATGTTGTATTTGTTTTACTTTCGTTTACTTTTTTCTGTCATATGTTATTTTATTCTATTTTGCCGCATCTTTCTTTTCTAATTGTGCATGCGCGTACCGTCCTGTATTTGACGTTGTGTATTTCATAATTGTAGTAAACAATGATGGGGAGGGAATAAATGGCTGCACACGCAAAATATCATAACTGGTGAGTCACAAAGCTCCAGCAATGAAAAGAAATCAAAGTAAACAGTGGTCTGCTCCTGGGTGTCTCTTTTTTCGCATTATGTTCTTGAGGCAGCTCTGTGTGTGTGTGTGTGTGTGTGTGTGTGTGTGTGTGTGTGTGTGTGTGTGTTAGTGTGTGTGTGCGCGCGCGCGTGCGTGCGTGCGTGTGTGTATGTGTATCTGTGTGCGTGCATATGCTTGCGTGCTTTATAACATCCTCAAATCGCCATTGATCGAGGAGATATCAAAAATGCTGCATGCTGTTTTCTTTTGGCTTTAGATATTTCTGCTCTCTCTCTCTCTCTCTCTCTCTCTCTCTCTCTCTCTCTCTCTCTCTCTCTCTCTCTCTCTCTCTCTCTCTCTCTCTCTCTCTCTCTCTCTCTCTGTTTTTCTTTAAACACTCTTCTGCAGGCAAATGTGCATAAATATTTGCAAATATGGGTGGACGGTAATGCATGGGCGTTTGCACAAGTGCAGGTGCATATATGTTCGCCCACAGTTGTGCCTTTGCATACATGTGTGTGTGTGTGTGTGTGTGTGTGTGTGTGTGTGTGTGTGTGTGTGTGTGTGTGTGTGTGTGTGTGTGTGTGTGTGTGCGCGCGCGCGCGCGCGCGCGCGAGACAATAACTTTATGCTTGGCTGCCTCATTAGAATGATACTTGCATCTAATCGTCATATTTCCCTAAATTCTTCACCATCACTTGTAATTTCTACCCGTGCACCCTTCTCCTAATCTGAATGACTGATTGTGTAACGTTTGTGATGTATTCAACGTATAGTAACTAAAGTTGCATTAGCGGTGACGTTACCTGCATATCCCACATTTCCCCTTGTCCTTTTTCAATGGTAGGGGAAATGTAGGCATTTTGCCCCTGAAAAATGTAGAACTCGCCAGTGACGTCACTTCTGTCTTGACTTCGGAAGGATTAAACATACGCTCCAATGAAATGGCCAGTCTGGTCACGGTGTGTGACGTAGGAGCAATACTTTTCCTTCCAGTTAGCTTTAGCTCATCAAGTTATTGTTTTATGATACATGTTTTCTCTCTAGTGTTCTTATATATGGCTCGTAAACTACATGAATTTCTGTTTATCAAGGTAGCGAAGTATCGGTATTGGTAAGTTCTCTCCCCTTCTCCTTGTACACTTTCTCTCCCATACCTCCTTCTCCTCTTTCAGCAGTACGCACATTGTCGTCGTCTTAATCTAGCCAATCAAAATGTTTTCCCTTTCGGAAACTTTAGATTCTATACGCTCGCCAAATATCAGAGAATTACTTAGCTTCCTTACAAATCAAGCTGACACAGAACGAAATAAGCATGATTTTTAAAATACATAACAACCACGCTATTATAAAAACAGATATCGAATACGTTTACATAAACCATGCCTCCACCGTCGGCACAGAAATGTGAAATCAGATCCCTATTCAAGGATAGAACGCTTTGTCTGATCTTTCTCTTAGTTGTAACGCACAACGGCTTTGACGTTTGCAGTTCCAAAGAACCGCTATTGTTCAGAATGTCTACGATGCTCCTTCTCCAGCTGTCATGAGAGATCTTTGGGAATGGGATTGCTCATTCGGACTGGTGCCTAATAGCCAGTACACTCTTTACACGTTTGTTTGTTTTTTTCCCCCTTGAGGTATGAATTTGATTATAGCTTCATATTGGGTTGTTGTTTTGTTTTGGGGTTTAATTGTGTTTTGTTTTGTTTTTATTTTTTTGTTTTGGTTTGTTTTGTTGTGTTTTTTGTTTTGTTGTTGTTGTTGTTTATTTTGGGGGTTTTTTTGCATGGCTTTGAATATTACCTTTTCTTTTCTTTGAACTGGTCTGGTTGACCAAAATCATGGAAACAGTAGTAAGGATGGATCTGTCTCATTTTGTTTTCTTTATTTTTACCATGTTGTAAATGAGCGTCTCTCTTTGTTGTTTTTTTTACTTCTTTCTTTTGATAACGTGATTTATGAGTTTATTTTAAGGTTCCTTTTTATTTTGACAATATAATGTAAGGGGATACCCTAATCTTTCTCTGTAATTTGACAATGTAGTTTTTTGAGTCATTTCTAATTTTCTCTATTTTGACAGTGTAATAGGTAAGTCTACCCCAATTTTCTTCTCTACTCTAACAATGTGATATCTAAATCTGCCCCAGTTTTCCTCTTTATTTTGAAAGTGTAATGTCGGAGTCTGTCCCAGTTTTCCTCTTTATTTTGACAGTGTAATGTCGGAGTCTGTCTTAATTTTCTTCTTGATTTTGACAATATAATAAACAAGTCCATCCCAGTTTTCTTCTCAAAGTGTGATACATGGGTCTATCCGTTTTTCTTTTGTTTTGACAATGTAATGAGTCTGTCCTATTTTTTCTTTGTTTTGACATTGTAATGTTATGAGTCTATCACAAATTTATTTTATATTCTAACAATATAACAGTCTGTCCTCATTTCCGCTTTAATTTTGGCGATTTAATGAATAATTCTATCCCAATGCTCTTCTTTATTTTGACAAGTTCATATGTGAGTCTATTCAAATTTTTCTTCTTTGTTTTGCGAGTCTATTCCAATTTTTCTTCTTTATTTTGACTATTTGTTATGCGTGTCTAATCCCAATTTTTCTTGTTTATGTTGACAAAGTAATAGAATTATGAATCTGTTCTAATTTTTTCTCTTTATTTTGACAATTTTATTATTATTTTTTTGCTGCCTCATCTTCTGTGACGTCACCAGTCCTGCTGTTTCCATGCCGCTCATTCCAATCTCCCCGCCACAACCATACCCAGATTTGTTATGTCTCATCCTCAGAGTCAGAGGTCCACAGGGAGCCAATCACTATCAGGCCGCCGTGGGGCCACCAGTCAGAGGGGCCCTGCACAGCTGCTGGGTCACTTTGGCGGTGGTCAGTGGTGCCTGTTCTGAGCTAACATACGCAGGACACCACCTACTAAGCCCCCTACTAACGACAGTATTAGCTCAGTCGCGGAGCCAGACTGAGTGAGTTGCCCACCCGAGGTGGCAACCACCACAACGTCCCTCCAACGACCGTCCCCAGCGAACCTCCAACCCCAAAGGCTTTGACACAAACTCACCACAGGTACAGGAGTGTATGGGCAAACCGAATCTGAGGTCACCATGAGACCAGAGAAACTGGGACCACCGAATCAGAGGCAATTTTTTTAATTGCATGATGATCAATGACAATGAGGATGACGTAATTATGCTGCTGTGGAAGTGCATATGCTTTGAGACTACTTGACAGGGTTGTACTCTACGCTTACTGTCATAATATATCCCGGCGTCAACCGGGCCCGAGAGATACAGACACCTGCAGTGTTGGTCAGGTAATTTGAGCAACACTCTCAAACTCGCATCCGTTAAGTGGATGAAGCTCGACTGTGTGGTGAGCCCACAGTACACTCACTCTGGGTAGGAGCCGGCCGGAGTCCGAAAAATCCCTATGACTCTTATGGGAATCGAACCCGCGACCTTCCAGTCCGTAACCCAAGGCGCTAACCACTGCGTCATGGCGGCTGGTTATTATTTTGACAATTTGATATATGAGTCTATCCCAATTTTTCTTCTCCTCTTGCTTCATCTCAAATCTATCCCTGCCTAAAACAGCCCAAATCCCATCACCTTGCCAAAGTGTATAACCGGTGTGTGTGTGTGTGTGTGTGTGTGTGTGTGTGTGTGTGTGTGTGTGTGTGTGTGTGTATGTGTGTGTGTGCGTTGCGTGCGGCGTGCGTGCGTGCGTGCGTGCGTGTGTGTATGTACATTTAAATTTGTTAACTGTTAATTGTTATTGGTTGTATTGTAGGGGTGTGTTGAATGCAAGCGCTTTGATTTCTTTTTGCAAGATATAGCGCTATATAAATTCCATGTATTATTATTATTATTATTATTATTATTATTATTATTATTATTGTTTATGTTGATATGTAGTAAATGAGTCTATCCTAGCGCTTTGATTTGTCTCTGCAAGATATAGCGCTATATAAATTCCATTTATTATTATTATCATTATCCCATTTTTTTCTTTTTTCTTTTGACAACTTAGTGTGTGAGTCCATCCCAAGTTTTCTTTTTTATGTTGACAGTGTAATATATGAATCTATCCCAGCTGTTCTTGTTTATTTTAACATTGTAATAATAATAATTAAGAGTCATTCCCAATTTTTCTCCTTTATGTTTTCAAGTTTATCCCGATTTGTCTTCTTTCTTTTGACGGTTGGGATATATGATGAGAACACAGCTGTGGCTAGCACGCACTGACATTTTCATAGGTCGTGATGGGCTGCATGGCATGGCATGGCATGGCATGGCACAACAGCTGTGGCAATGGCTATGATGAACATCACAACAGATAGGGTGCAACTCAAATTATTCCTCCCCCTCTCCTCTCCTCCCTGCTCTTATCTGATTGATTCAGTGCCAACTGTATAAACCTGTCAACAACAGTTGGTATAGGACTGCTGATTGAGCGTGGTTGGGTGGGTGGGGGTTGTTATGCTTGTTGTGTTTTAGTGTGTGTGTGTGTGTGTGTGTGTGTGTGTGTGTGTGTGTGTGTGTGTGTGTGTGTGTGTGTGTGTGTATAGGTGGGTGTTCTGTGTGTGTAGTGTGTGTGTATGTTTTTGATATCTCTTTTGAAATGTTTGTATGCAGCTGACATAATCCGTATGCTTTTTGACAGATATACTAACATGTAAGATTAATGTCGATATGACAGACAGGCAGCAACAGAAGAGAGAGAGAAATAGACAATATATTTTTGCACAGAGAGAGAGAGACAGACAGACAGACAGACTGAAAAATAGCTCTGACACGCCCGCTTAAATATACCATATACAGTGTGTGTGTGTGTGTGTGTGTGTGTGTGTGTGTGTGTGTGTGTGTGTGTGTGTGTGTGTGTGTGTGTGGTGTGTGCGAGCGCGCCCGCGTGCGATACAGACAGACAAACAGGCAGACAGAGAGCAAGATAACTCTTGAATGCGTGCGTATATACATCTGGCATGAACCATACGATTTCACACATGTATACCCAACAATGTCAGTGAGGCAGTCAGAGAGAGAGAGAGAGAGAGAGAGAGAGAGAGAGAGAGAGAGAGAGAGAGAGAGAGAGAGAAGAGACAGACAGACAGACAGACAGACAGACAGACAGACAGACAGACAGACAAAGACAGACAGATAGTCAGAAAACAAAGACAGACAAAGACAGAGATAAGGAACCAAAGTCTCTACGAGTTTGTTTATTGACATATACTTTTTATTCAGCTCTCATAGTTATGTGCATATGCATTCAGCCCGCAACCAAGGTGCAAACATTTTCTTTTTTTTCTGTACAGTAGCAGCACTGTGGATAAACAGCTTAGAAAGTGCATGGAACAAATTGCCTGAGCAGCTTAAAGCATTCTGTAGTACTAGTGAGCTCTTTCAAAACAAGTTTATAAACCTACTATCTATCTATCTATCTGTCGGTCTGTCTGTCTGTCTCTGTCTCTCACACACACATACACTTATTCAAAGGCCGGTTGAAAAAGTATGTTAATACTTATGTACCCTTGGAAATGAATATTATCAATCAATCAATCAGTCAATCAATCAATGAATATTCCCCAAATGCACATACCCAGCACTTATGGACAAACGTGCGCACACATACATACACAAACGAGCATGCATGCATGCGCGCTCGCGCGTGCGCGTGCACACAAACATACACACATCTGTGTATGAATGACTGACCATCTGATTCAAGGTTTTTTGTTATGTAAATGCCCACTCTGTCTCTCTTTGTGTGGTAATTATTGCCTATTCATTCACCACCGCCTTGCCCACACAATAATGAAGTTGATGGACACAGTCTGCCCAGCGACATGACAATCATAACTTCAGTCCTGGCCGTTCGTGACATAGAAAAGCATGCATGGCTTGAGAGAAAGAGAGAGGGAGAGGAGAAGGGGAGTGAGGGGGGGGGGAGAGAGAGGGGGGGAACGAAGGGGATGACTTTAGTGGGGTGGGGTTGGGGGTTGAAGATGGATTGAAAACTGAACTCCATCAGTTTTACTTTTTTGCACAAGTGTGTGTGTGTGTGTGTTTGTGTGCGTGCGTGCGGGTGCGTGTGTGTTTATGTATGTGTGTGTGATTAATGCTTTTAAATATCTGTACCGTAAAAATCTTCATCTGTTATTATTATTATCATTATTATTATCATTATTATTATGTTTGTGATGATGATTGTTGCTGTTGCTATAATCATTATCCTTATGACACTTTTTGTTGTTATCATCATCATTATCATCATAATCCAACATTTCTGTTTAATATATTTATTTTCATTATGTGAGATGTAGTTGTTTATTGGTGTCAGCAGAGACAACCTTTTGAATGCAGAGGTGTTGGGAAAGGTCAAAAAGAGGAAGAATTAAAAAAAAAAGAAAGAAAGGGAAGAATCCCGACATTGACAGCTTCTTCTCATTTGCCTCAGCAGCATAATGCATAGGAGACAGCGCTGGAGACGAAAGGAAACAAAGAAAGAAAGAAGAAAAGAAACCAAGAACGAAGATACAAAAAGAATTTTGCAAAGAAAAAGAAGAGAGGGAAATTGGAGGAGGGAATACAAGCAAGCAAACAAGCAAGCAAGCAAGAACGAAGATAGAAAGGAAGGAAGGAAGGAGGGAAGATAAGAGAAAAAGAAAGAAAGGAAGGAAGAAAGAAAGGGAATGTCCCATACATATAATGAAGTTTGGGGGTAATGGTAATATTTAGCACTATACTAGAAAGAAAGAAAGAAAAAAAGAAAGAAAGAAAGAAAAGAAGGAAAAGTCTTATACATATAAATGGGGTTTGAGAACAGTGATATTTTTAGATAGATAGATAGATAGATAGATAGATAGACAGACAGACAGACAGACAGACAGACAGACAGACAGACAGACAGACAACGATAACGAAATTTTATTTTCTGAGGGTAATAGAATAAGTACAAGATTTTTTTTACATCCAGGCCTCGACAGATAGATAGATAGATAGATAGATAGATAGATAGATAGATAGATAGATAGATAGATAGATAGATAGATAGATAGATAGATAGATAGATAGATAGATAGATAGATAGATAGATAGATAGACAGAAAGAAAGAAAGAAAGAAAGAAAGAAAGAATAGATAGATGGTTGGATGGATGGATGGATGGATGGATGGATGGATGGATGGATGGATGGATGAATGGAAGAAAGGAAGGAAAGCAAGAAAGAAAGAAGAATAAAAAGAGATTTCGGCACCATAGTATCCCTGTTTGATATTTTCCCTTCCAGTCAGTGTGACACGTGGGAGGCTGGAGATTCTTTTAGTACCAATAATTACCCCCCATCTTCTGAACATTCTGTTCGCTTTTTCTGGTATTATTCATCCCTTCCTTTCAGGTTTTTTTTTTATCTATACGTTTTACCAATATTTTGATAATCGTTCATGAAAAATGATACATAAGCTGTTATTTTTTAATTGTAATGGTTTTTCATTTTGCCTGGAATGTGTGATGTACCCGTGTCCTTTATACTCCCTGTTTGTTTTGTGTGTAACTTGACAACACTTCTTTGAGTGTTTTTCTTCTGTTTTTTCTTTCTTATGTCTGTCCACTATCTCATTTATTCGTTCATTTAAATCACTTTATTTCGAGAGTAATGAATAAGCACTTGTATGCTTTTCTTTTTTGCATCTAGTCCACTTGTATATGCGGTTTTATAAATTTTGCCATCAGTTTCCACCGGCACTCAATGGACTACTCCTGCAAAAGAAGGAACAAGTTTAAACACGTGCACAAGATGTTCTGCGTGCGTTTGCATACGGAGCCTTGGATTATAGTCCCATCCGAAGGACTTTCGGGGGACTGGAGTCAGTACTGATGTTAACTCCAGGGGGGAAAATCCCATTGAACGGGCGTCTCGGTAGTGGCTGGAACCCGGCCTTGAATCTGGGCTGTCAGATCAGCAGCGCGACGCTCTGTTCCTGCCCCCTCTCTGAGTGATATTAGACGATGGGGAAAGACAGGAGGAAAGGGCGGGATGAGCAGAGACATACTCATTGGGTAAAACTTGAGAAATTCCAATACAAAAAGGCAGTATTGAAAGACAAAAAAGTAAACGCCGAAAGTCTTACACTACTTTAAAGAATAATATAAAATTACATCAACAGTGAAACGAACAGCATTGAAGTAGTAAAAAAACTGGATTGTTAATAAGTGATTGTGCATTATCAAATAACACAGCCTGATTTGCTGGTATCTCATTGAAATAGTTTTCTGGATACTGTTTTTTTCTGTAAAACTTACTGACATGTGAGTTTGAGTATGAAGGTATCTTAGTGACAAGTATAGTCATCTATCTATCTATCTATCTATCTATCTATCTATCTATCTATCTATCTATCTATCTATCTATCTATCTATCTATCTATCTATCTATCTATCTATCTATCTTCTATCTATCTATCTATCTTCTATCTATCTACCTGTCTGTCTGTCTATCTATCTATCTATCTATCTATCATCTATCTATCTTGTCTGTGTGTCCATGTCTGTCTGTCTGTATGCATGTATGTGTGTACGTATGTACGTACGTACGTACGTACGTACAGTACGTACGTACGTGTGTGTGTATGTATGTATGTATGTATTTATGTATGCTTGTATCTGTCTGTCTCTCTGTCTATCTATCTGTCTGTCTCTCTGTCTGTATGTTTGTCTGTTTGTCTGTCTGTCTATCTATCTATCTTCATATAAACACATATAGAAATGGAATAAAAGCAAATATGGCAAGTGCTACACCCCAGGCAAAAAGATGTATCAATAGAAACGCCCAAGGATCAGGTATGTACACAGAATTTCACAGATTTGTTACAAGATAGAAAAAGAAAGACATAGACTTCTTGTTTTGTTTGCTAAGATTAACAGTTTGGTGTGTTTTCTTTTAATTTCACGTTGACATTCTTTTCTTAGCTTGTTTAAAAATTCTTTATTTTACTCTTTTTTTAAGGGGGAGAGGAGTTAATTCTAAGCTGGGCTTTGTAGTTGACATGGCCGTTAAAAAACAAAGCATGAATGAAGGAATCCAGCTTTTGTCCTCCTGTCCGACATTTCGCCAGAATACTACACTGCACTTAAGAGAGATGGAGAGTAGAGCTATAGGAAAGGTAAGGGAGAGTGAAAACGGGAGGGTGGGGGGAGGAGCAGCGGGTAGAGGATCGAATGGACGTAAGAGTTGTCAGTCTGAAAACGACAACCTGGCATCCGGTTCCCTTCGGTTCCAAAGGAGAACAGGGCCGTTTCTTTGTATAACTGCTTTCAAACAAGTTTTCTTAAAGTAGTTAGTAACTCCCAGTCCTCTCCTCTCTCTCTCTCTCTCTCTCTCTCTCTCTCTCTCTCTCTCTCTCTCTCTCTCTCTCTCTCTCTCTCTCTCTCTCTCTCTCTCTCTCTCTCTCCACCCCTCCCCCCACCCTGGTGTGTGTGTGTGTGTGTGTGTGTGTGTGTGTGTGTGTGTGTGTGTGTGTGTGTGTGTAAGTCAAAGTCAAACTTTATTTTCAGATGATACATTGAATAAGCAATACAGTTTATTTTTTCATAAAGCACACACACACACACACACACACACACACACACAACACACACACACACACACACACACACACACACACACCACACCACACACACACACACACACACACGCGCGCGCGCGCGCGCGCGCGCGCTCCTTAGCAGTGACCAACAGTTTAAAAGAAATTTAAGGTTTAAGAGGAAAGGAAAAAAGCAGGTTTAGCCCCAGACAGTCTAGAAATTGAGAAAGCATATTCTTTACAGCAGGGCTGTTGCCTGACATAATACAGTATAGCCAGTTCTGCCTTTGGCGCAGCCTGGCAGGTGCGGGAGAAGGTTTGGGTTTTTTCCAGCTGGCACGTAGGGCAGAAATACAGAGTGAGAGCCACTATCTCAGAAACTGCCGTCAGCTAGTGCATTGTGCTGCCTGCCAAGCAGGAGAAAAGAGTCAGACAGGGGCAGGAGCACCCTGTGTGTGTGTGTGTGAGTGTGAGTGTGTATGTGTGTGTGAGTGTGTGTGTGTGTGAGTGTGTGTGTATGGTGTGTGTGTGTGTGTGGCGCGCGCGCGCGCACGTGTGTGTGCATAAAGACGAGAGCTTAGCAAATGGTCCCAAGGCAACGATGTTCCGGCTGCGTGATGAATAATGAATTGCATAAAACGATAAACTCTTTTAGCCAAGTTTACTTTGTCGTTTTTTTTTAAAGTTGTAAACTATTCTCATATGTTCTTTTAGTTTTATTCATTACAGCGACGAAAACAAGGTGGAAGTTATTAAAATGATGCAGTGCATTAAGAAGTGTAGGATTTTTTATTAGTTGTTTTTTTTTCTCTCGAAGAATTCCAACAACAGGTAAAAGGTAAACTATTCTGAAACTGTTCTGAAAAAAACAACACAAGAAACCTCCAACAAATCCCTTCTTTGTAATTATATAGAAAATAAAGCGATGTGATTTTTCTGTATTGATTATGCAAGCAGATCAAATAATGATGAGGAAGAATAAAGGAAGAAGACAAAAGGGGGAGAGGGAGGAGGAGGAGCATCAGCAGAACCAGCAGCAGCAAGAGTAAATAAAGGAAGAGGGGGGGGGGGGGGGGCGGTATAAAAACTTCTTCCGTATCATTTTGCTTCAGTTGTTTGCATAGGGAACCATGTCATAATCCTGCTTCCTGTCAATATCCCAGCAGATAAATCGATGGCGAATAGTGCGATTATAGCTGGAGACCTTTAGACGATGAGGAAGAGATGCGATAACCAACAGTGATTACATCTGCACAAAAAGAACAATAATATGAATATTGTGTCGTGACAGCCATGGCCTCCACACATTCATCAACGATCTTAGGGCAATTTTTTTCTCCCAGTTTTCAGTTTTGGCCAAAGTGGTGTCCTTGTGACTGGGATCATGTGAAGTAGTGACACCACATCTGATCAGCACGCTACCTAGCTGATGCCTGGCCAAACTGTTTGAGAAAGAGCACCGGTGAAGCCTCACGGCATGCTAGGTATGCTAGCTTTCCAGCAGTCCACTGAGCGCTTATATGAGATTTGATCACGGGACTCGGTTTTGTGTACAGTGGGGATGTCCTGCATGAATAGAAGTAAGAGAGTGGAAAATCTGCATGCACCCAAGGCTTCACCAGCGCAGTGAATTAAACAGCCAGTTCAACATCTGTGTGGGTGTTCTTTTTGCAAATAATGGTTGGTATGGACTAGAAAAAGGTGAACATGTAGAATCCAAAGTGTTTGGGTTTTAGAATCTCTACATTTTGTGTTGATGGTAGAAATACAGGACAAAAGAGAGCAGTGCAGTCTGTTCAACCAAGCCGTAATAATGTTGGTGTTAATTCTTGCATTTCCTTTCACCTGGGTTTTAATCAATCTCATGGCTGATCACTTTCTCTAAAAAAGTCCATTTTGCTCTTATAATTCATCTATTTTCTGAGCCATCCCCTGATAAAATCTGTTGGAAAGACTTCTGGATAGAATTAATTGATGGGTGTGAGGATGATTTCACTGGGCTTCATTGTTTCTTGTGAAATGGCTGTTGTATTCTGTCACTGTTGTGCAATTCTTCTGGTGGATTTGGGCAATGTCATTCTCTCTCTGTGTCTCCCTCTGTCTGTCTGTCTGTCTGTCTGTCTGTCTGTCTGTCTCTCTCTCTCTCTCTCTCTCTCTCTTCTCTCTTCTCTCTCTCTGTATGTGTGTGTGACCGTTTATAATGAGTGTAAAAGCAATAAGACCTTAGTCCTAAATACTTGTATCTGCTTTGTAAAAGGTGTCCCCATTACCTATGCGGTCGTTGCTTCGTAGTCAGTCAGTAATATTTACAGGTGTCACTGTGGAGAAAACACCAGCAGGATTATTCCATCTGAGGGACAATGAGACTTGATCAGAAAGCCCCTGCTACCAGTACTTATAAAACACAAGCATCATTCACTACATACGATTACGTGCTCCATCTGTGCACTCACATATGCCAACCATGTGCACAAGTATGCACACATGCACTTGCTCGCAATTGCTTGAACAAGCACACATGGTGAGTGCGCGCACGCGCACAAACACACACACGCCAGTGTGCGCACACTTGCATACACACGCGCGCGCGCACGCGCGCACACATACACGCTGATGCAAACACACACAGGAGGGGGAGGAGAGAGAGAGAGAGAGAGAGAGGGAGACAGAGACAGTCAGACAGACAGATGCACAGAAAGAGAAACAATGACAGACACAGAGAAACAGACAGACGGAGAGACAGAGAAGGAATGACGACATCAGAAGGCGTTTGTGTGCCGAGAGGAGAGACATTAGCGAAGGCAGAGATCTCGGGGATTAAAGAGCAGGCCATAAAAGCAGCTGCACTGTGTAGTTCAACACGCCATAGAGCGTTGGCAGCTTGTTCCATAACTAACCTCCTGATCAGACACACAGCCAGACAAGCTGGGAACATTGGGAAAAAAAGGGAAGGGAGAAAATCTTGAAAGAACAGTGAGAAAAAGAGAGAGAGGATAGAGAGAGATTGGGGGGAGGGAGGGGGAGAGAGAGAGAGAGAGAGAAGAGAGAGAGAGAGACAGAGAGAGAGACAGAGAGATCGTCAAAAAGCACGCACACAAGGAGAGACAGAGAAACAGAGACACACAGACAAGGAAAGACAAAGAAACGCACAGACATAATTATAATGAGAGACAGAGAAACACATAGACAGAGGCCCAAAGACAGAAGCATTTTTTTTTTAAAGGCAATGACAAGGGGAGTGGGATTACCAAGTGGTCAGAACATCGAGCTCGCAATCTGACGGTCCAATCTCACCATTGGTAAACCTCGGAGCTCTAACCTAGGAACAAAAAAGTAAAATAAAATAAAGGCAATGACATCAGTAATATCTGGCCGAAGAAAAGATCACCACCGAGGCACCCGTTTGAAAGAGTTTTTCCCCTGGAGTTAACATCAGTGCTGACTCTACTTCCCCCGAAAGTCACCACAAACCGACTTCCCGTGTGCGAACGCTCGCAGAAACACCTTGCGCAGACGTGTAAAACCCCTACTGCTGCATGGAAGATTAGGCCACTACCTGCCGCTAGGGACGGACGAAACATTTGAGAAAACATATAGACATTGGTGTCGTGTTTAAACATCAACTCCGGAAGTCGGAATGCGGATACCTTAATGGTGGGTTAGAAAAAAAGGTTGCACACGAACAATCTCACCGTTGGTGAACCTCGGAGCGCCAGTCTAGGAACAATAAAATGAAATAAAATAAAGGCAGTGACCTAAGTAATGTCTGGCCGGAGAAAAGATCAGGCACACAGGTATGCAGATGGAAAGAAACACGCGGATAATTTTTAAAAAAACCAGCAACAACAATAACAACAAAAACCAATGACAAAACTGTTATTGCCAAAGAAAGAAAAGATCCGATGAAGGCACGAAAACATTCGTATTATACTACATTGCAAAGAACACAATTTTGAACGGATTTATATGCCAAGAAATTTTCGTTAATTTGCTATCATGGAAAGAAAAGTACGGACACAGGACATGAATGGATGGAGAGAGAGAGAGAGAGAGAGAGAGAGAGAGAGAGAGAGAGAGAGAGAGAGAGAGAGAGACAGACAGACAGACAGACAGACAGACAGACAGACAGACAGACAGACAGACAGACAGACAGACAGACAGACAGACAGGCAGGCAGACAGACAGGCAAACAGACATACAGACAGACAGACACGTCACAGCCATAAAAAGAGAGAGGGGGGAAAGAGGGAGGCTCTTGACGCTTTTTATCGATATGCTGAGCTATAACATCATCAACCAAGCAAATGAAAGCGAAAAGGGCAAATCTTTTTACACACATTCTCTCTGCCTCTGCACGTGTGTGTGTGTGTGTGTGTGTGGTGTGTGTGTGTGTGTGTGTGTGTGTGTGTGTGTGTGTGTGTGTGTGTGTGTGTGTGTCTCACACACATACACACACGCTCATTTGTGCGCATACCCTTGCACAACGATATTTTTATGATAATACAAATAAGGATTATCACAATACGATTTGATACCCTTTGTTGGTGTTGCTCACAAGTTAAAGAAAAAAATATGATACTTAGAGGTTTGTCATGTTGTTTGTATGTGGCAAGAAACTTTTTGGCATAAATTGTATAACACTACACTATACTACTCTACACTTCACTACTCTGAACTACACTACACTACTCTGAACTACACTACACTACACCACACTACACAACACTACCATACTTTTCACTACACTACACAATAGAAGACTTCACTGCACTTGCGCTGCACTCTACTGTACTGCACTACTACATTTCATTACACTAAATTGCACTACACCAGATTACACTACACTACTACTAATAATAATACATGGAATTTATACAGCCCTATGTCTTGCAAAAAACAAATCAAAGCACTTTCATTCATCCTAGTCCTTTCACATTCAGCCAGTTACAATTAGTTTTTATCAATTCAAATGTAAGCACACACACACACACGCGCGCACACACACACACACGCATGCGCGCGCGCGCGCACACACACACACACACACACACACACACATACATAAAGGTTGTACACTCTGGCAGGGTGATGGGGGGTTTGGTTGTTGAGGGCAGGGACAGAAATGAGATGAAACAAGAGGAGAGAATCTTAGGTTTGAAACAAATGTGTCTTGAGACCGGATTTAAAAGCATAATAAGTAGGCTTTTGGCGAAGAGAGAGAGAGGGAGGTCATTCCAGATCGATGGACCAGAAACAGAGAAAGAGCAACGGCCAACAGTGGACTGATTGAATCTGGGTATTCTTAAGCACAAGGTATCTGCAGCAGAGTAGAGGGAACGAGAAGGAGTGTACAGGTGAAGACATTCACAGAGGTAGGAAGGTGCTGTTTTTTGGAGACATTTGTAACAGAGGGTACAGATCTTATAGTTTACTCTCTGTGACACAGGTAGCCAGTGGAGAGATCGCAAGAGAGGAGTAATGTGCTCAGATTTTTTCTTTCTGAGGACTAGTCGATATGCAGAGTTCTGTATACATTGAAGAGGGTGGATAGATGACGATGGCAGACCAGCCAGAAGAGAATTGCAATAGTTCAGATGTGAGAGAATGAGAGACGTAACGAATTTGGATGTTGCATCAGTGGACAGATAATTTCGAACTGCACTAAATGCACCGTAATTGATAGTAGCACGATTGGCAGGTTTGGGTGATGAATTTTTGCATTACACTACACTACCCTAAATTACACTAAATTACACTACCCTACATTCTGACCTACATTACAATAAATTAAAAAAACACAATCCAGCTCTCTCCATTTGTCATAATCATGTGTCATATTCTGGGTCTCTGAAAAATCAATGGTAATTTTTGGTATTAACACATCACTAATGTTGTCCACCTTTCTCACTCTCTATCTGCCTCGCCTTCTCCCTCCCCAGACAGTGTTTTGCAGGGAGGTTTTTGAAAAGGTTGTTCGATCTTGTGTGTCACAAACCCTCCCACTTCAGATTTCCTGACAAATAATAATGTCTTGGTAGTCGTCTCTGACTTGTCTGGTAATGTTGCACATTTTCTTGTGTGTGATCATCTGGTCCTGGAAAGAAAGCCAGGAATTCTCAATAGCAGCACAAATCACCTACTTTAAGTCTCCCCTGTCTCTGAAGTCGGCATGCATCTACTTTCCTGATGGGTAATCGAATGGTCGCATGCACAAAATTCATTATTTTGGTGAATCTCGGGGCTGTAGCCCGAGGAATGAACAAAATTCTTCTCTGCGAGTCAGCTCTTCAATTCTGGACCATGCATGTGGACAGGCTGGTGGGGCGAACCAGTGCACTTTGTGTTGTGTACACATCATTACATCAAAGTAATCCTAACTGTAAATCCCATACACTCATTTTTGTATTTTTGATATTCAGAATCTCTGTGATATACTATTCAGACAAAATGATGATATTATCATCTGTAGGAAACAAAACACATTCATCATGTCTGTCTGCGAAAAGGTTGAAAAGGACAGTCAGTACCGAGTCCTTTTATGCTTTACAGGGAAATTTTTATTTAAAATATTACTTTCCATAAAGGGCTACATGACCCTGCCATTATAACTATCATTAAAAAAACACGTTATTCATGTCAAAGTATATAAATTTTACACTAACTTATTTCACAAAAAAATTCTTCTTTTATTTGACTGATGAATATTCTGAAGCTACTTGAGTTCCACTGGAGAATAAAGTTAGAATTAAAAGTTCTCTGCCTGTTCTCTTCCGTACTGCTGGCGATGCTGAATTTTACATGAGATGCCGAACACGAAAATGGAGGTAGGTGCCGTTCCCCTGTGAACAAGCTGCTTCTTTAAATGCGTGAAATGTATTCTCTGCAGTGTCAGAACCAGACGGCAGGCTGACAAGGCCACCCACAGAGATTCACTCCCGCTACTGGCTGGGGTTCAGTCACTGAGTTACTAACCTTTGGCGTGAAGGACCTAGAACGACGCTGAATAGCAGGCATTCAGTGTTGGTAAGTTGTGAAGGACATTCAGAAAAGAAAACTGCAACTGCGTTCTAAGACAAACTAGTGGAAATGTGTATATATATATATATATATATATATATATATATATATATATATATATATATATAATATATATATATATATATATATATATATGTCTGGCTCGGTCTCGCTTTGTAGGGTCTAGCTTTGTTTAGAAAGACTTATGTGGTAGAGTTGGTGACTGGTGATAATGACATAAGACTCTGGTAGAAAGTGTTTCTTCTGACATATATGAAACATATTCATTCTTTTATCACAGAGAGAGAGACAGACAGACAGACAGACAGACAGACAGACAGACAGAGACAAAGAGAGTCAGAGACAGGCAGAGACTAAACGGAAATTAAAACAAGAGTGTAGCTAGACAAAGCAAAGACTAGATCACAACACTGCGATAACACAATGGGAAATAACATGGAAGCCTGCAAGCTTGAATGTCAGGATCCCAAAAAGAAATAATATCTGAAGTGGATGCAGGGGTTTGCTTAGAGTACAGGTTTCAGGAGCGTAATGGCACGTACGGTCACAAAAAAGAGTGGAGAGAAAGAAGATAGATGAAGAAAAAAGAAAAATAATGTTTATCTCCCAACTTTGAAGCTATCCAGAAAGCACCGTTTTCTTTCTCCCTCTTTCTCTTTTTTCTTTTTGTTTTGTTTTTGTTTTGAAGGTGGCATTTTCAAGACATGAAACTACACAGAAGTTTGTAAAATATGGGATTCATGCTTAAAAAACTACCACCACACAGACACATGCATTTACAGGTTGGCATGTGTGCAATGTACACATCTGCACATACATAAGAATACATGCATGCCAGCAGGCTCTCTCTCTCTCTCTCTCTCTCTCTCTCTCTCTCTCTCTCTCTCTCTCTCTCTCTCTCTCTCTCTCTCTCTCGAAGCTGGGAAATGGTCTAAAATCAGTTTTCTTTAAAATGTTTGATAATCAGATTGCTGCTGTCTTATTGCGTAGTGCGGAAAATTTGGGATTATCAGCAATTTAGTCATCTTTAAAAAGCACATTTCCTTGCATGTTACTGATATTTAACGTAGGTTTGTAAACACCAAATATCAAGGCAGTGGGTGATCCAGGTCTATATCACATGTATGCATTAGGAGCTGAAAATTGTGTGCGATTCTGGCTTAGAATATGGAACAGGTTGTAGAGAAGACTACCGGAAAAAGCTGATAACATGTTAAACTATTTACAGGATCTTGGGGGGTGGGGGGATGGACCTTTCATGTTCAGCAATTACCGTTTGTTAATAGATTTAGATATATCTGGCAACAACAAAATGTTGGGGATCTGCAATACTTCCTTGTCTGTGTTTTAGGACAAAGACTTGTTGATCAGTATACACAGCTATGGCATAAAATGATAGAAGCTTATGAACGCTTTGAGTTTTACAGCAGCTTTAAGTAAATACTGCAAACTGAACATCATCTAAATCATACATTATTTCTATGCCATAAGGATGCAGATGTTAAATGTAGATTAGGAATTCCTACGATATATGTTCACAAACTGCGATATGTATGTATGTATGTATGTATGTATGTATGTATGTATGTATGTATGTATGTATGTATGTATGTATGTATGTATGTATGTATGTATGTATGTATGTATGTTTGTCCGTCGTGTCCGACGATGACCTCCAAAACAGCAGAGGAGGCAGCTACTGTTTTGGAAACTGGGCAGAAATTTGATTATAGTGGAGATGCCTTGCCCACAGCACATCCCCACTCTCTCGGCCAAGTGAGCATAAGGGCAGTCAGCGTTGGAGATGCTCTCCAAAGGCCAACCAGCCCCCAGGGCTGCAGCACATAAGGACTGTGCGAGTCAAGCCTCCTAGTCAGAGAGTCATAGTCGATCACTAAAGACTAAGCTGTAAAGTAGAATTCCATGAGTGGGAAAGCCACTGGTCATACAGCCTCTCACCTTTCTGTTGCCCCCAGCGTCAATGGTTTAATCAAGAACTGTGATAAAGCCCAGGCGCAAACTGCGATACAGAAAGGATATGATACCAGTACACTTGGCACGTCCTGCTTGTAAGCAGCATACTGGTTCCAAACATCGTACATTTCTTTTGGAAAAAATGGGGGTATTTGAAATTTAGGAATATCACCATGAGCAGATAAGGGCATACAAAATTACTCACAACTTAACCACCTATTTCACAATTCAATCATGTAATGTAATGAAAGGCAGTGCAAGTGGGAACCCAAAATGCTGAGATATAGCAACAAAGATAAACCCCATAGAACAACAATAGTATGACAGGGGAAAATGTGACGAAAAGATGTAAATATTATCCGCAGAATATAATGTTGCATACGTGATGTGTGATGATCTTAAAGTCAGCTATCCTGATTCTTGTATAGTGGTTGGGTGTTTTTTAAGTCAAAGTAGTAGATACTAAAAATCCTCATGCTTAATCGGGAAATGCCTTCACTTCACCCCTTCACCTATCCCGCAATTAGGTCGGCCGCTGGGGCACCAGTCTCCTTCACTCCTGACAGTCCCAGTATGTCATTCCACTCAAGGCCAGACTATACTCTGATGTTGTCTTTCCATCTCTGTCTGCCTCTTTGTCTCCCTCCTCTCCGTCTCGTCTCCTGTGTGTGTGTGTGTGTGTGTGTGTGTGTGTGTGTGTGTGTGTGTGTGTGTGTGTGTGTGTGTGTGTGTGTGTGTGTGATTGTGTGTGTGTGATTGTGTGCGTGCGTGCGTGCGTGCGTGGGATGCAAATTGCTTATACAATATTCGTTTCATGTAGTTTACTATTGCTGTTGCCTCCCATAAAAGCACAATGAATTTGTTGACGTTTCTTTCTGTTAGCCAAAAGCCAAAAAGCCAAATCTGTTCCACTTTTCGTGTGCCGGTGAGAATGGATGACAACATTTTAAAATCCACATGCACACGGGGACTGAATGTTAAAATCCCACACGAGTGGTTATTCCATTATCAAAATAAAAGCTAAAATCAATATAAAAAAATAATCTTGTTAAAAAGACACCCTGCTTTAATACGTTGCCAGCCTCCAGTTAGTTTATTGTGGATCTATATCGCATCGTATACTAACCAGTCATGGACAGACTTGTCTGCATAATATTCAGGCTCTTCTTTTCCTGTCTGCGGGAGGTACATTATTATCGATCTGTGAGAGTGGCTGTCGATTTATCGTCACACCCAAACCACTAAACAAGGTCCAGCTTGCAATAATGATTCGAACCAGACGACCTGAGACTGGCTTTCTGCTTTGACAGGTATAATAATAAACATAACACATTCATACCCAACACTCCTCTAGCCGTGTAGAGCTCTGGGTGCTTTACCCCCTGACCGTCACTCCATTAATCAGTCCAAGTCCCTGTGGACACGGGAACAGGAGTTTGGCCGCAATGTACAGTTGCGTTGAAGATCAAGCAGTGTCTACAATGAGGCGCTGTTTAAAGAAAAAAAAAAGGTCTGTTTTATTATACTTAAAAGATGGACAAAAAGTGCGCTGCATGTTTTCTTTTTTTTTAGGTGAAGAAAAAGAGGAAGAGGAAGACGAATAGATTGGGGACATTCATATTGCGCATGAATCACACTATTTATAATCTCGTAGTTCAGTACAATATTCAAAGTGTTATCATTAGCACAGTTTCATTATCTTTGAACACTTTTTCCTAAGTAGACTTGTTTTCTATTAAAAAAAATTTTTTTAAAGGAAACGAGGAAAGTGATCGAGACTGATGATGTAGTTTTAACTAGAATCCCGGTCACAGAAAGCGCGATTAACGGTTTATTAGCCTGTAATGAAAGCACTGTCTTGTTGGAAGTCATGTTTTTGTTTCAGAACCACTGTATGGAGATTGAATGTTTTTTGAAGATTTCTTGTTTTAGTGAAAGCGAAAGATATCAAACTTGATTTTTTTTTTTATTCAATCATCACTCTGTTTGGACTTTACCGAGAGATAGAATTCAAGTTCTGACATCAGTTCGTTCAGTTCTTTGCCAACTGAGTTTATTTTCTCTAGTGTTCTATGTCAACTCAAATGTAGTTAAAGAATAAAAGTTCATTTATAATTAACAATAATACAGACGACAGACTAATAATGGTACTGCACAATGTTTGCTTGCGTGCAGAAAAAAAGCATATGCTAACACTTTTAGGGAAACCGCACAAGGTTTGAGTCATAAGTCTGACCCCCCCCCCCCCCCTCCCCCCACGACCCCCCCCCCCTTTTTTTTTTAAATAGCTATTACTGATGTTGTCTATATGCTGCACACAAGCTTGAATAAATTGGAAATGTAGAGCAATTTGGCCTTTACTACCACTTTGACATGACAGCCACTATAGCTTTCCCTACTCTATGATAACAGCTAATGATACATAACATCAAGCGCTCCAAAAAAGCTATGCAGATGGTCTAGAAACGGTCGTTTCCATATTCTGAGTGGTCTCTGGTGATTCAATGATAGGAAGGAAACATGCATTTTTTGACCGCAGGGAAATTAATCATTGGCAGAGAGCTGTTTGTCCTGTTCCTGATAGTCATCTGCACTACCTCCTGTGAATACACATATTATGTATTAGCTTTCAAAAAGTTGTCATAAATGCATTGTTTCGTTATCATCATCGACGTCGTCATTACCATAATTATCATTATTGTTATGACCTAATGTCCTTGTCATCAAAGTACCACATACATTTACATACATCTACCCGCGCGCGCACACACACGCACGCACACGCACACACACACACACACACACACACACACACACACACACACACACACACACACACACACACACAAAACCTTTGGCAATGTCAATTGTTAACTTAAGATTGTTCAAAACTTCTTCAATGGAATTCTCAAAAAAGGCAGGGAGATGAGGTTTTAACTTCTCACATTTAAGTCCTATAGGGCATTTGTTGTAGTTCTTTTTTTCAATTTGTTTTGGTTTTTTAAAATTTCTGTTCTTGATCTGTTCATGTTAAGAATACTATTTTTTGTAATTACTATTTATTACACACACGAGCTCGCACAAGCATGCATGCAGGGACACACACACACACACACACACGCGCGCGCGCGCGCGCGCGCGCACGCACGCACGCACGCACATGCACTCACACAAAGTAGATCTCTCTCTCTGTCTCGCTCTCGCTCTCGCTCTCGCTCTCGTATTCAATCTCCTATTTTAGGGTCGTCTGGTATCACTTTAAGTGGAAGGACGTTAAAATTGAAGAATTACACACACACGTAACACAACACACACACACACACACACACACACACACACACACACACACACACACACACACACACACACACACACACACACACACAAAACATACACACCATCTTCACAGGAAAAAAGTTTTCAATTCCTGTCAGTAAAGTCTCTCTGGTACCTTCTTCTCTTCCGCACAAACCATATAAAGCAGTGTGCAGTTGACAAGGTGTGGTTCCCCACTGTACCTACAGGTTAACATGTTGTCAGACACACTGAGACCTCGCCATACGACAGTGCACGGGGAACGGTCTTCCAAAGGACTGTAGACAAGGGATAGTAACTTGTCAAACAACCTTTTTTCCCCTTTTTTTCTTTTTTACTTTGGTTACAGTGAAGTTCTGAACAATTTTTTTTTTCAGGTGGTTGAAAACTCCAGAGAAGAGGCTGGAATTTTTAACTTTATTTTTATTCTTTTTAGATATAGGTGGGGGGGGGGGGGGGGGAAGAAGACATGCAGAGAGAGCGTTTCGTAGACCACAAAAAATCTAAAACATTCTTTCAATGGGAAGCTTAAAATGAAAAAAACCTCACAAAGTCATCTCCTCGAAGAAAAAAGAAAGGACAGAAAGCAGGAAGGAAGGAAGGAAAGAAAGAAAGAAAGAAAGAACGGGAAAAAAAGAAAAAACAAAGAAAGAAGTAAAGAAAGGCAGAGAGACAGACAGACAGACAAAGATAGATACATACATACATACAATACATACATACATACATACATACATACATACATACATACATACATACATACATACATACATACATACATAGATAGATAGATAGATACAAACAAACAAACAAACAAACAAACAAACAAAAGGAAAAAAGCAGATAATTTTTTCAATGGACGGTACTTGTAATGTCTACTTGTTTTCACGAAAAAAGATGGTGGTTGTTATGGTAATGATGGTGGTAGTACAAGCGATAGCATTAGTTGTAGAACTTGTAGTGGCACCAACAATAGTAGTTGTAGTAGTGGCAGTAGTAACTGCCGTAGCAGCAGAGTAGTGGAGGTTGTAGTGGTTCGACACAAGTTTTTGAGTATTTGTTCTTGCTTCCTTTTTTTCGCTGACGTCATTGTTGTCATCGTTCTTCATAACTTCTGCTTCGTCGAACGCTCAGACAGCAACTCCTGAGGCCCTGACAAATGCTGTCGTGTGCTGAAGGCCCTCCATGGGTCAGAAAAGTGTGTCCCTCATCGGCAGGTCAGTAGGCCAGATATCGGCCCTCAGGTTTTGGTGTGTTGGACAGGTCTGGAGGAAGTGTTCCACTGTCATGGGAGAAGTGCCACAGGAGCATGCCTCAGAATCCCCAATATGGAACTTGGTAAACATGTGATGTCTGAGTCTGCAGTGTCTAGTCCTCAGCCTCACAACTTCATAACTAATCGTCAGCTTTTCAGGGTTTAGTGTTACCATTTACGACGTATGTTGTCTGTTCATGAGCCTCTGAATTTTTCCGTCTCTGTATTATCAACAGAGGTCAACTGTTGATATCAGTATGAAACAACGCACTGTTCGATGTTCTGGCAAAAATGTTCCCCTAGCATCAGTTTATGGAAGAACACTACATAAGTTTGGCCATGCTACAGATCCAGCAGTCTTTCTAAACCAATTCTTACTGGTGAGTGCAGGAGAATGAGTTGGATGGGGGAAGAAAGGATATGGCTGCATTTGTAAATGTATATGTATCCTTCTACAAATCACGGCTGATTTCTCAGTGTGAAATTCGGGCTGCTTTACTCTCCACGGGAGAGCGCATCGCCACAAGAGCAGCGGCACTCATTATTTCTTTCTTTCTTTAAAAATTTTTCCTGTCTTCATGAGTAATTGGTTCCCTAGCAGAGTGGTTTTGTTCTATATACTTTCGCCAGGGACAACTCTCTTGCCGCCGTAGGTTGAATTCGTGTTACACGCAGGTCCTCGGTTTATCGTCTCATTCGAAAGACTCGTTTTGGGCTTTGGGTATACAGTCGCCTTTGTCTCTATTTTTCGTCGTATCAGTTTCTTATTATGTGGCTATCTTTGTCTGTTTTGTTTTTCTTTGTCATCTGATTTTTGTTTTGATGCCAACTTTGTTGCTTTTATCATTCTTTGTCTTGCAAGTTGTGTGATATTGCTGGAAAGGCTTAGTGTTTGTACTCGTTTCGTAATGTTACTGTTTTTGTTGGTTTTATTATTCTTTGTCTGATGTAATATTTCCATCTTGTCTGGTCTTGATGCACTTTTTAAGAGTCTGATAATGTGATACTCTCTCTCTCTCTCTCTCTCTCTCCTCTCTCTCCTCTCTCTCTCTCTCTCTCTCCTCTCTCTCTCTCTCTCTCTCTCTCTCTCTCTCTCTCTCTCGTGCATTTCATTGCTTTCTTAGAAGTGTAGCATCACAGCTTTACGAAGTCTTATTGTTGTCTAGGCTGTGTAATAATCCTGTCTTTGTTAGTCTTCTTTTTGTCTTTTTATGTGTGATTCTGGAGATTTAAATGGTCTTGCCATTCTTTGCTTTGTTAGATGTGTAAAATTGTTGCAAACATCTGTCTCGCTACATGTTATTTTCTCGCTTACGGAATATCGCTAGCTCTGTTTTCACGATCATTTCTTTGTCTTGTTAAAGATTGTGAGATGTTGCTTTCTTTGGCTGATTTGATATTGACCGTTATCATGTTTGCAGTATCGTTGTCTTTGTCACTGTGTTCTTTTTTTTTTTTTTATCTGTGTTATGACTCTGTTGAGTTAACTTTTGCTAGTCTTTGTTTCTTAGTTGTTGGAATATTCTTGTCTTTATTGACTATGTTATTCTTTTCTTTTTTTCTGATTGTTTTCACTTAAAGATTGACTTTGAGCGCTGGTTGGAAGAAGTAAAAAAACTAAACAAGGAAACAAAAAGACGTACAACGTAGTGTAGAACAAAGTGACAGCTCTCCCATCATGTTCTCATGCTCGGAATTAGGTGGTTGTTGCTTGTTGTTGTTGGGTTGTTGGGGGTTTTTTTGGTGGGAAGAGGGGAGGGGGGTATATTTAGCTGGTATTTTTCAGTTACGAGGTATTAGTTTACGCCTTGTCTTTTTATATATTCATCTGTTTATTTCCTTCTCTAGGTTTACATGTAGAAACAGCGCAGTGCTCAGTCAGCCAGACCATTCCATGCAAGTACAATCAGACTGGAAAGAAAGGGCACACATATTGTCTTCCTTCCTTACAAACCGATGAAAGCAGCAACAACTAGTCATGAAAATAAGTCAAACGATTGCATGACAAAAATTCGGTACCATCAGATTTAAATACAGAATGTGTCTTTTTTATTTGATATCAGCTATAGGATATTATTCATGTTGTTATGAAAATTATCTGCATCCGCTTTAAACATTGTTCTCCATGATACAGCTACCCCCTTCCTCCTAGCTCTCATTCATTATCAGTAAATCGTTCGATATCCGTCACTACTGCTTCAATTATTTGTCCCCTTTCCCTACCCGTTCTTCCCATTCTCTCCATTTTGCCAGAGTCTCCCTTCCCCTCCTACCTCTCTCCCCACTGGACTTCTGTACACAAATGTCAAACGAGCAATGCAAACTTCAGTCATGCAAAAACAACCAAACACCCAAGGGAGAAGAGGTGGGCTAGAGATAATATAATAATAATGATGGTACGAGGTAGGATTCCTTTCTGGTGCGGGTTTCATCTGGCACATGCCAGCAACAGTTCCAGTCAGCTCTGGTTCTGACTGCCACATCACCAGAGCCACCTCTGGAACCGTCCTTTCCAGTTCTTTCTCTCCCTGACCCCTTACAGCGCGCGCGCGCGCGCGCACACACACGCACACACACACACATACAGACACACCCGCGTGCGCGCGCGCGCACGAACGCCTGCTCGCTCCTCTCTCTCTCTCTCTCTCTCTCTCTCTCTCTCTCTCTCTCTCTCTCTCTCTCTCTCTCTCTCTCTCTCTCTCTCTCTCCACACACACACACACACACACACACACACACACACACACAACATACACACACACTCTAAAATCACTTTTTAGTTGATAGATGTTAAAACAAAGACACACACACACGCGCGCACACACACACACACACACTCTCTAAAATCACTTTTTAGTTGATAGATGTTAAAACAAAGACACACACACACGCGCGCGCACACGCACGCACACACACACACACACACACACACACACACACACACACACACACACACACACACACACGCACACACACACACAAACACACACACACACTCACTCACACTCACTCACTCATGCTTCCACATGCGCATACACAAACGCATGTGCGCACTGTACATGCACGCTCGCACGCATGCAAGCACACACATATAATTGTACATGTGTACGTATTCCCAAAAGTAGGAATAGAAAGCGTCGAGCATTTTTGATTGATATATATAAAAAAAGAAAGAAAACGCTTATCACCCGAGCTGTCAAATATCCCCCCTCCCTCCCTCCCCCCCCCCCCCCTCTCTCTCTCTCTCTCCTCTCTCTCTCTCTCTCTCTCTCTCTCTCTCTCTCTCTCTCTCTCTCTCTCTCTCCTCTCAGTGCTGATAATGGACTTGTAATTGGACATGTGTATGCACATGTGTGCTTGTGTTAAACAACACAGTGTGCATCTATGCATTCATGCACATACACACAACACAATATACACACACAACACACACACTCACACAAACACACACGCACGCATGCACACACACGCGCGCGCGCACACACACACACATACACGCGCGCGCGCACACACACACACACGCACGCACACACACACACACACACACAACACACACACACACACACACACACACACACACACACCCTGGCTTATGTGACTCAGGATTGTCAGAAAGGCGAAAATCGATGAAGCAAAGGGGAGTTTCTGTTTTCCTGTCTGTGAGCTGTGCCGGTAGCCCGCCCTCAGGAATTTGTCTTTTGAATAAAACAGAAAGAGACAGAAAAAAGGAAAACAACGAGAACGAAGGAGTGAACGATAAAATGAATGAATGAATAAACATGTGAACAAACAGAATGATGAGATAACGGGTCAGTGAATGGGTGACGTCATTGGAAGGAAACACACAGAAAAGAAAGAAAGAAGGAAGAAGAAAAAAAAATTGACGGAGATGTAAATAAGTAATGAAATATACGAAGGAAAAAATAACAAATGATAAATAAGCTAAACTTTAACAAAAAGGGCTACGTCATATTCATTTTAGCTACACTTCCCCACCCACACCTTCTCTCTCTCTCTCTCTCTCTCTCTCTCCTCTCTCTCTCTCTCTCTCTCTCTCTCTCTCTCTCTCTCTCTCTCTCTTCTCTCTCTCTCTCTCTCTCTCTCTCTCTCTCTCCTCTCTCTCTCTCTCTCTCCCTCTCTCTCTGTGTCTGTCTCTCTCTCTTTCTCTTCTCTCTCCTCTTTCTCTTTCTCTCCCCCCCCCCCTCCTCTCTCTCTCATCTTCTCTCATCTCCTCTCCTCTCTCTCCTCCTCTCTTCTCTTCTCTCTCTCTCAAGGGGATATTATCCCCTGGAGTTAACATCAGTGCAGACTCCACTCTCCCCAAAAGTCCTTCGGATGAGACTATAGACCGAGGCCCCGTGTGCGAACGCACGCAGAACATCTTGCGCACACGTTAAATCCTGTTCCGCTTTTCGTAAGAGTAGGCCATTGTGTGCCGGTGGGAACAGATGACAAAATTGACAAAACCGCATACACACGGGGACTGATTGTAAAAAAAACACACCAGTGCTTATTCCATTATCCTCGATACAAAAGAATCTCTCTCTCTCTCTCTCTCTCTCTCTCTCTCTCTCTCTCTCTCTCTCTCTCGTCTCTCTCTCTCTCTCGCTCTCGCTCTCGCTCTCGACAGGAGAACGGAATGGCCAGGTTGGTTAGAGCGTTGCGCATTGCGCTCGTGATCTGATGACCCGGGTTCGAATCCGATCAAGGAAACATTTTCCCCTGGAGTTAACATCAGTGCCGACTCCACTCCCCCCAAAACTAGTTTGGATGTGGCTATAAACCGAGGCCCGTTTGTGAACGCACGCAGAACATTTTGCGCACACGTTAAAACGTGTTCCGCTTTTCGGAAGAGTAGGCCATTGTATGCTAGTCGGAACGGATGACAAAAATTACAAAACGGCATACACATGGGGTTTGGATGTAAAAAAAAAAAAAAAAGCACACTAGTGCTTATTCCATTATCCTCGAAATAAAAGAATGAAATGAAATAAATGAAATGAACTCTCTCTCTCTCTCTCTCTCTCTCTCTCTCTCTCTCTCTCTCTCTCTCTCTCTCTCTCTCTCTCTTCTCTCTCTCTCTCCTCTCTCTCTCTTGTGATATGTGATAGTACCAGCTGAGATTTTCATCGATTCTAGGAGTAACAATCGATGAAAATCTCAGCTGGTACTATCACATATCACATCTATGCAAATACATGTCTCAAAGAGCATACCAATTGACTAAAATCGTTCAAGAAAACTATTCTTTCAAGCTTATATACAATATGCAATAGATTACGCTTCAACTCTGCGAGATTCTGATAGTGCAAACACTATGAAACCATTATTAAGTCTATATAAACATGCTCTTGAACTGGTCCTACTGAAGAAGACAACCTTGCTAGAAGTGGATTATACTCAGTTAGATATTCTTCCCCCACACCAAAGACTAAGATTTAACAAAGGTCTCATGATGTTTAAGATAATGACAGGAACTGTTCCTTCATCCTTAAAAGACAATTTCCCAATGAATCATTCCAGAAATACTGAAAAGCCGAGTGTCCCAATCCCAAGAATAGATTTGTTCAAATCTAGTTGACTTTACTCAGGCCTGTGCAGTGGACTCCCTTGCTGGTTCATTTAGACAACACCAATCATTAACAATCTTCAAAAGTCTTTTTTTTCATCCACTTGATGCATAAAAAATGACAAACCACACTCGATCTGTTGGAAACAAAGTAAATATATCCTCTCTTACCTTATTCCAAATTATCCTCTCTCTCTGTATGGGTGTGAATGTTTTACTTGTATCTCACTATTGTGTAATTGAAACTGACTTCTAGAAATAATTTCCACTATCCTACTTCTTTATGTATCTATCATAACTCTAGGATGATTAAAAAAAAATGTATAATGTTAAATCACAGCGAGTTCTAATGGTGGTAGTGTTGATGAATTGAAAATTGTATGCAATATCATATGGATTCAAAATGTACTGTGTACTCTCTCTCTCTCTCTCTCTCTCTCTCTCTCTCTCTCTCTCTCTCTCCCCTTTTATAGTTTTGCTTATAGATTTAATTGTCGTGTTTACACTTTGTATCCTGTTGAATGCTTTATTCAGATTTAATATTTCAATTTTATTGCGTAAGTTGACTGTATTTGAGATTTAGATAATGTTTTATTTCAGTATCTTGTTTTGAGTGTACCAATTATGTACAGCTTAATTTCAATGTGTAGATGTACTTTTCTATGACTATAAATGATATTCATAAAGATTTGATTTTGGCATTGATGCATGGTGTGCGTGGGTGCGTGCGTGCGATTGTGTGTATGTGTACGTGTGCATGGGGATGTAAATTGCTTTTGCATAATCTCCTAGGTCTGCTTATATAATCTTTGTTTTTGTGTAGTTTACTATTGGTGTAGCTTTCCCATAAAAATGTACAATGAATTTGTTCCCTTTTCTTTCGGTTAACCAAAATGATACTATCTACATGGTTTATTCTCCTTTATATTACGGAAGGGTTTTTTGTGTTTTGTTTTTGGTTTTTTTTTGCGGGGGAGGGGGGATTATTCAGTTGTTCCCTCTGCCCTTGTTGTTGCTGCTTTTATTTTGCTCTTGGTTTCTTTGCTTTTTTGTGGTTGTTTCTGTGTTTTTTTGTTTTGCTTTCTTTTTCTATCTGTTATTTTTTTGTTGTTGCTTTTTTCCCTCTCTCTTTTTTGGTGATTTTTTTTTTTTTTGGGGGGGGGGGGGGGTTTGTGTGTGCGGGTATTTTTTCCCGTCTACTGTGCGAGTGTATTGTTATTGGCTTTATTTTAGTTTTATTATTTATATTTATATATATTTATATATATATATATATCCCTAAGGGCGGGGACTGGATGTAAAAAAGCACACGGGTGCTTATTTAATATCCTCGAAAAAAAAGAATTTGTCATTGTCATTGTGAAAAGCTTATAATGCAAGTGGGAGCGCACATATGAGCGTGAGTTCCTGCATACACACACAGAGCACACACACACACACATACACTTACACGCACGCACACACACACCACACCACACACACACACACACACCCCACACACACACACACACACACACACACACACACACACACACACAACACACTGTACAATAAAATGCGATGATCAGAAAAAGAAACTACAAAAGGGAGAGAAGCGTGCGTAGACCTTCGTTATAGGTTTGGATCTTTTTCATTCTGGTTATCATTCGTCTTCTTCTTCTTCTTCTTCTTCTTCTTCTTCTTCTTCTTCTTCTTCTTCTTATTATTATTATTATTATTATTATTATCATTATTATTATCATTCCTCAGCAAGCCTTGCTATTTCTAGCTAGCAAACTGTTCTCCTACTTGTCTTTTTCAAAAAAAATATTTCTGTCTGCATTTATTCCTATTTCTATGTCTCCTTCCCTGTCTCTGGCTGTCTGTCCATCCATCTGTCCGTCCGTCTGACTGTCTGTCTGTCTGTCTGCCTCTGCTCTCTCCTCTCTCTCCTCTCTCTCTCATCTCTCTCTCTCTCTCTCTCTCTCTCTTTTTGATTTGCTATGAACCCTTCATCAAAATAATGAAGGGCAATGGCCTCAAGCCCTTTGCGTAAATAACCCATCCACAACTTCCTTCTCTGTGTGTCCCTCTGTCTCTGTGTCTCTCTGTCTCTGTGTCTCTCTCTGTCTCTCTTTTTCACTCTATCATTCGTCTCCTCTCTCTTCTCTCTCTCCTCTCTCTCTCTCTCTCTCTCTCTCCTCTACTCTCTCTCTCTCTCTCTCTCTGTTTCTCTGTTCGTCTCTCTGTATATCTCTATCTCTGTCTGTCTGTTCTCTCTCTATCTTTCTCCTCTTTGTCGCTGTCTCTCTGTCTGTCTGTTTGTCTCATTCCTTTCTGTCTCTATCTCTCTCTCTGTGTCTTATTCGTCTGTCTGTCTCTCTTTGTTTCTCTCTCCTTCTCTCTGTGTATATGTATCTCTGTCTGTCTGTTCTTCCTGTCTGTCTCTCACTCTCTTTCTCTCTTTTTCTCTCTCTGTAATCAAAAAGAGTATTAATGGTGATCGTGTGCTGTTTTGAGAATTATTTATTTGATATTATCTCTGAAATACACACACACTCACTCTCTCTCTCTCTCTCTCTCTCTCTCTCTCTCTCTCTCTCTCTTCTCTCTCTCTCTCTCTCTCTCTCTTCTCTCTCTCTCTTCTATCTCTCTCTCTCTCTCTCTCTCTCTCTCT
>CM054141.1:49859015-49889015 GCA_028751875.1 Rapana venosa | reverse complement strand
TAAAAATCCCAACCCTTAATTCGCAGTACAGATGACTACAGACTAATTCGGTACACTTACCTCCCTTCTGGGCTAAGGATCATAAAATAAATCGGAAAAAACCATATTGTTCATGCTATCAATGACCCCTGGCCCAAGCCAAAAGCTGTGTCAGTTATTGGTGTTAGCTAAGTGTCAAGGCCTACATTAAAATGGTCTTATGCTGTAAAACATTATGTTAATATTGTTTCCAGCCATGACAACCTTTTCACATAACAGCTGGTTCTACTCCATAGGAGAAGACAGTCCTCTGAAGTTGGAGTATGGCTGCCTCTATAGTGCGGTACTTCTAAAAACAGGCATACACGCAAACTTCTGATGTAGTGTGTGCTTTCAATCTCACAGTGATTCCAAGATGGGATGAGCGAATCAGAGTGCATAATTTTATTATTCTGGATGAGAGAGAGAGAGAGAGAGAGAGAGAGAGAGAGAGAGAGAGAGAGAGAGAGAGATTGGAATGCAGCTACCATGTCATTACATAGACTCCGAAATTATAACTCCTGCATGGTAGACAAGAGTTATAACACAGAAAAGTGCATCCTCAAACACTTTATCTTATAAAGCAACAAGCAATAGTATTCTTCGGATACTAAGTCGTTGTCACCAGCTAAACATTATCATCATCGTCCTTGTACTCTCCATACAGTAAAAGAAACTGCCTTAACTGATGCCCAGTGCAGAAGATTCTACAAAAGAGTACTTTTCTGGCTATTCGGATTGGAAGCATTGTAACTTTTGATTTAATTTGTTCACACTTTGTTGCAAATCCGTAGAATTCCCGTGTCTAGCAGTGTTAAGCCAGTCTGATTCAGATTACCGACAGGTATAGGAGGGTGTCTGAGCTTATCACTTTAGGGAGACTGGTATTTCTCATGGGGATTTCTATTAAGACCTTCTCTAACACTACGGTAGGGAGAGTCGCTACAATACAAGCCACCGTTCCTGTTGGAGGATGGCTTTACCGGAAATTGGGTCGGGACCTTTAATCGACCCTGCGTGTATAATAAAGCGGTTAAGTAGTTGCTTCCCTTTCGTCTTGTGGGCATCGCTAACGCTTTTCAGTTTGTCAGTCTGTCTGTCTGTCTGTCTTTCTCTTTTCTTTCCCTGGATCTGGTTAGGTTTTTATTTTCGTTTATTCTGTCTCTTCTGTATTGATCAGCCTGTCTGTCTCTCTTTGTCTCCCTCTCTGTCTGTCTTTTTTCCACCTCTGTAGTCATACACATGCGTGCGTGCGCGCATTTCATATTTCTAAGTGCATACATGGGTACATATACACACGAATAACGCTTTTTAAAGTATCCCTTGGGCATTCCACAATTTTTTAACTTCATCCAAACAGCCCGGCCTTATCAAATCAGCAGAGTCCATGTAGTCTAAATAAATCCGTCCAGCTTTCGTTTCAAAGTCCTTCTGGCCATCCTAGAATATAATATCCAGCGTATACTGCTGAGTCTGTTGCAATTTCTGCGCGCTTTTGATGTATTCTGAAAGCACTGATCTGGGGTCAAGATTAAATTTACTCTGAAAATATCCCAAAGAGGATTGTCGTGCGCTGATTTTATTCTGAGATGACATGATGTTTGAATTCTGACAGGAAAAACCTTAAAGAAAACAAGTGCATGTCATCCATCTGCTTTTACTGATAAGAATGGAAGAAGGGAAGGTTTAAGAGGGCATCAAAGTAGTCCTGAATAAAGTTAGAAAAAATACAGCAGACCGGGCTGAGAAAGTGTGTGTGTGTGTGTGTGTGTGTGTGTGTGTGTGTGTGTGTGTGTGTGTGTGTGTGGTGTGTGTGTGTGGAGAGAGAGAGAGAGAGAGAGAGAGAGAGAGAGAGAGAGAGAGAGAGAGAGAGAGAGAGAGAGAGAGAGACGTACCCACATACAGACAGACAGATAAAGAGAAATAGTCAAAGAGACCAAACTTGTGGACAGATAGGCGGAGAGAATAAATATGAAATGATATAATATGTCCGACTCCAAAAGATTCTACCCATTTTAATAGATAATTATGATTCCTCGCGGTAATTTAATTAAATGGTGTAGGGTTCTTCCAATGAATCTTTACTTTCTCAAATCAAATGCGCCAAACATTCATTTTATTCTTGTTATGGTGGTGGTAATGGTGGTAATGTTAGCGGTGTTGGTAGTGTTGTATGTACGTTTGTGCGTTCTTTTCTTTTCTTTTCAAACACACTTTTACCATTTTGATTTCACTGTAAGGAAAGTAAACAGCATGCAACTTTTCAACCCTTATGGCACCAGTTATCTCAGTCTAGGAATGACACCATAGGCACCGATTGGCGACGTGACATGTAGTCACATTCTTTAGTCGCCATTTGGCACACAGCCCTTTAGGCTTACATCCCTTGTTTCCATCCAATTCAGTTTTCCTGTCACGACCAGATTGTGGCTGCAGGGCTGTTCTGCAGTGTAGGCATTCAGCATCGAACATTGACATGGAAAGATGGCTGAAGCCAGATAAAAAGGCATGTCCGCTTTATAGATTCTCTATGGTTTGCTATGCTTAGCTTACTGCTCGGGACCAGCATTAATCAGAACTAAGAATGCTTGACAAACAAAAACATTATGTTTAATATTCGCCATGCCATATCAAACTTTAGTATTGAAGTTTACGATCAAAAATACCCAAGGGACACCTCTTACATAAGTTTACCACTATGGCATTTGTCTCTGGAGGATGGGGGGGGGGGGGAGAAAGTTGTAAAACATGAACTTAGAGAACGTACTTTACATTATGCACAATAGTATCTATAACAAGCAACAACTCAAAAATCAACAGGTAGTTCGCCTTTTCTCTGACTGAAAACCAGAAAAATAGTAGTATCTATAACAAGCAACAACTCAAAAATCAACAGGTAGTTCGCCTTTTCTCTAACTGAAAAACAGAAAAATAATCACATAAGTTAAGAGAGTTTACCGATACCGTTGGCCTACAAATGAATGAATCAGTGCAGCAGACATAAGAAAGATGGAAACGCAGCGATAGGAGGGAGACCATCTCCAGCATACAATTTCTAAAATGTAGGAGGAATACTGAAAGAGCCCCCTGCATCCCCACTGGAGTCTTTGCACAGATGCGCGTAGGAATCTTGGCCAAAGTTCCTTATGTCAGCGACAATTCAGCCGCCTGTAGTAATTTCCCTGGAGGGCTGGGGCTGGTGCCAGAATGAAAGAAATTCCTGAAGACCAAGCTTTGTTGTCTGCACTGGGTCCAGAATGGGAATGCGTTGCATTATCGCTTTCATTTTCATCTCTTAACTGTCGTCGAAGAAGGTTAGGGTGGGGGGGTGGGAGGGGGGTAGAGGGTTGAGTTTTTAATTTTTTGATTTTCCTTACATTGAGTGTGGATTGAACTGGACGTTTCTGTGCGTCGATCCGTGCATTGTAACAGTGTGTTTGTGTGAGGATCTTCAGTTTTAGAGGATTTATTAGTGAGAAGAGAGAACAGATTTTGATTTTTCAACTGCATGCTATAGGACTGGATGTCGTAGCGATGATTTTCCTTTCCGAACAGAAAGAGAGAACCAGACAGACAGACAGACATATTGTAATTGACTATAGCCCCCCTATGAAGAGATGCTTGCTGGGCAGTTATCAGAACAAACATGTCATGCAGCGTTATAATCTTATGAGGTACCTTTACTTCAATACGTTCAACTCAAACCCTTTCAGCAGAACCAAAGCAACGTTTCTGCAGTTTCAATGGAAGCTGATGACGGTAGCAAAATGTTGTTTAGTCAAGCAAGATTGTCAATAGTATTTTAGCTAAGTCTTTTCTGGGAAATTACTGATTGCTGACCAAGAGGGTCTTCATTTTCTTGAGAGACAGAGACAGAGAGACAGACTCACACACACACGCGCGCGCGCGCGCGCATGCACGCACGCTAGCACCCACGTGCGCTCAGATAGATGGACGGATTTGTGGACGGACATACTCTGTGTGTGTGCGTGGTGCGTGAGTGTGTGTGTGTTTGTGTGTATGTGTGTGTGTGTGTGTGAATAAAGTGTCTTGTGTTTATGTGGTTTATGTCTTATGTTCACTGTTATATTGTCATTTTGAATATAGCAAAATGTCCTGAGCTTGAAAAAGAGTTATACACTGTGTAAGTAAATTAATTTTGTTTTTTGATTTTGCTTTTGTTGTTGATACTATTATTGTTGTTGTTATTATTATTATTCCCGTACTATTACAGTCTGATAGATCATCTAACAAACTATCCATGTCTTTTGCTGAAAAATGCCACGGTTGTTTATAAAACAGGGATAGAGATGAGGAAGGGGTGGGGTAGTCTCGGATAACAGTATTTATGGATAACAGAACGTAAATAATACATACACTTGCACATATTTTTACATGCCTATTTTTTACGAAATTTAAGCGCTTTATAAATAACAACAACAATAAAGTAACCCTAAACTGATAGTTTTATGGTGACATTAAGAAATTCAATATAAACGAAACAGCTGGTCAAATTATTTATGTCAAATAAATATTTCCTCAAAAGATCTTGTCAGAAGATCCTCTCCTCAAAGAATCAACTTGCCTCCTCAGATCGTTATCAATTGATTTTTGCCCTCTAATTCAATCTTATTGTTGCTAGTTTATGCGTCCACCTAAGTTTGAAATTAAAGAAAATTTTGAGACTTTTAAAACAAAGTTTCTATGGACATGAAATGCTGCACTCCTTTTGTACTGAAATGATTTTTAATACTTACAATTGGTCTTTTATTGGCAAGCAGATAATGCACCGTGGTTGTTTTAATTTTGGTTTTTTTCTTCGCCTTAGTAATTTAATCAAAGCCAAATTCGAAAGAGCGAGAGATAGAGAGAGAGAGTACACACACACACACACACACACACACACACAACACACACACACACACACACACACACACACACACACACACACACACACCACACACACACACACAAAGAGGGAGAGATAGACAGACAAATAGCACACCACACACACACACACACAGCACGCACGCACGCACGCACGCACGCACGCACACACACACACACACACACCACACACCACCACCACCACCACCAAAATCAACAACAACAAGAAAGACAAACACAGAAACAGCGAAACGCAGAAAGAAAGGAGAAAATGCCGCTATTTCACATTAGCAGATGTCAAACACAGATGATGCAGAAACCAGTTTTCTTGGAAAAGCAAATCCGCAGTAATGGCAGTGCACACATGCCTCGTTACAGCACGCTTTGCCGCGCAAAGTGCAGGGAACTGAATAAACGTGACGCCAGCATGTTCCCAGGATTTCCACCTTGTTTCCCCTCAGTGACGTTCCCAGTCCCTTCCTTCTTCCTCACGCTCCATCTCTTTCTTTTTGATCCAAGGTCATCGTTATTCTTCTGTGACATTTTTCAATGTTTGTGTGTCATTGACAATGAAGTGAAAAAGTTGGGGGGGGGTTAGTTTAGTAAAATAAAACACGGCCAAGAACAACAAAGAGAGAGCTGAAAAGGTTGGGGGTTGGGGGGTTGCTTATTTGTTTGTTTGTTGGTTTGTTTTGGAGGAAGGGAAAAACAAAAAGAAACAACTGAGAGAGAAATCAATTATTCCTCTTGTTTGTAGCATATCAGTTAACAATGCTGTTTAAAGCATTTTAAAGAAGTGAGTCAATCAGACAGACGGACTGAGAAAATATGGTAGGATTCTAGAAACAGATCACACATGGATGACCAAAAGCATTTTCATTGGTTAAAACATAACTTTATCAGATCACAACAATATAGGAGCAACACATGGAGTATGAGTACAATAAGCGTACGCTTATGAAAAGTACTCTAGAAAGTACAGGCGCTAAGATAGGCTGTAGTTTAATAAAATCACATCATATAGTGTTTATGCCATGAAAATATCTGAAAAAGAAACAACAAGCAAGCAAACAAACAAACAGAAAGAAAACAGTATCCAGATAAGAACAATCATGCCACATTATCATAACATCTTCATTGAGAAGCATATTGTCAATAATGACAACACGCATAGCGCATATACTTCATAAGATCACTCTTTAGAGTACATAGATAGAGGTCAGTCTGTTCAGGGATCATTCTGTTGTATCCACAGGAACCTTCATACCCCTTCCTTCTCCCCACCCCCTCTCCACACCCATTTCTTCTGCTTGTCAGTATTATTTTCAGCTTCATTTTGCATTATGTTTTATTGTACGGCAGGGTAAAATCCGTAGGACAACATAAACATATCAAAGAGAGAGCTTATTTTTTTTATATATTTTAGTTTAGTTTATTCTTTTATGTCGAGGAGCTAAGAAAGAGGGAGGGGGTTGGGTTGGGAAAGAGAAAATTTGGAAGATGAGATTTCAGTTGGTTTTATTTCACATCAAGGAATCGAGGCAGACAAATAGAAAGACACAGAGATTCACCCTGAGATAATTAGTCACCGAAATCAGGAAAATATGACATAAACAGATTTCACGACATACTCTTCAGAAAACGCCACGAGTCTTTAGAATGGTTTGGGTTGTATAGCTCCAAAATTACTAACCTCTCGTTCCTCGCTAACAACACTAACTAAACTTTATTTTCGATGGGTAGCTCAAACATTTCAAAGGAAAAAACCTGTTTTTGACTCCATCCAGTGCTGGCAAACAAATTTATGAAGAAAAGTTATTCTGCATTAAACAGAGAGAAATTCCGTGCCCTATTTCTCTGCAGTGCTGTACTTATAAATCTTTGAAAATGAGCAACATTTGACATACCAACCCAAAATTTCGTCAACACTTTTCACTGAATTACTCCAGTTGAATGCCAGTTACAGCATTTGATAGTGGTTCCAGTAAATGATTAATTCTAAAGCAAATTCTTTTACAACAAAAGTCTGTCACTCATTTCTTTGCTCTATGAAATCCTAGTCGAGCAATCAGAAACAGCTAAGACAAAAGTTTGAAGTGTCCTTTTTCGAACGGTCATACAGCAGCTACCGTTTCAGCGAAAATGCGAATATGAGCGAAAAATGCTTTGCGCTGCCGTTGAGCGACTGACAAGTCAGGCCCATAGCATCCGACTTTGGGATGGGAGAGAACTGTTATGTTTTAAGACTTTCTGGGGGGAAAAGGGAGAAATATGGACCAAGAAGGCAAAAATTAGTAAAGAAGCGACAAGAAGAAATGTAACAAGGCATAAACAAAGAGAGGGATCAAAAAGAAGAAGTTCCGAGCACAGAATTTTCAGAAGGTGAGGATGCTATTTATACTGACAGGTCCCCGGCATCCCCACGGGGATAAGGGGGGTGGTGTGTGTCCAAAAAAAGATTAAGAGAGAAAAGACAAAGGCGGTAAGAGACGGAGAAAGAGATGGAGTCACACACCAAAAGACAGAGAGAACAAGAGGGACAGAGAGAGGCAGCGGAGGAAAGAAACTCTCCGTTCAAATTGTTACAGGTCTCTCATACAAACAAGACCAGGAGCTCATTTCCTCTGAGGCAGTCCTCTGATGGCGGGGATTGTTGGGCTTGTGGGGAAGTGCTTTAGACATTATTGGAAATGGGCCGAGTCCAGTCTCCCTTGGGGGTCATTCAGACACACACTTAGTTCTCTGGCATTTGCTTCTGATCTCTCTCTCTCTCTCTTCTCTCTCTCTCTCTCTCTCTCTCTCTCTCTCTCTCTCTCTCTCTCTCTCTCTCTCTCTCTCTCTCTCTCTCTTCCTCTCTCTCTCTCTCTGACATGCTTCAACCAGCCGTCTTATTTATGGCAGTTGGCAAGAATGGAACCATAGCATCTTTCTTTTACATCGATTTCTTCCCCTCCCCCCCCCTCTCTCTCCTCCTCCTCTCTCTCCTCTCTCCTCTCTCTCTCTCTCTCTCTCTCTCTCTCTCTCTCTCTCTCTCTCTCTCTCTCCGGATGAAAAAAGTGTGCGTATGCTTATTCTGTTACCCTTGAAAAATAAAGATTCATTCATTTCAAAGATTCTCCTTCAGAACCCACATTATGATTGAAAAGCTAGAATGACATGCGCATTTATTGATCATCTTTTCTTCTGATTTTGCAGCCATCGTTTCTGTTGTCATCAACATGACATATCTCATTTGTTAACAAAGGGTTTTTTCTTCTTTTCTGTGTCCGTGTAAGGGACAGATATAAAAGGATTGTTTTCTTCACTGATGTTGGGAGAACACTGTATTGTATACATCAATCCGCGCAGCATTGCCTGCCTGCCCCCCCCCCCCCTTTCTCTCTCTCTCTCTCTCTCTCTCTCTCTCTCTCTCTCTCTCTCTCTCTCTCTCTCTCTCTCTCTCTCTCTCTCTCTCTCTCTCGCACGCACGCACGCACCTGGATGGATAGCTGTATAGCCGTATTAATTGTGTATGCGTGTGCTTACGTGTGTGTGTGTGTGTGTGTGTGTGTATGTGTGTGTGTGCGCGCGCGCGCGTGTGTGTGTGGAGGGAGAGTTGTAAGTAAGTATGTGTGTGCGCGCGCGTGCGTGTGTGTGGAGGGGGGGAGGGAGAGTTGTAAGTAAGTGTGTATGTGTGTGTGTATGTGGTCGCGTGCGCCTGTAGCTGTGTGTGTGAACACTGATGGATGCTCCGTTGCAAGCATGTGTTATGTGTAAACATGATGAATGATTTGCCGGTGAGCAAGTATGCAGGTATATGAGTGTGTGTGTGTGTGTGTGTGTGTGTGTGTGTGTGTGTGTGTGTTTGTGTGCGCGCGCGCGCGGTGTGTGTGTGTGTGTGTGTGTGTGTGTTTGTGTCCCCTTTAATCTGTCTTCCTATCTTTCTGTTAAGGCTGAAGCAGTCTTCTTAATCACGACAAACAAATAATTTAGGATACTTTTGTTTTGTTTCCTAAAATAGCTCTGTCTCTCTTCGTCAACATAGAGTTCTTTCATTGTTTTCGTTTCTTTCTATCGTTCTTTCTATCTCCCTCCCTGCCTTTGTTTCGTTCTTTCTATCTTTTTTTGTAAGCAAATAGACTATCAAAGCACTCTTTGTAGAAATTATGATTATACATAAAATTCGACAACACGGCCATTCAGTAAGAGCGAACTGTCTTATTTCAGAAGGAAAGCTTCTCTTTCAGCACAAAATGAGATAGTTGCTACCAAATTAGTTGATTAGCGTAGCTGAACCAGGCAGACAGTTTTATCGCATATCTTATTACACGCTGTTTTCTTTTTACAGTATGGTCATGAATTATCTATTCTTTACAATTTTGCTGAGGTATCTATGAAAATGTATTTTGGTGTACGTATTAAAAAGTGCTTCGAGAGTAGAGTTCTTCGAAAGTAGCCTGTGTGTGTGAGGGGGGGGGGGGGGGGGTGTGCGTTTGTGTGTATGTAATGAATATAGCCATTGTGTCGTTTTCCCAAAAAAAATTGTTTGTACAGGTACCAATTATTACCTCCGGAAATTAAAGGCTAGATAAGCAACGGTGTGGTACTTGCTCTAGAATGGTTTTTAATGTTTTCGTATAAATGTCCATACTAGAGCATTTTCTCGATTTTTCTGGCTATTCTTTTTCATTTATAGTTTTATGAAAAGTACATAGCCACTTTATTGTTGGTTGGTTGGCGTGTTCGCTCATTTACTTGCTCGCTTCCTGACTCGCTCATTAACTCTTAGCGCTATTCTGCGTGATTGCTAGTTTGATTGATTTATCATGTTTACTCACTCGCTTGCTCGTACGCTTACTCGCTTGTCCTCTCGTTCACTTGTTTGTTTGCTTGCTTCTTTTTTTTTCTTCCCTACATTTCTTCTTTCCCCATCTTCCATACTTAATTGTGTACTTACTTATTTACTTACATCTTACTTACTTCCTAACTGGCTTATTGATTTCCTTGTTTCTTTACTCTCTTGCTTGCTTACTTGCTTGTTTACTGTCTTACTGTTTTCTTACCTTATTCACTTCATTACTGGGTTACTTAATGTCTTACTTCTGGTTGTTGTTAGTTCATTCATTCACAGAGATGTGTATCGCCAATCCCACCTCGCAGCCGTAGTTATATAGCTAGTTGATGATTAGTTTTAAAGCTTCATTTGGTTCTGTTTATTTCTTTCCAGTCCAATCTCGTTAGATTGTCGGTTTGACTGTGTAAGCTGCTTTTAGGGCTTTCCACGACAGTTGAGTAGTTGAATGGCGGAGGAGTGGTTAAATTTTATTTCCTGGAGGAGATAATTCTCTTCCCCCCCCCCCCCTCCCCGCAATTTATAGACTAGCTTTTGCCATTTCGTTCCAACTTCCAAGTAATGGGATTATAAACACTGAGATGTGTATAGATATCCATTCTGTAATGTCATCTGCTAATAAATATGACTTTTCGTGTTTATTTCTAGTTACTACTGCATTTGCTGTTTTTAAACGCTTTTGTATAATAATGGGGATGAAAAAAATTGACGTGGAATGGCGCTTGGCCTGCTCAGCACAGCTTAACATGATTACTTCAAGGCATGAATCTCGTGGTTGATAAAGTACGTCACCCACTATGTTCATTCAGGCGATGACAGAGCTGAATGCTGGAACGGGTCACTAATGAAAGCAATGTTTTGCAGAGGACTAATAAGATTGACTAGGCTCACGTGGAATGGACAGTGGGTGAAGCCTCAAATAATTCATGGCTGTCATAGTCGGTACTGCTTCAGCTTCCTTCTTCTCCAGGATCGTTTCCCTATGTCATTACTTTTCTCCTGATCACACCATGGAGACATCTGTGGGCGACTTCCTGGATCCCCAGACATCGGCGTTGTTGTGGAAATAGGAGGTATGGGGTCGTCTCTTTCTTTCTCTCACCTCAACGCTGCCCTGCAGGACCGTTGGCAACAAATCAGCTTTAGAGGAAGAAACGTCACCAGCCTGAAATATGCTGACGACACTGCATTAGCAGTACATAGCATCAGGAGGATAAGAATTCTCCATTGAGAAGAAGCAGCAGATTGGAGGCCGGAGTTTCAACTGAATGCAAAAAAAAATTGTTTAGGAACATTAGCCATGTACATTCTAAAAACAGGCCAGGCAATCCAAACGTTCAAATAAACAAAACGGGTTTAGAAAGTGTCCAACATTTCAGCTATCATGGAATTTGTAAAGGCAAAGGAAGAATCCTGCACCAAAGATGCAAAAACAAGACTTGTCATGAGAAGACAAAACCAAAAAAAAGGTCCAGTAAAGGTCCAGCACTCGAAACGACAGAAGGGGTTTCCATATATTTAAAACTAAGAATCCAAAATATGTTGATTTGGACTGTTTGGATTAAATACATGGTTGTAAAGGTTTGGTACTGTTAAGAAAAGATGGAGAAAATTAAACCAATGCAGAAAATGTGTGTCTCTAGACAGGAACTTATCAAAGTCAAAAGGACAGACAGAAAAACAAACGATACCATGTTATAGGAACTGAATGTTATGCAATAACTATCACTTATACCTAGATTCAACCAGTCTACCGTTGGCCGTCGCTCTTTCTCTGTTTCTGGTCCATCGATCTGGAATGACCTCCCTCTCTCCCTTCGCCAAAGGCCTTCTTATGACGCTTTTAAATTCGGCCTCAAGACACATTTATTTCAATTCTAAGATCCTCCCCTCTTGTTCCATTTCATTTTTGTCCCTGCCCTCAACAGCCCAAACCCCATCACCCTGCCGGAGTGTACAATCTTTGTGTGTGGGTGTGTGAATGTGCGTGTGTGTGCGTGCGTGCGCGCGAGCGTGAGTGTATACATTTGAATTTGTAAAAAAAACAAACCACCCAACCCATTAATTGTAACTGGCTGCATGTGAATGAGTAGGATGAATGAAAGCGCTTTTATTTGTTTTCTGCAAGATATAGCGCTGTATAAATTCCATGTATTTTTTATTTAATTTCGAGGATATTGGAATAAGCATCCATGTGCTAGTTTACATCGTGTCCCCAAGTGTATGCAGTTTTGTAAATTTTGTCATCCGTTCCCATCGGCACACAATGGCCTTCTCTTCCGAAAAGCGGAACATGTTTTAACTTGTGCGCAAGATGTTCTGCGTACGTGCGCACACGGGGCTTCTATTTATAGTCTCATCCGAATGACTTTTGGGGAGAATTAAGGTGGCCTTGATGTTAACTCCAGGGGAAAATATCCACTTAAACGAGATTCGATTCCGGGTCAGCAGATCACGAGCACAATGCGCAACGCTCTAACCAACCTGGCTATCCCGTCCCCCCTACATAACTACGAACCCAGAGCAACAAAAGAACGCTAAAGCCATGCGATCAGAAACGCCAACATGGTCGCTTGGGCTCTAAATAATAACAATAACCGTTATCATCACCATCATCATAATCATCATAAAGTGGTTTGGACCGTGAAAAACAACCCCCGAAAGAGACAAACGCGAGGATTGGTATGATGAACGGCAGTACTACTACTAATGCAGTGCTAATGGACGTTGTGATTGATTGAAGGAAGACCAGGTCTTCATGGTAGTGTCCCGTGACAGTGAGCTAGCTCCGTTGCAGTGGCCGTAGGATGGTCTGGTCAGGTCACAGGCAAAGGTAGCTGAGTGCTTGATGTGTCCCTCGGGGCTTATTAGTCGAGGGAGACCTCGGGCTGTGCCACTGGGGGCCATTGTCTTAAGTTAAAGTTCAGATCCACTTTGGGTTGGGGTAGGGCCTGGACAGGATTTAGTCTGTATGTATGTCTGTTTGCCTGCCTGTCTGTGTGTATGTCAGCTGGTTTGTCGGTCAGTCGATCGAATATTCTCCCCCCACCCTCTCTCTCTCTCTCTCTCTCTCTCTCTCTCTCTCTCTCTCTCTCTCTCTCTTCTCTCTCTCTCTCTCTCTCTCTCTCTCTCTGTCTTCCCCTGCTGAGTGTGTTGACATGAAGTGTTGTCAATACCGAAAGCAAGGTCAGGCAGCCAACAGCTTCTGCGACATTCATCGACTCAAACAGGAATCGATGAACTGGCCTCCTCCATCACAACACAACAGAACATAGGGTCAGCTCTGAGATCCTACACCTCTTTGGAGCTGGAGCTGTTTTAAACCTTACAGGTCTTTACTAACACAGCTCTTTACACCTAAAGGTCACGCCGAAGTCGGATGCACTGGGCCTGACTTGTCAGGCGCTAAAGGGCAGCGCAACGCGTTTTCACATATGAAAGACAATGATAGTTGCTGCCTGAGCGCTCGGCAAAGAAGAAGAAGAAGAAGAAGTACAGGTCAGAGACCTACAACTCTTTACACCTATGGCTCTGTACACTTCCACCTTTCTACACCTATGGCTCTGCATACTGACACCTTTTTACACCTATGGCTCTGTAGATCTGTACATTTTGACACCTTCGATTCCATAGATCAATAACTCTTTGGATATACAGATCTGTAGACCAATAACTCTTTTGATATACGATATATGTAGACATATAGCTCTTTAGATATATGGAGCCATAAACCTAAAACTCTTTAGATAAACTGATCTGTAAACTTATAACTCTAATTTGTAGACCTCTAACTCTTAAATTGGGGACGGGATAGCTCAGTGGTCGGAGCACTCGCTTTCCCCCAGCCAAGTTAAGCAGCGTCGAGCGTGGTTACCAATTGGATGGGTGACCGTTTGCGCGCCTTGGCTTCAGTACAGTTCCCCCAGTTCACCCAGCTGTAAATGGGTACCTGCCCTCTTTAGGGTCAGGGAAGGTAAAGCAGCGAGGGAGAGGAGATGGGCGCCGCCCTCAATATGCTGGCCCTAGAGAAGTGAGGTCTCTGACGCCTCGCTCCCCTACGACCTTATAGGTTATGGGACTCCTTTACCTTTACCTTTTTTTTAACTCTTAAATTAAAAAAAAAGGGGGGGGGGGTAGGGAAGGTCTGTACACCTAAAACTCTTTACACATACGCATCTGAAGACCTACTCATAGTCTTTGATACACGAATATGTAGACCCATTACTCTTTAGACAAACCGATCTGTAGACTTACAGCAGCTCTTTAGATATACAAATCTGTAGACCTATAACTCTTTAGATAAATGTGACTCTGACGACCCCGAGTTATTAAATATACGGCTCTCGACCTACAAAGAGCGCACGCTTAACAATGAAAACAGGGGCAATGGTTATGGGTGAGATTGATATAGGGATAAACCTCACCCCCACCCCCCACCCCCACCCCCCACACACACACACGCGCGCGCGCGCGCGCACGTACGCGCACACACACACGTGCGCGCATGCCGCTCCTATATTGCACACCAGGGAAGAGAAGCACTGCAACACAACACTAAGAGCATGGAGGCGGTGTGTACATAGAGGCATTGCATTCCTTGTAGAGTAGTACCATGCAGCGTGGTGTTAAATCGATAGTGGTCCACTTGTCGTGTTATTGAAGAAGCAAGAACAGACGATGATGATGATGATGATGATGATGACGATGACGATGATGATGATGATAATGATGATGATGATGATAGTGGTGGTGGTAATGATGATGATAGAGAGAGGGGGGGGGGGGGCTGAATTTTTAACCAACACTAAGCCAAATATGTATGTACTGTGTGTGTGTGTGTGTGTGTGTGTGTGTGTGTGTGTTGTGTGCTTTCGCAGCTCATTGAACACTTCCATGAATCACTGGACCTTTATGGATATACACAGTTTCATCTTTCGTATAAATTATGTGTTGACACGTTAACAGTGAAGGGCCAAACAGGTCTGCCCTAGTAACACTGCAGAAATCCTCATTCTGAATGCGTTAGGCACTGCCCACGAGAGTCGAACCAGTGACCTCAAGAATTTCCACATGAGAATTCACTGTCTCTGTTTACCCACTGGGCCTGTTGATTAAAGCTGAACATTATATGCTATATCACACAAATCAGTTTTGCATTCCAGTTATAATCAACGTTGTTTGAATACTTTTTGCACAAGGAGGTATTTTCATATGTTTCAAGCTTTGTTAGAACAGTTATCAAAATTTCGGCAGATCGGCTGCCTAGAGGTAATTAATGTACCCAGTCTAGAAAGCAAGAAGTCGCAGATTCAACCCCTGTTTGAACCCAAACTTTTCTCCCATCCGCTAGGCCTTGAGTGAGGATCTGGGTGCAAGTCTTTCGGGTGAGACGATAAACCAATGTTTCGTATGCAACATAAATTCAGCGCTCGTAAAAGAACTCACGGCAATAAGAGCGTTATCCCTGGCAAAATTGTGTAGAAAAAACCGCTCTCATTAAAAAACAAATATTTATACATACAGAGAGGAAAATTTTTTCAAATAAAGTGAGTGGCGTTGCTCTTGTGATGACACGCTGTCCCAGTAGGGAGCAGCCTAAATTTCTTGCAGTCTGCCTTGGATGAAAATGGTGGACAAGTTTTTCTTAAAGCTTGTGAATATTTAGGGCCTCCTTATACAATAGATTCTAATATTATCAGAGAGAGAGAGAGAGAGAGAGAGAGAGAGAGAGAGGAGAGAGAGAGAGAGAGAGAGAGAGAGAGAGGAGAGAATGAATCTTTATCTTTATTTTTCAAGCGTAACAGAATAAGTATGCGCATACTTTTTTCATCCGTCAGAGAGACAGTCAGAGAGAGAGAGAGACAGAGACTTACAGACAGACAGAAAAACGGACAGACACAGACTGACAAACAGACAGACAGGAAAACGGACAGAGACACAGACTGACAGACAGAGAGGGAGGGAGGGAGGCTGCATCAAAGAAAGTTGACTCCAGAAGGAACAGGACAGGACACGTAAAATGTCTCGTTTGTCATGAAGCCAGAATGAGAGCAGGAAGGAAAGGAAAGGGACATGAAGAAAGAAAGAAGGGGGAGGGGGGAGAGGGGGATGGAGGCACAGAGAGACGAAGAGAGAGGTGAGGCGGACAGAAAAACAAAAGAGCGGGTAATAAAGGAGGAGAGGGAAAATGGCCACAGAATGCAGGGGTAGGAGAATATAACAACTATTTTGTCATGAAGTAGGACAGACAGACAGACAGACAGAGAGTAGGGTAAAAGTTAAAGGTAAAGTGCATAAGAGCACAGTGACAGTATACTAGTGCACAAAAAGTGGCAACATACTAGTGCATAAAAAGACGGTGGCGGTATACTAGTGCATAAAAAGTGGCAATATACTGGTGCATTAAAAAGACAGTGGCAATATACTAGTGCATAAAAATACAGTGGCAATATACTAGTGCATAAAACGGTGGCAATATACTAGTGCATAAAAGCACAGTGGCAATATACTGGTGCATAAAATCACGGTAACAATATACTAGTGCATAAAAACGCGGTGGCAGTATACTAGTGCATAAAAGCACAGTGGCAATATACTAGTGCATAAAAACACGGTGGCAATATACTATTGCATAAAAGCACAGTAGCAATATACTAGTGCATAAAAGCACGGTGGCAATATACTAGTGCATAAAAGCACAGTAGCAATATACTAGTGCATAAAAGCACAGTAGCAATATACTAGTCCATCAGAAAGTCTGCTGCAGGGCTGTGTTCCTGTTAGTTGTTTTCTTTTATACTCGCGTCCTTACTTTCACTTCTTTTGTTTTTCTCTTTTATTCTCCGGGCTTTATGTGCGCGCGCGCACGCACGCACGCACGCACGCACGCACGCACGCACACACACGCACACACACACACACACGGAGAGAGAGGGGGGGACAGAGAGAGGGGGAGGATAATAAGTATACAGGCACAGACCGATAGTGGGGGGAGAGACAGACACAAGTAGAGAGAGAGAAAGAGAGAGAGAGAGAGAGATTAAAATCTTTATTTCTGAAGGTACCAGAAGAAGCATGACAAAGAAACAGATAGACAAACACATAGTGCATGTATTATGTGCATATACTTACAGTATTACAGCTCCCTTTTAACAATGCATATAGTTATCTGTTGCAATGTATGGGTGTTAAAAGTGTCAGTGTTTTTCTACTAGCCTCTGTTGTTATTGCTTGTTGCTCTTGCCTTTAAAAAAAAAACTTGTTGCTTTTGAAATGAGCTCTTTTGTTGTTGTTATTGTTGCAACTTGTTATCAATGTTTGCTATCTCTGCTTTACAAGGAAAGGTGTTTGTAATAAGCAAGCTTTTTCTTTGCTTGTTCTGTTTGCATTTTCTTCGGATCCTATTCATACTAGTACAATACAGCTGCTACTATGTTTCTGCTTTTGCATTGCTACAGTAGTTGTTGCTTCTGCTGCTATTCTGACTTTTAACTGCAACTACTATTCGTACCGCTACTACTGCAGCTACAAATACTGCTGCTGTGGCTTATGCTACTTTCTGTACTGCTGTTGCTTCTTCTTCTTCTTCTTCTGCTGCTGCTGCTAGTTCTATTCCAACTACAGTAACTGCTGCCGCTACTCCATCTTCTGCAACTGCTAACACAATTATAACTACCACTGCTGCATTATATTCTACAGTCGTTATTACTGCTCTTATTGTGGTTTGTGTCTTTGCTGATGTAAGTACAGTGGTTGTTGAATAAGCTATGTGGACAAAAATTGCAGGTGATTGTAATTGTTTGGTGGGATAGTTTATTTTCTCATACATACTCGTGGTGATCCTTTTCTCCAAGCATGATGATAATGCCACTGGTATGACAGTTCATCTCATAGTAGTTCTTCCAGTCGTGGTGTTGTGATTTTTATAACTAACAATTTTTTCCAATTATAATCGTGTCTTAAAAACATAAAGTTTTCAAAACACTCACCTTAACCTACCATCAAACATCTTCATCTGCCAAGAACACGTCCTGTTTCTGTTCATTCGTGACAATATTCAGGAACATGTGCTCATCTCTTAAGAAAAACATAGTGGAATGGAAAGAAGGGGTACGGGGGTGCGGGTGGGAATCTGAAAATTCTAGTGAAACTGGAAGACAAGAAGGGGTGGGGGAGGGTGCGAAGCTGATTTTGGTACTAGCACTAGGCTACTGCTGTGGCTTCTGAAACGGTTGTGGGACTTCCAGGCCACCACTTCCCTAATTCACTGTGGCGGTCCTCGGCAAAGATGGAGGGTGCTGATTCCTGTAGATAAACTTTAGGAGATGGTCCGTGTGCTTCATTCTGGTGAAATCTAACTGCGGACGTAAAACTAAGAACAGAAAGAACTCGGTGTGTGTGTGTGTGTGTGTGTGTGTGTGTGTGTGTGTGTGTGTGTGTGTGTGTGTGTGTGTGTGTGTGTGGTGTGTGTGTGTGAGAGAGGAGAGAGAGAGAGAGAGAGAGAGAGAGACCTAAAAACACTTTTTTTTCATTGTTGTTCCATTACTATCGTCTTCATTGTATTACTTTTCTTGCTTTTTTTTTAGTCTTGCCATTCCTCCCCACGTTTCCCCACCCCTCAACCCCCTGCATTTTTTCAAGACAATAAACCGATGTCCCGTATGCAACATGCAACATGAAAGAACCCACGACAACAAAAGTTCTCCCCAGTAAAACTCTGTAGGGAAAAACCCACTCTCATACAGAAACAAATACACACGCAGACAGGAAAAACCTCCAATAAAAGAATGGGTGGCGCTGCTCTTGTGACAACGCATTTTACACGTGGAGAAACAGCCTAAAATGTCATGTAGTAGATGAATCAGCAGATGTAGAAAGTGGTATACAATGCAATGACCGGCTTCTTCAGAGGAAATGTAGCTTACACTTGCAACGGACTGTGAGACGCTGGGCTGGGCAGGGCTGGGCGTCCTTTGAGGGAGCGCAGTCTGATGGATGGCGGTCATAAAGCACGGGGGTCGACATCACTCAGACAGACTATTGTCGCCCTACACCTGCGACACACTCTGGAGTCCAGCACTAACGGTCTTCCCCCGCTGTCAGGGCCGGTCGTGAACAGCACTACATTTTGCACGTGCTACGACTTGGAAACTGAGACAGTGGCTGGGTAAAAAGAGAGTTAAGTTTCTTGGGGGTGGGAGTGGGAGAGAGAGAGAGAGAGAGAGAGAGAGAGGAGTCAGACAGACAAACAGGCAGACAGAGAGAGACAGGGAGAGACAGACAGACAGACAGAGGGAGACAGGGACAGAGAGCGAAAAAGAACAATAGAAAGCCAGACAGACACCACAGACATACAGAGACAAAGGCAGAGAGAGACAAGGCGAGACGAGGGGGATATTATGTTCTGGAACTATGCTCATTAAGCACTGGTGATGTAAGCTTTGGGGAAAACACATGTACACGGTAAGCCAGACATATCTTAGCGCGTGAGAACTTTGTGTGTGTGTGTGTGTGTGCACGAGCACTAGTGCGTAAGTATAAGCGCGCAAATGCATCCATAAATGTTTGCAGCGTGCGTACGTACATGCTCGTACGTGCACGTATACTTGCGTGTATAATAAAGATAAGAGGAAAGAGTTTCTTCATCCATTCTTTTCATGGCTGACTGAAATATAGAGAAACGCTTAATTGTACAAAAGCATTGGAGTTTGTACAAAAATGCTGAAATAAGAGAAAGTGTAGAGAAGCTTTAAGGAAAGCAAAAACACAGAAACATACAAAAATACTACAGCGTGAAAAATACTCCATTTTCTTTTTGAAAAAACAACAACAACAAACAACAACAACAACGATAAATTGTACCCAACACCAAAGTGTACAAAAGTACTGAAGTGTACAAAAATATTGAAGTATACAAAATGTTCAAAGCTGCTAAAGTTTGTATAAAAACACTGAAGTGTCCACAAGTACCATACAAAAACACTTAAGTGTCCAAAAACGGTATACAAAGAACTGAAATTACAAAACGGCTAACAAAAACACTGAATTGTACAAAAACACTGAAGTGTACAAAACAATGTACAAAAACACTGAAGTAGAAAAAAAGCAAACAAAAACACTGAAGTATACAATTCAGTATACACAGCGCTGAATGTATAAAAACACTTGAATGTACAAAATCGCTAAAGTATACAAAACTGTGTGCAAAAACATGTAAGTGTACAAAACAGCAAACAAAACCAATGAATGTACAAAAACTTTGAAGTGTACAAAACAGTGTACAGAAACACTGAAGTATACAAAACAGCAAACCAAAACGCTGAAACAGAAAGAAAAAAAAAGAATTTGCACAAAAGGCTGCCGTGAATTATGCGAAAAGAGTGTACAAAAATATCAAGGTGTACAAAAACACTGAATGTACAAAAGCACTTCAAGGTACAAAAAGAGGGCGCAAAAACTAGAGTGTGCACAACACTCAGGGGTACCAAAGCACTAAAGTGTATAAAATACCCATGTCAAAAACACATCAGTGTACAAAATACTCAGATGTACAAAACACTGAAGTGTACAAAATACTCAAATGTACAAAAACAGTCAAGTGTACAAAGAATGAAATGTACAAAAACATTGAAATGTGGGGAAAAAAACCCACTAAAGTCTGCAAAAACACTGAAATAGTACAAAAAAGCTGGTCTGCAAAAACAGTGCACAAAATTCCCCAACTGTACAAAAGCTATGTACCAAAAACACTGAGGTGTACCGAAACATTGAACTGCACAAAAATCACCTAAATGTACAAAACCGCTCAGGTGTACACACACCATCCGCTGTAGAGACTGTCAGTCTCACCAGTACAGGTTTTCCAGCTACATTCTGATCGCCAGTCATGTGGGAATACAATGGTAAGTGCCCAGGGGTAGGTGCACATGTTGAGAAAAAGTAACAGACCAGTCTCTGTCTGCCAGATTCTAAGACCATTTACTTCAGTGAGTGTCTGGTATAGTCTGTGCCTTCACCCCGAAGTTGGATGCGCTGGGCCTGGCTTGCCAGGCGTTTAACGGCAGCACAACGCATTTTCGCTCATCTGACAGACAATAATAATTGCTGAGCGTTCGACGAAAAAGAGGTCTATGCCATCATGTCCTCTTTTTCTTCTTCAAAGTTTTTTTTTTCTTTTTTTTCTCTCTCTCCGTTCATCTTTTCCATTCTTTTACCTTTGTCTTTACTTTTTAATCCTTTTTTCTGTCTAGAAAATTCTTGAGAGAATCAGGTGGTTTTTGTCTGATATGTGTGAACATGTCATAATTCTTTACTACAAACAAAACTGTTTTGGAGGACTCAGGTAGTGTATTGGTTCGATCCCATGTTACCTGTCGTCGTTTATGTGGTCAACGGTCCTCCGTCAACACGGTGACTGTCCTGGGTTGACCTGTGTGGTTGGGTAGGGTGTTGATACGAGAAACGACGTAGAACTTGTTTTAATCTGCGTATAATTGCACAGATTTAATCTGAGATTAATATTTTAGCAAGATGACATCCCTCATAAGGCCTCTTTGGTCTGTGGAACTATAAACCATATGATTGGATTTGAGCTGTTTGTGTTGATTGACTTTCTTTGTTTGTTTGCCGTTTTGTCTTACTGTTTTGTTTCTGTGTTCTCATTTTGTCGGTGTATCCTACTTTATAAGCAGTGACAGTCATGCAGCTATGTATTCTTGATTGTACCCACCCACAGGACAATCTCCTAGATGCTCTGAGCCTTTTTTTTCCCTATCCCACAACCCTCAACGGGCCATACACGTTGTAAGTGCAGTGGGATCACTTAGAACAAACCCGATACAATGTGAGAGATGTGTCGACTTTTACACAGCCCTGTAGGCAGAGCGTCAGAGAATACGCCTGATAGGCGCGATCGTGATAGTGATCCCCATTCTCGTCTGTCTGCTTTCCTGTCTGGAAAATAACCGCTGCACTCTAGGCTAACGTTGGAAATCGATAGAAAAAAAGGACAGATAAACTGCAAGCCACACACACACACACACACACACACACACACATCACACACACACGCACGCACGCACACACACACGCACACACACACATCACAGAGTACATGTTTATATTATGGTGAGATGTGATATTGTTTTTGTATTTATTCAGCACTCCCGGTTTACCATTCTAGGGGTCACCCAGAATATGTGCATCACAAGTGCGAATCCCTGTGAGACCGCAAAGTGCACACTGGATGAGCAGTTTGCTTGTATGGGTGTGTTCAAACACCTCGCCATATAGGCGGCCATACTCGGGCTTCAGTAGATTCTTTTCTCCTTTACTGAAAAGAACAGGTTACTAAGCCAAGAGCTTGCCAAAGATGAAGGCAGTATCATCACAACACTTCAAAACAAAATATTTATTGCAGAAAACTCTGCTTTGAATTCAAGTGGTTAACAAATAAAAATAAGTCTCCAAAATAGAGGACAGAGAAGGGATCCTTGCTGTCACAGTCATCCCAGAGACACCGTTCTTTGATGTGTTGCTCAAGGGGGAAGGTGCTATAGATCCTACACCATTCTTTGATGTGTTGCTCACAGGGGGAGGTGCTATAGATCCTACACCGTTCTTTGATGTGTTTGCTCACAGGGGGAGGTGCTATAGATCCTACACCGTTCTTTGATGTGTTGCTCACAAAGGGAAGGTGCTTTAGATCCTACAGCTTTCTTTGATGTGTTTGCTCAGAGGGGGAGGTGCTATAGATCCTACACTGTTCTTTGATTTGTTGCTCACAATGGGAAGGTGCTATAGATCCTACACTGTTCTTTGATGTGTTGCTCACAGGGGCAGGTGCTATAGATCCTACAGCTTTCTTTGATGTGTTGCTCACAGGAGCAGGTGCTATAGATCCTACAGCTTTCTTTGATGTGTTGCTCACAGGAGCAGGTGCTATAGATCCTACGGCTTTCTTTGATGTGTTGCTCACAGGGGCTGGTGCTATAGATCCTACAGCTTTCTTTGATGTGTTGCTCGCAGGGGAGGTGCTATAGATCCTACACCGTTCTTTGATGGTTGCTCACAAAGGGAAGGTGCTATAGATCCTACACCGTTCTTTGATGTGTTGCTCACAGGGGCAGGTGCTATAGATCCTACAGCTACTTTCTCCCTGACCTTCTCCTACAGCCATCACCCTGAGAGCAGCCAAAGAGAAAGGGGAGAGTAAAGCAGGGGGTGATTGTCACCATCATGCTTCTTTGATGTGCCGTCTGTATGGGTGGGGGATGAGGAGGGGTGCTCTTCTAGACCATCATGGCTCTTTGATGTGCAGCTCTTGGGGGATGGTGATTCAGATCTGATCATCCACCTGGCTCTTTGAACATGTGCTTCTGCTCCCCCTTCCCCGCCCCCAGGGGGCAGGTGTGATGGATTGGCAGGCATCTGATGTTCTGTTTGTTGAACTCGTATATGTCTTTTCCCCTTCTCAATGTTTTCAAGATGAGAGAGAGAGAGAGAGAGAGAGAGAGAGAGAGAGAGAGAGAGAGAGAGAGAGAGAGATAGAGAGAGAGAGAGCACTCACACACAGGGTATTGGTTTGTAGACTCATGTGAAGGTTGCAGAGACACAGATAGAGAGAGTATGTGTGAGGGTGTGCAAGTGTATATATTTGCGTGCGTGCATGCGTACATTGGTGTATGTGTGCATGAAGGTGGCAAACATTCTTATATGCATTATGATTATGGATTTCAATCAGCACATCATCCATTCATCAATGAACATGATTTTGTCAAGTACCCTTTGTTTTATGCTTCTTTCAAAATAGGGCTTTCCCCATTAATAATAATAATAATGATAATAATAATAATAATAATAATAATAAAAAATGGATTATATATAGCGCTATATCTTGCAAAAGTAAATCAAAGCGCTTGCAATCGATCCACTCCTACACATGCAACCAACAATAATTAAGTTTTCACACACACACACATTAACGGAGATTAAAACAATATTTGTATTTAACATGTCCTATTTGCTCGCTCTGTCTGTGTGTGTGTGTGTGTGTGTGTGTGTGTGTGTGTGTGTGTGTGTGTGTGTGTGTGTGTGTGTGTGTGTGTGTGTGTGTGTGTGTGTGTGTGTGTGTTTCATACACTAGACCTCACTGACGGTGACGGTTTCATACACGTACACTCACTCTCATTTGAAAATCACAGAGATGAGAAAGAAAACTTACAAGCCTAACAGACAACATCAGATGCCTGCCAATCCATCACACCTGCCCCCTGGGTGGGCAGAAGCACATGTTCAAAAAGCCAGGTGGCTGATCAGACCTGGACCCCCTCCCCCAAGAGCTGCACATCACAGAGCCATGATGGTGACAATCACCCCTGCTTTACCCTCCTTTCTCTGCCCCTGTGCACAGAGCTGATGCTTGCGGGAGAGAGCTAGGGAGAAGGTGATGATGTCTAGAGAACCTGCCTCCCCCGCCCCCTCTCTGCCATCCCAACCCACAAAGACGGCACATCAAAAAGCCATGATGGTGATGCTCACCACTCCTTTGTCTTTTGCTGTCCACATGCTGATGGTTGTAGGACAGGGACAGAGAGAAGGTGGTGATTAAGTCTGAGAGCATCCCTCCCTCTCCCCTTACCCTCCCCTTTCCCCTAAAGAGTAGCACATCAAAAGAAAAACATGTTAGTGACAACCACCACTACTGTAACTTCCTCTTTTTTTCCTTTTGCTGTACACAAAGCTGATGGCTGTTGGAGAGGGGTAGAGAGAATATGGTGAGTAAGTCTAGAACATCCCTCCAACTCCCCTTACCCCCCTCCCCACCCCACCCCACCCCACCTCCCTTTGAAGAATGAGGTATAAAAGATGCTTGTTAGGGACATTCGCCACTGCTGTAAATTCCTTTTTTCTCTTTTGCTGTACACAAAGCTACTGGTTGGAAGAGATGGATAAAGAGAAGGTAGTGATTAAGTTGAGAGCACCCCTTCTCCTTCCCTTAACCCCCTCTGCCCCCCCCCCCCCTCACATACACACACACGCACATCAAAGAAACATGTAAGTGACAATCACCACTGCTGTAACTTCTTTTTTTCTCTTTTGCTGTACACAAAGTTGATGGTTGTTGGAAGAGGAAGAAGGTAGGAGTAAGGTATAGAACACCCCACCCACACCTCTCTACCCCCTTCCCCCCCCCCCAAAAAAAAAAAAAGAAAGAAGGCCGACACATCAAAGAGGCACAGTCACCATTTCCCTTTTAGCTCTTCACTAACTGACGGTTATTGGAGAGGAATGGAGAGAGTGTGGTGGTGATGAGGTCTAGAGCACCCCTCCCCATCCCCCACCCCATCCCCAAGTTCTGGCACCCATCAAAGAGGCAGGTTAGTGACAGCCGCCACTGCTTTATCCTCCTTTTCCTTCAGCTGTTCCCTTCGTTCTTGGAGGGACAGGGAGAGGGCGGTAATCATGGTGTGGAGCAGTTCCTTCCACTAAGCAGCTCACCCAAAAGGCAGGTTAATGACGATCACTGCTTCTTTATAGTCTTTCTTCTTTTTTCTTTCTTCTTCCCGATCTGCTTACTGTGAGAGAGGCATAGGGAGAAGATGGTCATTAGGTCTGGGGCAACACAGACACACGCGCGTGCACGTACTCACTCTCTCACACACACACATATAACCACACACACAAACCTACACAAAAATTTACAAAACTGCATACACACGGGGACTAGATGGAAAAAAGCACATAAGTGCTTATTCCATTATCGTCAAAATAAAAACAAATTAAAAAAACACATACAAAACACACACACATACACACACAAAACCACAAACACACACATACAACCACACACATACGCATGCATGCGCGCGTGCACACACACACACACACACACACACACACACACACACACAGGCGCGCGCGCACGCACACAGACATACACACACACACGAACGCACGCACGAGCGTACACCCACACCCACACACACATGAACAGCACATCAAAAACCTGCTGTCTCATGGGACATGATGGTGCTGATAACAACAATCGCCTTTCCCTGCTTTGGTTTGGGGACTTACGCAACGAAGAGGAGGAGGAGGATGACAGAAAGCCAGGGAGGAACAAGGAATGAAGACGAAGGCTGGAAAGATGTTGTGAGATGCTGGGGATCTTTGCTGAGTGTATGCGTGCATGTGTGTGGGCGTGCGTGCGCGTGTGTTTGTGTACGTGTTTGTGCGTGCGTGTTTGTGTACGTGTTTTACGTGTGTGTGCGCGCGCACGCGTGCATGCATGTATGTATGTGCTGACATGCTTGCACACACACACATACTTATGCGCGCGCACAAACACATACACCTAGAGGGAGGGGAAAACATAAATGGAAAACAGTATACAGAGCAGTAGAGAAAAGGGGATGAGGAAGTAAAAACAAAAAGTAATTACATGGCAGGGATAGATGAGTAGTTGAAAGCGTACCTATAGAAAGGACATACCCTTAAAAAGAAAACCAGTTGAGCTTGAATGTCAGGTGAGCAGAATAAGCTATTAGATGCTGGCTCCAGGTACACAGGACAAAATAGAAGAAAAAACACTATGGTATTTGGTTAGTTGTAATAGAGACCTAGATAAATATTTAGGTCATATAATTATCTACTTTAGAAACATTTTCACGAAAAGTTGCAGTGGCTCTGTCAACTAATATGTGTGTCCTGTTCGTTAACAAACAATTACCTTTGTTAAAATTAATTGGTGAGCGATTCTGTCTATTACGTTATCATTAATGTGTTTTTCTCAGGATTTGCTATGTGGCTTGGATGTTTTAAGCTGAATAAGTTGGTCTTTTTCTCTCTCATAAATTAGGCTGAAAATATGGCTTGGTTTAGATGGAGAGTAAACTGACGTCAGTATTTATCTTTGGTCGTGAGGTGTATTATGTTTGTTTGCTTGTTTGTTGGTTTGTTTTGGTTGCCTTTTGCAAGTGTGTTTTCTTGCATAGCCATGCGCATGCACAACTTGAGCGTGCGCAAGTATGCACACTCACACACAAACAGACACACACTCGCGCGCGCGCAAACACACACACATACATACATACATACAAACATGTATACATGCATACATACATACACACATACATAATAATAATAATAATAATGTATGGAATTTATATAGCGCTGAATCTTGTAAAGCAACAAACATACATACATACATACATACATACATACATACATACATACATACATACATACATACATACAGGGAGAGAAAGAAAGAAAGAGAAGTACTAAATACAAAAGTACATTATATAATCACAGCGGAGAAAAGGGTTGGAGGAGTAGAAAAGTAACTACACGGCAAAGATATGGGAGTGGTTGAATATAATACGTAATTATAGCAACTTTATCAAGCTTAAAAAGAACATTTATTCTGAGTGTCAACTTCACAGAGTATAGAGGCTAGCAGAGCAATGCAGCAACAACAAAAAAACAAACACAGTACAGTACACAGTACTTTGATTGTCATGGAAACGTGAAGAGAAATTTGGATTATATAGCCGTTTTGAAATGCCTGAACAAAAGATCTTCATAATTGTAAAAACAAATCTCTTTGTGTTTTTCGTTAACAGATAATTACTTTTCTCAAAGTAGGTGAGTGATTACGTTTGTTACGGTCTCAATAACACTTTTTTTTCTCCACGAAATGTTCTGGATGTTTAAAACAAAGTAATCCTATAATTTTCTCTATATGTTAAAAAAAATGGCAATATTTAATTAGTTCACCGGATGAGACTATAAACTGATGGCTATTCTGCGAACGCACGCAGAAAATCTTGCGTACACGTTGAAACCCATTCTGCCTTTCAGAAGAGTAGGCCATTGCATACCAGAAAGAGCGGATGACAATCTTAAAGAAAACTTATGCACTCTGGTGTCGTGTTTAGACATGATCATGGAAGTCGGAATGCAGCTGCCTTAATAACGATAATGATGAATGGAATTTATATAGCGCTACATCTTGCAGAGACAAATCAAAGCGCTTGCACTCAACTCATTCTTACACAGTCACGCAACCAGTAACAATTAATAGTTCCAACAAGTCCAAATGTGTACGCGCGCGCGCACGCACACACACACACACACACACATACTCACACACACTCACACACATACACTCACACACATACACACACATACATACACACAAAAAGGTCACACACCCTGGCAGGGCGATTGAATCTCGGCTGTTGAAGGCAAGGAAAAGCTATGAGATGAAGCAAAAGAGGAAAATCTTAGGTTTGAAATAAATATGTCTTAAGACTGGATTTAAAAGTGTCATAAGAAAGCTTTTGGCGAAGAGAGAGAGGGAGGTCATTCCAGATCGATGGACCAGAAATAGAGAAAGAGCGACGGCCGACGGTGGATTGGTTGAATCTAGGTATTCGTAAGGACAAGGTATCTGCAGCAGAGCAGAGGGGACGAGAAGGAGTGTACAGGTGAAGACATTCAAAGAGGCAGGAGGGTGCTGTTTTGTGGAGACATTTGTAACAGAAGGTAATGGTGGGTAAAATCAGACGCATACACAAAATTCTCACTTTTGGTTAAACACACAAACATGCACACACACAAACACACACACACACACACAAACGCACGCGCGCACACACACATATACACACACCTCTACCACCACACGCACACACATATCATACATACACACACACTCACATACACACACACACACACTACAAACACACACACAAACACTACATCATATTACAAGAAAGACACAGCAATAATATAGCCACAGATAAATCACTCCCTCATCAGAATAACAACCAGCTGACAATGGACAATAGGAGGGCCTGATGATCAAACATAGATATTCTCTCTCTCTCCCACTCTCTCTCTCTCTCTCTCTCTCTCTCTCTCTCTCTCCTCTCTCTCTCTCTCTCTCTCTCTTGTTTTTTCTTGTTTTTTGTTTGGGAGGGTGCTTTTGTCTGTTTGTTTTGTTGTTGTTGTTTTTATAAAAAAAAAAAAAAATTCTGTTTTGTTTTTTGTTTTTTGGTGTGTTTTATTTTTTTTTTGGGGGGGCGTTTCTGGGGTTTATTTTGTCGTTTGCTCGTCCGGGGTTGTTTGTTTGTTTGTTTGTCTGTTTGTTTGTTTGTTTTTTCTTTTTCTCTCTTTTCTTTAAAAAAAGTTTTTTCCCTTTGCTTCTACTGTTTGAAAATATGAGTACTGAGTGCATTTTCAATGTGACCCCACGGGCGGGGACTGGATGTAAAAAAGCACACGAGTACTTCTTCATTATCCTGAAAAAAAGAATTTGTTTCTATTACTTACAATGTGTAGATGTTCTTTTTATGACTTTATTGGCTTTTTTCCCCCTCTTTATTATGTGAGTGTATGGGTATTGCACTTATTTTATTATCATGACATTCAATTTGTATGAGTATAATTAAAAAGTGTTTGTGTTGATCGTGTGCTAATGTGAGTATTACATATTTAGTATTATCCCTGAATTCCCCCCCCCCCCCACACACACACACACATACATACACACACTCACTCACTCACTCACTCACTCACTCACTCATATTCTCTCCCTCAATGACTGTATAGGCTTAGATTTCTTCTTTGTTTTGTTTCTTGTTTTTATTGTGTGGATGTATGGGTATTAAATTTATTTCATTATCATGACATATAATTTGAAACAAATATAATCTAAAATGAGTGTTGATGGGATCGCATACTGTTTTGGGAATTATATATTGGATATTATTTCTGAAATACACACACACACTCTCTGTCTCTCTGTCTCTTTCTCACCTTTTATCGTCTCGCTTATAGTTATAGTGTATCCTGATGAAGGATTCATATTTTATATTTTCAATACTTTATTGGACTTGCCTCTGTACATAAGTTTTAATGAGTGCCCTATTTCAATATCTTATAGTTATGTGTAACAAGTATGTGTACCATTTGACATTATGTAGATGTTTATCCTTATGACTTATTAAGTTTGGTTGTGTTATTTTTCTTGGCTCTGTTGTTGTTCTTGTTGTTGTTGTTTGTCTGTTTTTTTCTCTTTTTTATCTTCTTCTGTTGGTTTGGTTTTTCTTTCTCTTTTGTTTGTTTGTTTGTTTTGGTTAGGGTTTTGGGGGGGACCGGGGGTGGGGGGTGGGTATTTTAGGGTTTTCTTTTATTTGCTTGCCTTGGGGGGGGGGTGGTTGTTGGGGGGGAGCTGTTTTGAAAAGGGTTATTCCCCC
>CM054141.1:49839015-49854015 GCA_028751875.1 Rapana venosa | reverse complement strand
GCGTGTGTGTTTGTGAGTGTATACGTTTGTGTGTGTGTGTGTGTGTGTGTGTGTGTGTGTGTGTGTGTGTGTGTGTGTGTGTGTGTGTGTACGCGCGTGTGCATGTGTGTGTGTTTCTTTGTTTGTGTTTGTACGTGTGCTTGTGTTTATGTGTGTAGGTCTGTCTGTCTTTCTGTCGTTTTGTGAAAGTGTATAGAAAATGAGTGTGTACGATGAGTTTTCGAGTGCTCCTGTGGGACATAGAAAAAGATACGGTTTTTAAAAAAATCTAACATAGCGAGGAATTTTACCAAATATTCTACACACACGCACACTTTATATATATATATATATATATATATATATATATATATATATATATATATATATATATATATATATATATATATGAAAAGAACATAAAAATAAATATTCAACAAATGGCGCCATAATGTAATATATTTTTAAAAAACTCACTGTAACAACCAACATCATATGAAACATAAAAGGAACACTTTAATCAACCAGCGCCCTGTTGACTATTAAACATAACATTATCGACGTCACAGACAAACCAAAACAATGAGCAAAAAAAAAAAAGACAGCAAACAAAGAAACAGAACTTCTGATGATCAACATGGCCGGTAAAGCAAAAAAGCCAGTACAAATAACTGCGACATTAAGTGCCCTCGCGGGACAGTTAAATTAGCTCATAAACAATTCATCCAGAAATAATGAAATGCATCGTTATAAAAATGATGTGTAGACGTCTGCAACGAATTTGCAAGGGTATCAAAGCGGAATTTTCCTGTTGGCCTATCTGATTTGATCAGTTTGAATGTTTATTGAAGTGTATTTGCTGAGAAGGGTGTTAGTTGCCCTGATTCAATAAGTTTGAATGTTTATTGTAGCGTATGTTTAGAGAAGGATGTTTGTTGCCCTGTCTCCGTAGACAAGTTTGAAAGCCTCGTCAGTCTTCAGAGAAGGATGATTGTTGCCCTGATTCGGTAAGTTTGAACATTTATTGTAGAGTGTTTATAGAAAAAGGTGTTTGTTATCCTATCTCATTTAATAAGCTTGGATCTTTATTGCGACGTGTTTGTTTGTTTTTAAAAAAAAGATAGCTGGAACCCTACAGAGGTGAAACTGACTTCAACAACCCTGGTACTCTCTCTCTCTCTCTCTCTCTCTCTCTCTCTCTCTCTCTCTCTCTCTCTCTCTCTCTCTGTGTTTTAGCTGCTTTGCTCAGCAGTAGTTACAATTTTACCTAATGAATAATACAGTGGCTTGCACTTTTTATGTCGCACTCGAAACTTGACAACTGTTTGATCCCTTGCATTACTTTAAATCAGATTTAATTCAGATAAGTAAAGCACAAAAGAAATTAGTTGTACGATTGGATCAAAGCGTGACATTATGCCTCCCCCTTAAAAAAGCTAACCAACCAACTCACAAAACAAAGAAAGCCAGAAAGAGAGGAATCAGTACTAGTCTAGCACTTCGCATACACGGAACCTATTTCATTCCTGAGGAAGACAGACAAGCAGACGAAGAGACTAATGAAGATATGGAGACACAAGGACTGACGAACTTTAAAACAATCAGGCACTTTTCATTGTGGATAACCATGTCGTGCACCAAAACTCAGTATTTTCTGATCCAAAAACAATGGGTTCATTAAGTATTGCTATATATATATATATATATATATATATATATATATATATATATATATATATATATATATATATATTATATATATTAAAATGGCAATAAAAACACAGTTGTGTTTTTTATTGCCATTTTACTGTTTTACTTCAACTGTGTGCTTGGAGGGAGTGGTGCCCAGCAGAATTGTGGGTTTTTATCAAGACAATTATATACACACACATACATACATACATACATACATACATACATACATACATACATACATACATACATACATACATACATACATACATAATACATGCATACAAACATACACACACACACACACACACACACACACACACACACACACACACACACACACACACACACACACAGATAGATCAAGTCAAGTCAAGTCAAGTCAAGTCAAAATTTTATTTCCAGATGGTACATTGAATAAGCAATGCATTTGCTTTTTTTCATCAAGCCATCTATCTAAGAACAAATTTCTTAATGATTATACTAAGACACTACCTTATTGCATCATTTACCATTAAATTAAACCAGTAAAAAAAAAGGAAAATCGATAAGTTAATACATTGAAAATACAAATTACCACATATACATATACACGCACACACATACTCATACACACCTGCGCGCGTGCGCGCTCACGTCCACACACACATTTAAATAAATATATAGATGTGTATGTGTGTGTGCCTGTCTGTCTGCCTGTCTGTCTGTACATAAATTACATGCATACATAAGAGCTCATGCTTCCGTTCAAGCAAACTTCTATTCGTTTCCTGCCAATCATACCAATAACAATAACAACAACAACAACAACGACAACAACAACAGTGATTTCTGCAGCCAAAAAGCTGGCAGCCTCTTGTTTTTACTGTTTTATGGGAGGACAATTTGCGCCTGAATCATAGACGGTCGTCTTCCCTTGGGGCGATAACTCGCCCACTTTTCACAGATCTGTTGTGAACTTGTGAAGTTTCACAGGAGTTACTGCGACACGTGCAGCTAAATTCATTGCTTTACCCCCTTCCTGGGGCAATTTGCAAAGGCTTCGTTCATCAAACAATATTTTATACAAATTTATTTTTTTCAGTTTTGTGTGTGTGAATCACTGTGTGTGTGTGTGTGTGTGTGTGTGTGTGTGTGTGTGTGTGTGTGTGTGTGTGTGTGTGTGTGTGTGTGTGTTCACAGTTTTTATTCCAACATACTTTTGATACTGTTTGGTACCTGGAGTTTTGAATATTATCGGGCGGCATCTTTAAAACACACACACACACACACACACACACACACTCACACACACACACACACACACACACACACACACACACACACACACACACACACACACACACACACACACACACACAATTAGATAATTGTCAGTCAAAATCAAATCTTTATATCCACATGGTATATTGAATGAGCAGTACTTTTTTTCATCAAGCTATTCATCTAAAACTAAACTCGTAAAAACAAAAGGTGTGTGTGTGTGTGTGTGTATGTGTGTGTGTGTGCGTGCGTGTGTGTGTTTGCGTGCGTGTGTATGTATGCGTGTTCTTGCGTGCGTTTGAAATACACAATAAGCTTTATTTTTTATTCCTCTTTGAACTGTATTGTTTTGCAACATTCTGCCACTCAAGTTAATTAACAAGAAAAGATCAAAGGCAACAATTGATCTTGCTACTGCAAGCAAGCGACACAACTTCTAAAATTATATATACATACACACACACACACTCACACACACACACACACACACACACACACACACACACACACACACACACACACACACACACACACACACACACACAAGAAAAGGTGTCTAGTTGCTGGTTGAATACTTGCAAGATTTTTTTTATTTTACATATCTTTCTTCAGAGTGCATACTGCATGATATCGGCAGTATGTTCATTGTATCATGGTGTCTGTGTGTAAGGGTGTGTGTGTGTGGCGCGCGCGCGCGTGTCTGCGTGTGTGTGTGTGCACGCAGGCGCGGATTTTTCCTATTTGCATGCGCATGTGTGCGATCCAGTTTTGCTACCATTCTTTCACTAATAACAAAAACAGCCCACTTTATTTTGTGTTGCAGGCGTTTGACAATCAAGCGACGTACAGACCATGGCCCCCTCGGTCCTTCAAGCCCTGATTGTGGTGACGCTGGCCGTTCTCCTCTGTGACGTCACCGAGTCCATCACCAATGACGGCAACAACAACACAAGGTTCAATGCCTCTTGTGTGTCCACCACTGTTGTTTCTTTTCCCCTCCCCCACCCCCCTCCTCTCTCTTTTTCTTGGGTTTTTATCTTTTTTGTGTGTTCTTTGTTGCTTTTTCCTGTTTATTCTGACTTTGTCTTATAATTTTTTTGTTTAAATTTTCGCGGTTTTTCCCCCTTTATATTTTCACTTCTTTCTACCTCTTTTTTCTTTCTTCTTTTTTTCATAATTGTTTCTACTATCTTTCTATCTCTTTATTTTCCTTCTCTTTCTTTTCATATTTCCGCTGGGGTTTTTTCTTCCTCTTTCTTTTCCTTTTCATTTGTCATAAGTTATGTTGTTATTTCAGGCTTGTTGATGGATGTATGTTTTTTTGTTCTGCTCTATAGCATTGACAAACAAAATTCTAATGCTAGCTTTTATGTCGCACACGAACATAAATACTTTGCACTAAAATAAAGATCATTTCATCAAACGATCCCTTCTCCCTTGAAAATAAGAAGGGTTTTTTATGCTGGTTTCTGTTCTCTCTGTCTGTCTGTCTGTCTGTCTGTCTGTCTCTCTCTCTCTCCCCTCTCTCTCTCTCTCTCTCTCTCTCTCTCTCTCTCTCTCTCTCTCTCTCTCTCTCTCTCTCTCTCTCTGTTGAGGAAGATGGTAACCTGTTTTCAGAGTTCATGTATTTTTCGGTGGCATTTTTTCCACAGTGGTTTTCATTTTCTTTATCTATTCTCAAATTTCTATCAGTCTTTTCCTCTTCTTGGATTGCTTAGAGTTGTTTGTGTGTATTTGTTTGTCTTTACTACATTCTTTTCATTGAAACCAATTTCGAGCAGTGTGTGTTTTTACACAAATCTGTTTTTTGTAAGCACACTTCATGCACTGCAGACGTCCCATTGCGAATTAAATTGTGTTGTGTACTGTTCAACCTTAAGAAGTTTCTTATCAAAACAGGGTTGTGTTGCCAGGCGCATGTAATAAAAGGTTTGTTTTGTTTGTGGTTTTGTCATTAGTTATTTGTTTGCTTGTTTCATGTTATAGATTTGCCAGTGCTACGTTCCATTATTTTTTAAGTTCATTGAAATGATGAGGAGCCTACCAATATGCATACGATGAAGTTATCGGTAGCAGTTGATCAGTTTCCAGTTTCTCAAGGAGCAGGATATCTCAGTGTGCAGATGTTCCCTTTATGCTACACCAGATCTAGAAAGTTATATGTGCAATAGTGCGTGTGAAAGAACCCACGGCAACAATAGTGTTGCCCTGTACAAAGAGCCATTCTTGGAGAAAAACAAGTGCACATACAGACAGGCATTTTTAAGGTATGGGTGACGCTGCTCTTGCGGCCATGCACTCTCTTAAGGGAGGAGCATTCCAGAGTTCATGCAGAGGAATAATCATGACCAGACGAAAAGAGGTACTTAGTTCAATTCCTCTGAGAACAGTGTGGACAAAATAAAGGCAAAAGTAGATTGTTGCTGAAAGCATTACTCGATGTTTTGGTCAGAACTCGGGTTAAACTTGACATGTCTCTGTATAAGTGTAGGTTTGCGTATGTGTGTGCATGGATGGACATGTGAATGCAGATTCATGTGTAGATATTTGTATGTAAGTGCAACATGCACATCATCGAATACATACGTGTTTGTGCATATTTTTTTCGGGGCATTAGCACGTGTGTGTGTGTGTGTGTGTGTGTGTGTGCGTGCGTGCGTGCGTGCGTGCGTGCGTGCGTGCGTGCGTGCGTGTGTGTGTGTGTGTGTGTGTGTGTGTGTGTGTGTGTGTGTCAATGTTTGGACACTGAAGTAAATGCAAACATAGCCCTACAAGGAGATATCAGAAACAGAAACAGCGCCATGTTACAACAGTCAGGGCAGCGATTAAGACAAGTTCAAAGGAAAAGCTATTTTCAATGTCTTTTTAAAAGTTCTATTTACCATTTCTTTTTCACGTTCTAGTTACGATTTCTTTTTTTTAAAGTTCTAACAGGCATATTTTTACTCGTTCTTTAGTCGGACAGAGAGGGGAAAGAAGGCAGCTGAGAGAGAAAGAGAGACAGACAGACAGACAGACAGACAGAGACACAGAGAGAGAGAGCAAGCATGAAGAGGAGCTGAAAGAATCACTGGCATTACAAGAAGCACTCTCCAGGGAGACTAGGAAGCGCCTAAGTTAAGCCATGATTCACATCAGTTGTGACATGACCTGGAAGGACAAAGGAAGGGCAAAAGAGCTCTCAGAGACATTAGCAGAGATGAGAAGACGAATGTGGTTTGGTGAAGGTGGTGGTGGTGGTGGTGGTGGCATGACTCTGTGTGTGTGTGTGTGTGTGTGTGTGTGTGTGTGTGTGTGTGTGTGTGTGTGTGGTGTGTGTGTGTGTGTTGTTGTTGTTGTTGTTGTTGTTGTTGTTGTTGTTCAGTTTAAAGACTATCCACACTGAAAAACACAAAAAACAAAGAAACAAAAACCCTTCCATAAATTATTTACAGAAGACATTAAAATAATCCTAGCAACATCAGTACTCAAAGGTTTTCGCAAAACTATGTTTACTGCTTCCCTTTGAAATCCAATGCCAGATTCTTTGTAAACTGAATTTAAAACTGGACATAGAAAAAGAAAATATTCAAAAGATAGATCATCATTATGTGTGTGTGTGCGCGCGTACGTGCGTGAGTGCGTGTGTGTGTGTGAGTGTGTGTGAGGGTGAGGGCGTGTGCGAGCGCGGGTGCTTGAGTGTGTGTGTAGGAGGGGAGGAACGGGGACATGCATATGCATGAACGTGTGTGCATGCATATGATTATTTGTATCAATAGCCTGATAGCTGTCAGTCTTCCTCAAAAGGTAATCTAAAACTTTTGCAAGGGTGGGTTTTTTTTAAATTGAAATACTTCTGTCTTTGTAAATCAACCTATATAATCTCATATTCCGCTAGTGTTTCCAATAATAACGATAGTAAACGATAATAGTAGGAATGATGACGGTGATGATGATGATGACTTCAGCGCTATGGATGGTGATACATGATGAAGATGATAAGGATGGTGATGAAAATGGTAGTGATGATGATGATTTTTTTTAAAAACCAATTTCATTCAGAGATGTGATTGTGGCCACGGACCAAATGAATTTGATTCTATCAAACTAAGACGAAACCTTGCAAAGAGAGGGAGTGGAATTACTCTGATTACACAAACACACACATACACACACACATTTATACATTTACATACACATACATACACGCACGCACGCATGCGCGCGCACGGCTTTAATTTCGTACACACACACATTTACACACACATACGCACACACGCATGCGTGCGCACGGCTTTAATTTCCCTCAGTGAACTGTGGAATTGAAAATAAAAAGAAAATCCCGACAAAGTCGCTGCAGTATCGATAGGAATCTTTATGAATCTTTTGAATTGTAGAAATGTGTCGTAAAGTCGTTCAAGTCATTTTTTGTCAGCAAAGATCGATTTCGTAAAATGGAAGTTTATTTAATAAATAGAGTATTTCACTAAATAGCTTTATTTGTAGCACAGCAAAATGTACTATAGTATGCATCATAACATGTAACCAAAAATTACAGGCTTCAATTTTTTTCCTTTGAAGACAGATATTAATTAATACAGGGTTGATGTTACAATGCATGATTACACTTACTTATTCTAGGGGAAATGGGGAGGGGGTAAAATTCTTAACGTGAATAAACTTATTTCAAGAAGTTACTCTTTACCCCCTTCTCTGAGAGTCAGCATTGGCAAAGAATACCACACTGAAATTTTAAAAAGTTTCGTGTGTGAGATGAGGGAAGGGTTTACGATTCAATAATCAGTGGCGATGTTATTATTGTATTGTTTCTGTGTGGCGCAAAACCTCACACAAGCAGCACTGTGATTGCATAAAACAGCCATTGAATTGAATTGAACCTGGAAATCTCACGTGTTCTGTTCGAGATGAACAAAGACATAATAAAAATAGAGTCAACGTAAGAAAAATGAAACAAGATAGTATATAAGTTGTAAGTCAGTGTCAGGGAAGGAATATTTTATGATACTTCATATCAAATGTCACTACATGCGGATGAACGTGTGAGTGTGCTTGATGGAAAAAAAAGCAATTGCATTACTTATTCAATGTACCATCTGAAACTTAAAATTTGACTTTGACTTTCACACTCACACACCGCGCGCGCGCGCACGCACACACACACACACACACACACACACACACACACACACACACACACACACACACACACACACACACAAAACACTCCCACATATGACTCGCATCTCTCTCTCGCTCGCTCGCTCTCTTGCTCTCTCTCAATCTCCTCTCTCTCTCTCTCTCTCTCTCTCTCTCTCTCTCTCTCCTTCTCTCTCTCTCTCTCTCTCTCTCTCTCTCTCTCTCTCTCTCTCTCTCTCTCTCTCTCTCAGCATAATATTGTTTCTACTGCACCGATTGTTAACCTTAGAAAGAAAGGGGAAAAAAAAGAAAGATGTGTCTGTGTGTTGCAGATTGAGTTTGTTGAATACGTTACTGAACAAAGACAAGTACGACGCCAGGTGCCTCCCGACTATGAAGAGAGTAAGTTCCATGTGTTTTGGTGTCCTTTTACAATCAGGCCTGTAGTGCTGGATGGGTCAGAAGTGTGGCCTGTAGTGCTGAATGGGTCAGACGTCTGGCCTGTAGTGCTGGATGGGTCAGAAGTGTTGCCTGTAGTGCTGGATGGGTCAGACGTCTGGCCTGTAGTGCTGGATGGGTCAGAAGTGTGGCCTGTAGTGCTGGATGGGTCAGACGTCTGGCCTGTAGTGCTGGATGGGTCAGAAGTCTGACCTGTAGTGCTGGATGGGTCAGAAGTCTGGCCTGTAGTGCTGGATGGGTCAGACGTCTGGCCTGTAGTGCTGGATGGGTCAGACGTCTGGCTGTAGGCTGATGGTCAGACGTCTGCCTGTAGTGCTGGATGGGTCAGAAGTCTGGCTGTAGTGCTGAATGGTCAGACGTCTGCCTGTAGTGCTGAATGGGTCAGACGTCTGGCCTGTAGTGCTGGATGGGTCAGACGTCTGGCCTGTAGTGCTGAATGGGTCAGACGTCTGGCCTGTAGTGCTGAATGGGTCAGACGTCTGGCCTGTAGTGCTGGATGGGTCAGACGTCTGGCCTGTAGTGCTGGATGGGTCAGACGTCTGGCCTGTAGTGCTGGATGGGTCAGAAGTCTGGACGCTGCGAACATTAGAAAGAGTGCAGAGTAAACGCACCCGAAATGTGCTTCTACAGGCGACATCTAAGAGTGAAATGGTCAGAAAGGGGAACAAATGAAAGTGTTCGTGATGAAGTTGCAGTGCAAAGATCGAAGAAGGCTGAAATTGATCAGCGCATACCAGGATATGTTGTTCATGCAAACATAAACACACAATTTTGATGACGACAGTTCTGCGAGGTAAAGTTGAGGGCAGAAGGAAAAGAGGCAGACCACCAACATCCTGCACTGCCAACGTCACTGAGATCATTTGTGGTCTGGGAGGGCTACAGGAGATCGTTAAACTCAGAAGAGACACAGAGATAGCGAACCCTGGTGGCATTGCATAGAGCCTCTACCGTCGACAGTGGCAATGGAGACAGATGAGTTGAGAGTTATTTTAGAAAAAGCTGCTTGTAGCAGTAGTAGAAGTAGCAGCAGCAGCAGCAGCAGCAGCAGGAGTAGTAGTAGTAGTAGTAGTAGTAGTAGTAGTAGTAGTAGTAGTAGTAGTAGTAGTAGTAGTAGTAGTAGTAGAAGATACATATAATGGTGGTACTAACTAATGCTGGCGGTGATAACAATAGCGATGATGACACCAGACATAGGCCTAGCAACAACAGTAAAGATAGCAACGTCATTACTTTTATGTCATCACAACCTAGCACCAGCAGTAATGAGTTCCAAGGTAGCGATTGTGAAAGTTTCTACTAGTTTGTAGCAACAAACAATAACAACAAAAGCAACAACAAAAATCAGCGCCAGTAACGGTTCTATGTTCAACATTGTTCAAAGTCATTATGGCCGTTGGTCAGCATTGTTGCCAGACTGATGTTCATTCATAACTAACCATCAGGTTCACAGTTTATTGCATGGGGCTCTTCTTTCTTGAAGACTACAAGAATACGTTACTGACAAAGAGGGGGCCTTTTCGATGGTTTACAACCAGTATTACGTGTAAGCTATAAAGAGGGAAGTGTATGAATGAAGAGAGACAAAGAGCACAACCGAGCTTGTGCGCGCGCGCGCGTGTGTGTCTGCATGTGCGTGCGTGCGTGCGTGTGTGTGTGTGTGTGTGTGTGTCTGTCTGTCTGTCTGTCTGTCTGCCTGTCTGTGTTTCTATCTGTCTGTTTTTCTGTCTGTCTGTCTGCCTGTTTCTGTGCTTGCATGCGTGTATGTATGTGTGTGCATGCATGCGTGTGTGCTCAATAGGTACACGTGCGTGCGGTTTGTGTGTATGTGCGTGTGTATGTTTTTTTGTGTGTGAGTGAGTGAGTGTGTGTATGTGTGCATTCGTGCACTTGTATGTGTGTGTGTGCGCGTATGTGTGTGCGTGCATCTGTGTGTATGGGTGCACGCATGTAAGCGCACGGGTGCATGCATATGTGTGCGTGTGTATGTATGTATGTATGTATATATATATATATATATATATAATATATATATAATATATATATATATATATATATGTATATATATTATACATGCACATGAGTGTGTGCGTGTGTGCGCATGCGTACGTGTATATGTTCTGCCCCAAAAGCAAGAATATAATCAGCATGAAAGATAGATGAAGATGTTCTAGAGGAAAAGTTTTGAAGTGTATTGGATTTTGTCGAGGAGAGCACGAGCATACACTAACGAGCATTGAGAAGGAGCAAGGCAGACGAACGAGGAGACACACAATCAATAGAATGCAGTGAAGAAAAAACATTGGGGCCAGACAGGTTACTGCCCCCACTTGATAAAACACTCTTACTGCATTTTCAACAATTTGGAGACACCCCCACCCCCACCCCACCCCACCCCCTTTGTTTTGCTGCTTGCTCCATAATTCAATAGAAGCCAAATGTTTGCTTTGGGTCGGACGTTGGGGGGGGGGGGGTTTCAACAGCATGTAAAATTCTACGATTTGCGAAATATGTTTCGGGTATGCCTCCAGAAGATTATTTATTTCTGAAAAAATTAACTTGTTGAAACAATTTTGTCTTGAAATTGGGTTTAAACGCAGAAAATGCCGAGTATTGCATAAACCTCGGGAAACTCTTGTTAAAAGAAACGTGTTTTAATTTGGTTTGAAAAACAGAAAAGTGTTGACTATGGCATAACTGCGTGGCAAAGATTTCCGATGTGTGTGTGTGTTTGTGTGTGTGCGTGTGTGCGTGCGTGCGAGCGTGCGTGCGTGCGTGCGTGCGTGCGTGCGTGTTTGTGTGTGTGTGTGTGTGTGTGTGTGTGTGTTGTGTGTGTGTGTGTGTGTGTGTGTGTGTGTGTGTGCGTGCGTGCGTGCGTGTGTGTGCAGTAAAACTAAAACCCGTTCACCATCTGTCTCTAGCTTATATCTATAACAATGATATTCAAAATTTTTGGCTTAGTGAAACTAAACACCTGTTCACCTACTGTGTTGCACTTGGTGAAAGCTGACATCACAATGATGTCATTAATTTGTGTTTCAGATGTGCCAACAAACGTCACGATCAAGATCCACTTACTTAGTTTTGACAGTGTCAGTGAAACCAAGATGGTAAGTGTTTGAAACTTGATAAATAAAGAGAATTATGGACGATTTTATCTTTTTCATGTAGTTCTGTTTGTTGATCACTTCTTTGTAGTAGTTTCTTTCATTCAAAGAAAAATGCAAAGTATTTTTAAATTTTCATCCATTTTGTTTGTTTGGTGGGGGGGAGGGGAGGGTTGTTGGTTTAGTTGGTGTGTAAGGGCCTGGCAAGTCGGACCCAGCACATCTGACTTCGGAGTAAGAGAAACTATCTTTTCCTTTCATGAAAAAAAAGGGGCAGGAGAAGGAAACCAGAAGGAAGAAAACAGACCAGTGTTAAGGAGTTGACAGGAAGAAAAGGAACAAGACAGAAACAAAGAGAGGGATTGAAAAAGATGGAATTCCTAGTGCACAGAACTTCCAGAAGGTATGGATGCTATTTTGACAGACAGAGCATCCTCACGGTGCGGGGAAACAATGCAATACAACACAATGACGAAAAAAAAATTTTAATTCACAATAAAAAGACGAAACCCCCGTGGGACTCCCGGGGTATGCTTACAAGTGAGCATTGCAAGAATAGGATCCCTGCCCTCCAACCAGGCATGTCGTAAGAGGCGACTAAGGTGGAACCCTTCCTCCAGGTTGGGGGTTGGGCACAGGGCTAACAACCCTGTCCCGTAAAAAAAGAGCAGTTACAGAAACAGCAACAAAGAATACTTATACTTTTGCGTGCGAAGGACCTCCCGGGTCCAGTGAGACTCGTATGAATGCTGACAGCCAAAGCCGAGAGGAAGCTACCAGCAGGATAAGGGAAGACCTGAACACCACCAAAACCAAGATCAGACTAGGACATTGGAACGTGAGGACGATGTATGAGACGGGCAAGCTGGCACAGGTAACATTAGAGATGAGAAGATTCAACCTCCATGTCCTAGGAGTAAGCGAGAGTAGATGGACTGGATCTGGGAGAGTGAGAACCACCACCGGAGAAACCGTCCTCTACTATGGGAGAGATGACGACCAGCACCACGAGGGAGTTGCCATCATCCTCAAGAAAGGCGTTGAGCGATGCCTTATGGAGTGGAAGCCCATCAACAGCAGACTAATGAGTGCGAGACTGAAGGGAAGACACATCAACATCACCATCATCCAGTGCTACGCACCAACCAACAACAGCAGCAATGAGAGCAAAGATGACTTTTACCACCAGCTGCAGACAGAGACAGAGAAAGCCCCACGCCATGACCTCATCGTCATCATGGGGGACCTAAATGCCAAGGTCGGAAGTGACAACACCGACCATGAGAGAGTCATGGGAAAACACGGGTGGGGAACAGAAATGACAACGGGGAGAGACTTGTGGAGTTCTGCGCCATGAACAACTTAGTGATAGGAGGGACCCTATTCACGCACCGGGACATCCACAAGCTGACTTGGGCGTCGCCGAATGGGAGAGATATGAACCAGATTGACCATCTGATGATCAATGGTAAGTGGAGACGATCTCTCCTGGATGTGAGAACCAAGCGAAGTGTGGACGTCGGGAGCGATCATCACCTGGTGACAGCACACATCCAAATGAAATTGAAGAAAAACACAAGACCAACCACTCAAGCGCGATTTGATACCCAGCGATTGAGAGACACCAACGTAAAGTCTGCATTCGTCAAGGATCTGAGGAACAGATTCCACATCCTGCAGAACATGACAGAACAGCATGACATAGATACGACATGGAAGCAGATCTGTAAACTGTACACTGAGAGCAGCAAGGACAACATCGGCCATCAAAAGAAGAAGACCAACAATGACTGGATCCAACAAGAGACCCTCAATGCCATCAAAGAAAGGAGAGAGACCAAGAAGAGACTTCTGCAAGTAAAGTCTCCACGGCTACGAGAGAGGCAGGAAGAGTTATACAGAGAGGCACACAGGAAAGTGAAGAGACTTCGCACCCGTGACAAGAGAGAAGCCATGGACCAGCTGGCAGCTGAGGCAGAAGAGGCGGCGGCCCAAGGAGAGCAAGGGAGAGTCTACAAAATCACCAAGAAAGTATGCAAAAAAATTTAAGAGGAGCGCTGGGGGACCAATCAGGGACAGACAAGGGAAACTGTTGACAACAGAGAAAGAGCAAGAAGAAAGATGGGCTGAACACTTCCAGGAAGTTCTCAACCGACCACCACCTGACGAGACAGCCGACATCCCAGAAGCTACAAAAGACTTGGACATTGACGTCAACCCCCCAACAAAGGAAGAGATAGTGGCTGCCATCAAGACCCTCAAGAATGGCAAGTCACCAGGCCAGGACAACCTTGGTGCCGAACTGTTCAAGGCAGATTCTGAACTAGCAGCTGACATACTGCAACCACTGTTCACAGCTGCATGGAAGAACGAGAAAGTACCTGATGACTGGACCAAGGGAGTGATAGTCAAAATCCCCAAGAAAGGAACCCTGAGCGACTGCAACAACTGGAGGGGAATCACTCTTTTGTCTGTGCCAAGCAAGATACTGGCCAAGGTCATCATCAGAAGAATATCAGACGCTGTGGACGATGCTTTGAGGAAGGAACAAGCAGGGTTCAGGAAGCAACGAGGATGTATAGACCAGATATTCACGCTCAGAAACATCATCGAACAGTGCACAGAATGGCAAAGACAACTGTATGTGAACTTTGTGGACTTCGAAAAGGCATTTGACAGCATACACAGAGACAGCCTTTGGAGTATCCTTCGACACTATGGCATCCCATCGAAACTGGTACACCTTATCAAAAGCTTCTATGACAACTTCAGATGCTCTGTGGGCCATAGCAACACTATATTCGAAGTCAAGACTGGAGTAAGACAAGGATGTGTGATGTCAGCAGTTCTCTTCAATCTGGCCATCGATTGGGTGATGAGGAAGACGACAGAAGACACCCCAAGAGGGATTCGCTGGAGCCTGTTCTCAACACTAGACGACCTTGACTTTGCGGATGACCTGGCGCTGCTGTCCCACACACACCAACATATCCAGGAGAAGACCAGCAGACTCCAAACATTCGGACAGCAAGTGGGGCTTCGTATTAAAGGTAAAAGGTAAAGGAGTCCCATAACCTATAAGGTCGTAGGGGAGCGAGGCGTCAGAGACCTCAACTTCTCTAGGGCCAGCATATTGAGGGCGGCGCCCATCTCCTCTCCCTCGCTGCTTTACCTTCCCTGACCCTAAAGAGGGCAGGTACCCATTTACAGCTGGGTGAACTGGGGGAACTGTACTGAAGCCAAGGCGCGCAAACGGTCACCCATCCAACTGGTAACCACGCTCGACGCTGCTTAACTTGGCTGGGGGAAAGCGAGTGCTCCGACCACTGAGCTATCCCGTCCCTCAAGGGGCTTCGTATTGGCA
>CM054141.1:49641515-49834015 GCA_028751875.1 Rapana venosa | reverse complement strand
TGGTGTTGGTGGTAGTGGTAAATGATGCGTGGGCGTGTGTGTGGTAGTGGTGTGGTGGTGGTAGGTGACGATGGTGGTAGTGATGATGTTTGGAGGGAGGAGGTTGATGGTAATGGCGGTAGTTGTTGGGGTGGTGGCGGTAACGGTGGTGGTGACTTTGAAGGTGGTGGTGATGGCTGTTGTTGTTCGGTGAAGGGGGTTGATGTTTAGGGAGTGGGGGGGAGGGGTTTATGGTACTGCTACTACTACTACTACTACTACTACTACTACTACTACTACTACTACTACTACTATACTGCTGCTGCTGCTGCTACTTCTACTACTACTACTACTACTACTACTTCTGCTTCTCTGCTGCTAATGCTGCTGCTGCCTGTCCAGCTACTGCCTAAAATAACCTCTCTCCTTCCTGTTGCCACAGCCTGCAAATCCAGCATACCTCAGTCAAAGGTCCAAGGCCCAGTGCTAAAATTAGCGTACCCCTTCCTTTTACCAAGTCCGAGTGTGGTCAGTTCCTGCTATAATAATAAGAATCGGCTGACCCCAAGCTGGGCTGGGATAGGATATGGAATAGACAGCAGCTGAGACCAGCTGAAAGTGAGGTGGTGGAGAGGGGGGGGGGGGGTTGAAATTGACAGCTATGGTTGTTTTTCTGTCTGTCTTTCTTTCTGTTCAACTGACCCTCCCAGCTACTGCCTGAAAGTAAACCTCTCTTCTGTTGTTTTTCTGTCTGTCTTTCTTTCTTTTCAACTGACCATCCCAGCTACTGCCTAAAATTAAACCTCTCTTCTGTTGTTTTTCTGTCTGTCTGTCTGTCTGTCTGTCTGTCTGTCCCCTGACCTCCCAGCTACTGCCTAAAACTAAACCTCTCTTCTGTTATTTTCTGTCTGTCTGTTTGTCTGTCTGTCTGTCCCCCTGACCCTCCCAGCTACTGCCTAAAAATAACCTCTCTTCTGTTGTTTTTCTGTCTGTCTGTCTGTCTGTCTGTCCCCCTGACCCTCCCAGCTACTGCCTAAAAATAAACCTCTCTTCTGTTGTTTTTCTGTCTGTCTTTCTTTCTTTTCAATTGACCCTCCCAGCTACTGCCTAAAACTAAACCTCTCTTCTGTCTGTCTGTCTGTCTGTCCACCTGACCTCTCTTCTGTCTGTCTGTCTGTCTGTCCCCCTGACCTCTCTTCTGTCTGTCTGTCTGTCTGTCCCCCTGACCTCCCAGCTACTGCCTAAAACTAAACCTCTCTTCTGTTGTTTTTCTGTCTGTCTGACTGTCTGTCTGTCTGTCTGTCTGTCCCCCTGACCCTCCCAGCTACTGCCTAAAACTAAACCTCTCTTCTGTTGTTTTTCTGTCTGTCTTTCTTTCTTTTCAACTGACCCTCCCAGCTACTGCCTAAAACTAAACCTCTCTTCTGTTGTTTTTCTGTCTTCCTTTCCTTCTTTCCTCCTGTCTGACTGTCTGTCTGTCTGTCTGTCCCCTGACCTCCCAGCGTCCTTCGCGTGCATCCTGGCCACGTTCAAGCTGCAGCGGGACATCCGCTACTACATCATCCAGGTGTACGTGCCCAGCATCCTGATCGTGGCCCTCTCCTGGGTCTCCTTCTGGCTGGACCTGGAGGCCATCCCCGCCAGGGTCTCTCTGGGCGTCCTCACCGTGCTCACCCTCAACACGCACGGCTCCACCATCCAGGCTGCTTTGCCTAAGGTAGGGTTGTGGAGAATTGAAGGGTGGTGGAGGGGAGGGGAGGGTGGGAGGGGTGTGGGGTGTTGTATGTATAGGTATATATGTATGTATGTATGTATGTATGTATAGGGGGCGGTGTTTGGGTGGGTGGTGGATGGTGGCTGGCTGGCTGGCTGTTTTGTCTGTCTGTCTGCTTGTGTGTTTTTAATTAGTAACACTATTGTGTATTACGGTTTTGATCTCTCTCTCACTCACTCTCACTCTCATTCTCCTTCTTTGATTCTTCCTCTTCTTCACATTCTTCTCCATTTTCGCCTTCTTCTTTGTATTCTTCTCCTCTCCTCTCCACTTCCTCCTCCTCTCCTCCTCCTCCTCCTCTTTTCACTTCTTTGCATTCTTTGCATTTTTATCTATTTTTTTCTCTCCCTTGTGTTATTGTTCTCCACTTGCCTCTTCCATTTCGTCTTCTTGTCCCCCTGTGGGGAGCCAGAGGCTACACGTGGAAATTGTGTGCAAACTGTTTCTTCTTTTTCTCTCACTTGCCTTGTTTCTTATCTTCTTTTTGTCTCGTCCATTTTCTTTCTCTTAATAATTTTTCAGCGAGTGAGTTAAGGTTTTTGTTTCTTTTTTTTCCCCTCATTTTCCTATGCAAACCTTGACGCTTCTTTTTTTTCTAACCATCTGTGACGTAATATGTTGTGTGTTGTTTTGTTCTGGCGGCTAGGTAGTGTTATTGTAAAAAGTTGGATGCGCAGTAAATATCGGTTCTGCCGTGTTATTTACGGAAACGGCCTTTGTCATGCATTTTTGACAGCTTAAATTATCTCTGTGCTATCTTTTGTTACAAGGAGATGGGTGTTAAATCACGCGCGGAAAGGTAGACGTTCTCAGCGCAGCCTAGTCCTATTTGCATTGAGAACTTATAATTATCTGGTATGGTAAAGGTGTTCCATTACCTATGTGGTCGTAGGGGAGCGAGGCGTCAGAGACCTCAACTTCTCAAGGGGCCAGTATATTGAGGGCGGCACCCATCTCCTCTCCCTCGCTGCTTTACCTCCCCTGACCCTAAAGAGGGCAGGAACCCATTTACAGCTGGGTGAACTGGGGGACTGTACTGAAGCCAAGACGTGCAGGCGGTCACCCATCCAAGTGGTAACCACGCTCGATGCTGCTTAACCTTAGCTGGGGGAAAGCGAGTGCTCTGACCACAGAGCTATCCCGTCCCCTAGGCGTTTTCAGCGCAGCCTAGTCTTATTTGCATTCAGGACTTGTATCTGGCCAAGATAAAAATGTGTCATGCTTTGTGTTCCTTTTGCCGGCCAGGTGACAGTGTTTTCTATCTGACGAAATGGCTATAATTATTTGGTTATGGTTGATTATGTTATTGTATGGAATTAGGATGAGTCTCACTGGTTGGCTAATTAAGGCCCAAACACCAGAAGTTGCAACGGATGTAAGAAGAAAAACAAAAAAGGGGTATTTGTCTCCCCTCTTCGTTTTCTCTTCTCACCCCCCCCCCCCCCCCCCTTCTTGTTCTTTTCTTAATGATCATCATTTTCTCTACTACTACTACTACTACTACTACTACTACTACTACTACTACTACTACTACTACTTCTTCTTCTTTTTCTTCTTCTTCTTCTTCTTCTTCTTCTTCTTCTTCTTCTGCTTCTTCTTAAGTCAAAGTCAAACTTTTATTTTTAGATGATACATTGAATAAGCAGTGCTTTTTTTTCATCATCTAATGAAAAAAGAGAAAAAAAATGCAGACATAGAATAATAACCTATTCAATGATAAACCATACAAATCAAACAAGAGAAGACAATAATATATTCGTACATGGAATTAAAAACAAAACAAAAAAACCCTGAACAATATTAAACCATACAACTCAAATAAATAGAAAATCTTCTGAAAATATATCACACGTAATATAATACAAACAAACAAACAAGCACAAAGAAAAACCAAAAAAACCAAAAAAGAAACAAAATAAAAAGACACACCAACTACTCCCCCCCCCCCCCCCCCCCCACACACACACAACACACAAAACCTTCAACCATACAAACAACTGAACAAAACAAACAAAAAGATAAAAAACAAGAACAACCACAACAAGAATAAATAAACAAACACAAACATACGTACACACAACGACAGCGACAATAAACACAAAAAAAAAACAGCCAAACAAATAAAAACAATATAGAACTAACAAAAGACGAAAAAAAGTCCAAAATACCCCCTCCCCTCCCCAAGAAAACCATCCTAAAACAAAGGAAAACCAAAACAAACCAACAAAAAGCAAAATAAACCAGAACTCCACCCCCACCACCTCCAACAATAACAACAACAACCAAATGGATATAAACAGAGGAAACTGATGTATAGTTTCCTTTTAAATCATTTATACACTTACATACACGTACACACCCTCACCCATATCCCCTTCACCACAATATATATATATATATATATATATATATATTATATATATATATATATATATATATAATATATATATAATTGGTGAAGGGGGGGGGGAGCAAAACAAGTAAAGAACACAACATCCAAGTGTTTTGCAGAACAAATTTTCGGTTTATCGAATCAAAGATTTCTCAGACTAAAATATTGGTCTTCTTCTGCTGCTGCTGCTGCTCCTCCTCCTCCTCCTCCTCCTCTTCCTCCTCCATTTGCTTTTATTTTCGTTCTTTTCCTTTTGGTTCTACTCCTTTTTTACCCCAGTCTTTCTCGAACAACTCACGGTCATTTGTCCTGTTCACTGCCTTGACTGCTCATAGTTTCGTCCGGTCACTATTCAAGAAATAGATGTTGAAGAATCGCCCAGTTTTGGTTGAAAATATTCATACCTCCTTAGTCTAAAATGAAATCCCCTAGAGATCGAAAATTGTTTAAGATTTAAAGGCACATAATAGTTGTATATAATTACACTATTTTCATGTTAGTTCAGATTTCAGAGTAAACCATGGTTGTACCTGTCATGAAATAATCACGACTGACTTCATGTTCTACGTTTTGCAAATACGTAAAATCTGATTAATGTGTAAGGCATTACCAAATGATCGAACTAGCTATTTGTTCTTCTGCTTGTGTGCTGCTGTCAGTGTCTTGTTGTTTTCTCTGCTGCTTATGACTGTGTTGTTGTCATTATGTGTTGTTAGTATTTAACAAGTTAATTTCTGTGCTGCTTATGACTGTGTTGTTGTCATTATGTGTTGTTAGTATTTAACAAGTTAATTTCTGTGCTGCTTATGACTGTGTTGTTGTCAATGTTTAACAAATTAATTTCTGTGCTGCTTATGTGCTGTTGTCAGTGTTTAACAAGTTAATTTCTGTGCTGCTTATGACTGTGTTGTTGTCAATGTTTAACAAGCTAATTTCTGTGCTGCTTATGTGCTGTTGTCAGTGTTTAACAAGTTAATTTCTGTGCTGCTTATGTGCTGTTGTCAGTGTTTAACAAGCTAATTTCTGTGCTGCTTATGTTCTGTGGTCAGTGTTTAACAAGTTAATTTCTGTGCTGCTTATGACTGTGTTGTTGTCAATGTTTAACAAGCTAATTTCTGTGCTGCTTATGTGCTGTTGTCAGTGTTTAACAAGCTAATTTCTGTGCTGCTTATGTGTTGTTGTCAATGTTTAACAAGCTAATTTCTGTGCTGCTTATGTGCTGTTGTCAGTGTTTAACAAGCTAATTTCTGTGCTGCTTATGTTCTGTGGTCAGTGTTTAACAAGTTAATTTCTGTGCTGCTTATGTGCTGTTGTCAATGTTTAACAAGTTAATTTCTGTGCTGCTTAGAGTTGTCCATGCTGACCATGAAGCTGGTGACCTGAAGGGCCTCGCTGTGTGGTGTGCAGGTGTCCTACATCAAAGCCATAGACGTGTGGGTGGTCAGCAGTCTCATCTTCGTCTTCGCGGCGCTGCTGGAGTTTGCCTACGTCAACGTGCTAGCCAGGAGGGCGGACAAGGAGATGGCCATGGCTCAGGTGCTGACTGAGGCCCAGTGGTTTGGCCAAAGAGTCCAGGTGGAAGCATGCCCTTGGTACACCTACCCCCAGCCACCCCACTGGGGGGGTTAGGTTGCAGTGCCGTTTGCAGTGTCTGCCCTTAATATAACCCCCATCCACCCCAGTATGGAGTGCAGTTGCGGTGCTGGTTACAGATGTAGCTCTTGAAATATCCCCCATCAGCCCCAGTGTAGAGTGGGATTGAAGTGCCAGTTACTAGGTTTTATCATAATATACCCCGTTTACCCCATTGGGTTGGATTGCAGTGTCCATTGCAGGGTTTGTTTTCCCTCCCTCAAACCACATGTACATCCTTTTGGTCCCATTCTTAAGGGGGTTGTTACATATAGCAAGTATCCAGGATTTCTCTTTTTGTCAGTGTTCATTTTCTCCAATGCTGTTATATGCGTATGTAAGCTACAGCGCCTGTACTAGAAAATAGACTGAGAAGATGCTCCGCCAACAGCGTATCAAGTGCTAGTGATGATGCCATGGGTGCATGTTGGGGTTATTTTCAGTTTCTGCAATCTACCAATACTGACGTGAATTATGAGATGTTGACAGTGCGTTATCTTCTTCGTGTGTGTACAGACAGTAGAAAACAAGGTTCTCGAGGTCTACGCACAAGCTGACCTGGAGGCAAAAATTACAAAAACCTTTACCCCTAATCCACCAGATGCCCATGTGATTCGAATCCACGACCTGCGACTTCAGGACTTCTAGGCTCGAAGACCCTCTGAGGTTTTCTGCCAGGACCACACACGTTTAAACGTTGGAGGTTTAAAACATGTAACGTCCCCCTTCTTGCGAAGGGTTGCCGTTTTACTTTTTACCACTCTGGCAATGACCGAATTGCTGCACAGAAGCTAAGCTGTGTGTGATGGTAGCTCCCACCAGCGATGTCGCTGTCTGGATGGTCAACAGAAAGCAGGACGGGATGGGCTGGCTAGTTTATCGTTAGGTCTTGGACTCTCATCCACTGTTCATACAAAGCGCGTCAAGCTCTGAAAAGTTCAGCGTAAGCTTTTTACCTGTAGTCTCATCTATAGAATACAAATGACTGAAGAGTCCTTCAGCTCATGGGCTGCATCAGCGAAGATTCTTTGTTATGACCAGATCTGAGACACAGTTTGGGTCTGATTACCCCTGCAACTTTGACGTCAGCCAGTCAGCCAACCCACCGGTCTATCTCTCTTGACCCTTGAGTCAGAGAGGCACAATGAAATGCCTGGACAGTTTCTGCCGTCCCTGTCTAGTTTCTGCCGCTCTCTGAGAGCCAGCAAAGGTCAAGGTATCCTTGTTAAAAGTGTGTCTGAATGAAACCGTATTGATCGTACCAATACTCTTGTAGACGTTGTGAATTATTGATGTGAGACAAGACTGAAGTAGGTGTAAAGCGCGACACTAGCACTGTGGACATGAAGTCAGTGTTGACTCCTTTTGTCCGGACTGCTTTTCAGTGCAGGGCACAAACAATAACAAAATTATCCAGTGCATGAAAATAGCGTTTCATCAAACATCTGCCGTATTAGACATAAGATGTACAAGCTTTATACTATCATGGTCCCGTCTAAACTGCAGTGCAATGTGTAGGGCACGTTGAATCAGATATTAAGAAAAAACCGATGTGATTGTAAGGATTGTAAGAATTATAGGTCTTTCTACTATACCAAGACAATCCATGGTCAGTCTATTTTCAGTTTGCTTGGGAAGTCATGAAAAAGGTACCCCCCCCCCCCCCCCAAATACATTCCTAAGCTTCCTCATCATCAACGAGAACAAATGTTATTTTTATTTTAAAAAAAGAAGGCAGGATTATAAAGGAACAACCAAGTTGAATGTAGTCAGCTACTGTGTACCGTTCAACACTTTTAGATTTCTTCAGGCACCCCAAGTACATGTGTTCAAATGAAATGAAGTATAAAGTTTTATCTACATCTCCCTGTTTAGTTTCATTTTCAGCAGCAGTCATCGTCATTCCTGAGTCAGGTTTTTTCAGACAGCAAGAGCCAGGGAGGGGGGCGTGACTCAGGGACCATTCAACAAAATTAATTCATATTGAGTTTCTTTTTCTCTTTTTTAGGGGGGGGGGGGGTGTAACTCTTATTTTTGCTGGCTGGGGGAAAAGCTGCGATGAAATTACTGATAGATAAAAAAAAATTTAAAAGAGAAAGAAATGGCCGTAAAACTTAAGGTCTTTTTCTGTATTTGTCATCCATGTTTGGTACACGGGTGGTGTTTCTTTAAGGGCATGCTTCCACACCTGTCATTGGGTGTTTCGTGTGATTTGGTTTGTTTTATGGGTTACCAAGGTGTTTGGGTTTTTTGTGCATAGGTGTGTATATTTTTTTAGCCTTATCCATGAGTTTATCGCTGACAAAGTCTGAGAGAGACGTATTACATCATTTCAAGTGCCATATAATTTAGGATGGTGCGTCATTGAGTGTATGTGGGTGAATGGAATACAATGCAATGACGATACAGTACAATGCATATAGTACATAATGCCTTGTAAGGCCTTGCTGTATGATTTAGTTCAGTACTGGGCAAGACAGTACAGATCACTACAACTCAGCACAGCAGCATTACACAACACAACAAAACACAAAACATCACAATAGAATGTGAAAGGATATGCAACTACATAATGTATTAATCCAGCGGTTTGGTGATGGGCCTTAAAACTAACTTGTTCCTCACGTCACACACCCAGGTCACAAGCAGCGGTGATTTCATTGATAAGAAGAATACATGTAAGCAAACCATTGTGAGCAACAGACGCACTGCCTTTTCCAAACACTAGCATCACCTGTCTATCAATCCATTCTTTGTTTTTTCTCCCTCACCTCTAGTCGTAAATGGTTCCAAACATTAGGAATGTGCAGAACATTGGAGAGGCAGTGTTAGTATTAAAAAGAGAAAGCACGGCGTTACTGAACATGTTGACGTATTGTTAGATTTTCAGACAAGCCTTGCACTGACTGACTACTTTTGAGGTCATGGTTACAGTCTAGTAATACTACTAACATCTCTCCCTGTAATGTCTACACAGATGAACGGTGCCGGGTCTCCGAAAGTTGTGATCAGAAAAGTGAGTATGGAAGCATAACAGCGAAGTGTAATATCGTGTATATGTTGGTCATATGTGTTTTGTATGTACATCATACTTTTATAGACGTTTTCACGGTACTTTGCATCGGTTTCTTTTTTGTGTGTGGTTTTTTTGTCTTTGACATAAATATACCTGATGGGTCAGGACTGACTTTGTTTGATGTTGTCGAGAGTTGTTGTTGTTTTTTAAATAGCTGTGTTCATTTTCTTCACTGCGTTTTGGTCACGGGTTAAGCAGCCCAGACTTAACGTTACAAAGATTGTCAGTTTTTAAGTGTATATCATGCATTGGAAGTGCTATGTCGTGTATTTCTTTTTAGCTAGTACTTTTTTCTGTATTATCTACAATTTTCTTGTTTGGATAATGATAGCATAGTCTCTTTTTTATATCACTGACATTCACGAGAATGGTAGTGTTTGTTTCTTGCATCAAATGACAGATAGTGTTTTTTCTTCACTTTTGGCTGAGAACAGTTTGCACTATGTTAGGCTTTGTTTTGCAATTACGCCTCCACCCTTTCACCCATCCACGTTATCAAAAGCAATGTGTACATGTGTTTATCTGTTTGAGCAAAGCAGCTTACTGTTGTTCTTATAATCTTTTATCGTGAATTCTTTTGCAGTCAAAACTATATCGTCAAAAGAAGTTTGATCAATATACAGTAAAGATTTACATGAACTTTGAATTTCATAAGACGTTTTGTCTCACCATTCTTTTTCTGCGCTTACTTTTGCCACAATCTTATATCATTTATTATTCACGCACATGACAAAACCTTTCTCAATCTAACACACACACGCGCGCACGCACGCACCACATACGCACGCACGCCGCGCGCACACACACACACACACACACACACACACACACACACACACACACACACACACACACAGAGTATAGATTTATTACACAGTATCAGTGACAGTTAATTGTAAGTTACTCCGAAGGCTGTAGGCCTATTGTGATGAGGCATGAACAGCAACTTCGTCTTTAAACAATGCGAACATCCAATAACATGACAGATCAGAAGATTCAAGTTCGTCTTTTTTAACGTTTTACAAAGATGATACTGATTTATGAGAAAAGAAGAGAGGGAGAGCAGAATATGCTATACATGTATTCTTGTTACACGCTCCTTTGAGTAAATTTCGAGCTGCACGGGACTGGAGAGCACGAAACCAGAGTGCACCACCGGTTTTGATGTTGTACTAGTTCTTGTTTGTTGTCTATGTTGTTAACATTCCTTTGTCCAAGAGAAAAGAAAGCAAGGCAGGAGAGGAACCCAAGCAGAAATAGCAGTGAACAAAACTGATGTCAGCATGTCCGGTAAAGGTCTTACTGGGTTTCTTCCTGACCAAATGTGTTGTATAGTTTGTCCACAAATGATGTTTTTTAATGTATCAGTTTATTTTTTATTCATTCATTTATCTGTTTATGTATCTAATTATCTATCAGTTTATTTCATGTATGTCTTTACTTTTCTAAAATTTTCTTTTAGTAATGTATACACACTTCATACCCTCGATATAGGTGAAACTACAAGAATGCTCATGGCTGGAAAGCAACGATGGATTTTTCAAAGCATTGACCATATGGTAGTTGTCTCATAAGCTTTCTTTCAATTATTTTTTCTTTTGCTCTGTATTTTTAGTGTTAATGGCGTATTTATTTCATATATTTGATATACATAAACCTGCAAGCAGACTCATGGCTGGAAAGAAAATATGGATTGTTTGATGTACAGCATAAAATGACAGTTGTCCCATATTCTTAGGACCCCACCCTCCCATTCTAAAAAAAAAATACATGTACGCACTCGCGCGTGCACACACGCGCGCGCAAGCGCAATGTATGTAAGTATGGGCGCATGCATATGTGTGGTTGTGGCTGGGAATGATAGTTCTTGGTAACTTGTTGCTGTCATTGTGATTGTTGTTGTTGTTCTTGTTGATGATGATGATGATGATGATGATAGAACGATTTTAAAATAACCGTGTTATCTTTGAGTGTTGTATAATGTGTGTCGTGCATTACAGTTGTTGTCATACGTGTTGTACATTATGTGTATTGAGTGTATAAGTAGATGATACACTCCCTCCATCGCTTCCCACCCATCTGTGTGTTTGTGTGTGTGTGTGTGTGTGTGTGGTGTGCGTTGTGTGTGTTTCTTCTTTTATTTTGAGGATAGTGGAATAAGCACTCGTGTGCTTTTTTCATCCATTCCCCGTGTGTATGCAGCTTTGTACATTTTGTCATCCGTTCCCACCGGCACTGGAGTCGGCACTGATGTTAACTCCAGCGTGTGTATGTGTGTGTGTGCGTACGTGTTTGTGTGTGCATGTGCGTGCGCGCGCGCATGCGTGTGAACGGGGGTGTGTGTCTGAGTATATGTGTGTGCGTCGTGCGTACGTGCATGTGTGTATGTGCGTGCGTGTTTGTGTCTCTGTGTATGTGTGTGCGTGCATGTGTGTGTGCGTGCGTGTGTGTGTCCGTGTGTGTGTGTGTCTGTTAATGTGTGTCGCTGTGTGTATGCCTGTGTGCTTGCGTGTGTGTGTGTGCGTGCGTGCGTGCGTGTGTGTGTGTTTGGGTGTGTTGGTGTGTGTGTGTGTGCTGCACATCGTTGCACCAGACCCTTAAGCCCCTGGCTGCTGTTAAATTCCACACGTGTGTCATGTCAGTCTTACCGCCCACAGCTTTCAATGTCGCCATCGCCACGTGTCTCTGTTGTTATTCTTCAAACAGTGTTTTCATTGTTTTTCCTGGCCTTTATCTGTATTCGATTCTTTGAGTGTTACTTTTTGTATGAACATTTTGCATTGAACCTTATTTGGCACACGCACGCGTGCGCCTACACACACACACACACACACACACACACACACACACACACACACACACACACATACACACACACACACACACACACACACACACACACACACACACTCACACACTCACACACACCATACTCTCTCTCTCTCTCTCTCTCTCTCTCTCTCTCTCTCTCTCTCTCTCTCTCTCCTCTCTCTCTCTCTCTATCTATCTATCTATCTATCTTGTGTGTGTGTGTGTCTCTCTCTCTCTCTCTCTCTCTCTCTCTCTCTCTCTCTCTCTCTCTCTCTCTCTCTCTCTCTCTCCACTCTCGTAAAAAGATAATGAGAGGCAGACGAACTACTAAAAACAAAACAAAACCAAAAAATTTACATGTTGTTCTCTGTTCTGTTCAACAGACAACAGGATTCTACGAGGTAAAACACCACAGAAAAAAACAAGATTCTTTTCCTATAATCTGCGCAGCTTCTCGAAACCATAATTGTCGGTATTTTGTGTTTGGTTTGTTTTTTCGTTGGTTTTGTTTTTGTCATGAATTGAGGGAGTAACAAGGGGGGGGTAAATGTTGAGGAGGGGAGGGAAGGGGGAGGAATGAGGCTGGGATCCAAGAGGTGGGTTTTTTTCTGGTTGGGTTTTTTGGGTTTGTTTGAGGGGGGGGGGGGTGCTTTTATTCATTAGATCAGTACTCATGTATCTTCCAATGTTCGTGGCTGTATAATCATATTGTAGATAGCTTCTTTGCCAACCTTTTGGTTCTCTGAAATAACAGTGTGTTCGAGTTTTCTTCATGTGCGCGACGTTTTCTTTTTCCTTCTGTGTATGGTTTGTCACCATCAGCATCTTTTATATTTTTATCATTTTATAATAATTATTGTTATTATTTTTCCGCTTACCTTGTGATTTTCAAAAATAACAGGGGAGGGGGGGGGTGTTAGAGTTTTCTTGTTGGCGACGTTTTGTTATTGCATGGTTTATCATTATTATTATTCTATTTTTCTATTAATGTCATTATTGCTATCATCACAATTATTACAATCATTTTGATACTTATCATCATCATCAACATCATTATTATCGCTACTACTACTGCTATAATTATTGTAGTTGTTTATATATTTTTTTTATATTTGAGATTTTTAAAAAAATTTATTTTTGATGTTTTCCGTTTTTCCTGCTTTGGGGGTTTTTTCTCTCTCTCTTTAAAGCCGTTGTTTTTGCTGTGAAAGAGTGAAGAAGAGGAAACCCTTCATTCTAAAGGGACAACATTTTTAGCATTGTTCCACATGTTCTGTACTCGTAAGTCCTGTTTTCTTCAAGTTCTCAATTTTTTTGTATTCAGTTTATGTTGTTTTATTTTTCATTTCTGTCTTTTTATCAGACTTTTACCGTATTGACTAATGCTTTTTTTGAGGGAGGGGGGGTGGTAGTGGTAGTGGTGTTTTTGTTAGAGGTTTTTGCTTGGAAGTTGTTACATGCTCTCCTCTCTCTCTCTCTCTCCTCCCCTCTCTCATCTCTCTCTCTCTCATCCTCTCTCTCATCTCTCTCTCTCTCTCTCTCACCTCTCACTCTCCTCTCTCTCTCTCACACACACACCACACACACACACACCACACACACACACACACACACACACACACACACACAACAAGGACCCCTCTGCGTTCCCAATGATCACCCATGTGGTCAACGTTCTTGTCAACAATGCACCACATCCGTTTCGCCCATGCACGTTTTCCCCTATCACTTTACTTTTATTTTCACCAAACCAGGATTCATCCCATACATCTATATTCCCGCGTATCTTTCACGGTTTGCCCCAACTCAGATGGAAGCGCTGAAGAACAGGGAACTAGTCACAAATATGAATAATTCATTGGTTGTACAAATATGAATAATTCACTGGTTGTATAAATATGAATAATTCATTGGTTGGAGGAAAGACGTTTGGCTAGGTTTGCTGTACAGCAGAAAACATTATTGTATTCTGACCTCAGATAGTCGTAATCTGATACACAGGAAGACACTTCGTCAGGGACGTCAAGTTTTTGACGTCCACAGTGCCAGAATGCATAGGAAAAAAATGTAGTGAGCGTTTGCGACCTAGGGCGATAGCTCGATGGGGCCTTTGTCTTGTAATGCCCATGATGAAGTATATGCCTCCTTTCAGGTTTTTTTTGTTTGGGGTTTTGTTTGTTTGTTTTTTCGTTGTTGTTATTGTTGTTTTTAGAGGGTTGGGGTTGCTGGACAGGGAAGAGGGGGTGGGGTGGGGCGCTGCAGATAGGGGTTGGGGCCTTATGAGTATTGTAACGCTGTTTTCTGTTGCCCTGCATAGGATATTCTCTCACCAACGTTTGGACACATTCACGCCATATCTTTCAACAATAATGTATTGTAGATATGCTAATTCTCTTACTGTTTTAAAATCAGATTTTTTGTCGAAGTATCACAATTCATTGACCCTAACGTTATGCAGCATCGAGCGTGGTTATCAGTTGGATAGGTGACCGTTTGCGCGCCTTGGCTTCAGTACAGTCCCCCAGTTCACCCAGCTGTAAATGGTTACCTGTCTCTTTAGGGTCAGGGAAGGTAAAGCAGCCAGGGAGAGGAGATGGGCGCCGCCCATAATGTGCTGGCCCCAAGAGAAATGAGGTCTCTGACGCCTCGCTCCCCTACGACTTTATTGGTTATGGGATACCTTTACCTTTTTATCACAATCCGCAGTTGCTAAGTCGGACAGGACATCTTTGGAGTCAACAATAAGAGTCTGTTCGCGTGCAAGATTATGCTACATGTGTAATGCTACAGGAAGAAAACACACGTACATAAGGTAAACAGCAAAGAATTTTACGAATCGTGACTTGGTGCAAGGAACGGAGAGTTCTTTGTCGAACGCTCGGACAGCAACTATTGTTGTCTGTCATATGAGCGAAAATACGTCGCGCTGCCGTTAAGCGACTGACAAGTCAGGCCCAGCACATCCGACTGCAGCAAGGGAGAGAATTTTTATCTTTCAAAGCTGTCTGGGGGGGGAAAAAAAGGCAGGAGCATGGACCAAGAAGGCAGAAAATAGACGAGAAAGTGGTGATAAGAAGAAAAAGAGCAAGGCAGAAACAAAGAGAGGGGTAGGAAAGAGGGAATCCTGGCACAGAATTTCCAAAAGGTGGGGATGCTATTTATACTGACAGGCCCCAGGAATCCCCACGGGGGATGAACACCGTGATAGAGGTCCTGCATGAAGAAGTAGAAAATAAGCCAGAAGCTGATTCACAGCATCCAGCTTCTTGACACCAAGCCTAGCGGCGCAGTTCTTGTACAAAGAAGTGGGGGAGTGGTTTTATATTTCTGTTGGTATACGCTATGATTGCCTTTTTTACTACCCACACTCTTTAACGTCTCTTGAGCTAGACATTCTGAAGGATGCCCTTGAAGACTTCATTGCTCAGTCAGACCGCTATGAAGACTGCCTTGCTTACCATAGTGAAGAACACTGAAGCGGCAAGGTCAGGTTTCTGGATTCGACAGGTGCTCAGTGACCATTTTGCAAGGTACAGTCCGATGAAGTAGAGAAGGAGGCGGACAAAGAAAAAAAGGGATGGACATCACTGAATGGACTCAAACAAGTTTTACAGAGACCCAAATACTGGCACACGACCGTCACAAATGGAGGAAGCTGGTGCTCCTGTCAGGTATTGCAGCGCCACCGGTATCTCTCAATGAAAGTGATTAGTGAAGTGTAATAGCTTGTAGATATCAAGGTATGATAATTCGCTTAAACAGTCGATGCTAGAGTCATGATATGATTTTTACCTGTCAACTTGTTTTAGTTTGCTTGGGGATTTTTGTGAACGGGACCACTTTGTCTTGTTTGTCGGTTTAGTTTGTTTGTTTTCAGATTGTTTACTTCTAAACTGGTTAATGATTCGTATCTTATTAAAATAACTTACATGTAAAGAAATTATGAACTCCTGACAAAGGCTCATCCAGGAGCCAAAACTCAGTCAGCTCAATCTAAAGGCATGGATCTTACTCAAAAACGACTAAAATGCTATCATTAAAAGATATAAGATATTACTTTCTAAATCTATATATCTTTTTTTTTATTAATTAAATCTTTGATAAACCATTTTCAAAATGATGGAGAATTTCGTACGTGGTTACCTGTACTTGTTTTCCTCCGCTGCTACTTCCTCAATAATAATTATTTTATGAAAATTATTGAGAAAATATGAACACATAGTCTCCTCCAGTTGTCAACTAGCATACTAACCACTTGCATCTTTTAGAACCATTGAAAAAAACCTTTTCAAATAACAAATATCCCTTGCACAACACATTAAAATCCCATGTCTTGAAAACATTTACCTCGCTAATACATTCAAGAAGATATTTTTAAGTAAGCAAAACCTTTTTTAAAAAATATATTTTCACTTGTTATTTCTTCAGTTTACGGGAGAACATAAAACTTCTGTGTCATGCAAATAGGGAAAACAGATACATTTTTTGCGTTCTCTCTCTCTCTCTCAGAAAACTGTTTGCCCATGAAACAGATTTACCCAGGGACCAGTTTGGAAGAATTTAGTTTAGGATATGTTGTTTTAGAGTGGCCACTTTCATGTATGATTGTGATGCAGCCGAAAGTGCATTCTGTCTGCCTTGTTTGTCCATGCTCCCCTATCCTCTCCCCCACCCCCTACACACACACACACACACACACACACACACACACACACACACACACACACACACACACAACACACACACACATACAAACAGAATTTTGGGGGTTTGTTTTGGTTTGGGTTTTTTTCCCACTTACAAAGCTTTCTCTTTCCTTCTTGAAAGAACTCAGATCGATAGAGTGTCGCAGGGGAGCTGCCATATAAAAGGCCCCATGGCTAGAGAGTGGCTGTGTCAACCGCTTCTGTAGTTTCTCATCCAGCCCCTGGCCCTGGCCGAAAGCTGTGTCTGTTATTGATGTCAGCTGATTGCCAAGGCCTACACCAAAATGTTGTTATGTTGTAAAATGTTGCGTTGAGACTGCCTTCAGCCATGACAAGCTCTTAACATAACAACCTGCACTCTCCTTTAAAGGATAAAAAAAAATCCCCTGAAGTCGGAGTATGGCTGCCTGTATGGCGAGGTACTTGAAAAGAGTCATACACGCAAACTTCTCATTCAGTGTGCAATTTCAACCTCACAGTGATTCCCAGGTGGGATGAGTGAGTCAGAGTGCACATTCTGGGTGACCTCCAGAGTGTTAAGCTGGGGACCGCACAACAACAACAACATCATCATCCAGCCCCGTTTCAGCTATGCAGGAAATAACAAGCTGTGTTTCGTGCCCTACAATATTACATAAGTATGACGAGCTTCTTACATATGAATATTTTTAAACTAAGTGATACAACTTCAGTTCAATTGAAATTTAAAAGCATTCAGGCTAAACACAGTTCTGAAATGATACCCCATTGTAATTCTTTTGCAGTAGATTTTTGTACTTGTGTTGATTTTCTTTTTGGTCAGTGTTAACTTTTCAGTACACCTGTTCTATCCCATTTTCTTGTTTGTATCCAACGTATATTTTTTACACAGTAGTAGTAGATTTCGTATTTATCTGTCCATGTATATGTTAATCATTTTGTCAACCAAAATGTCTTTTGTTTACTCCCATCCCCTTTGGTCACTGTAACAATATCTACCATCCTTTTTACCATAACCTAAAAGAGCAGGCCATCATCTTGGACCATCAGCTTTAGAAACATAATTATACATATTCAGTTCTTTCCATAGTCATGGGCACAGGACCAGCATGTGTATGGCTGTTTGTGAATTCATTGACACATTGTTTACACGGTGTTTTCATGTGATCCCTCTCTTCCAGACGGAAAAAGGAAGCGATGCGGAATTCCAAGCCCTGGACGATTTGGATGTAACGTTTCTTTTCCGCTCATTTTCTCGCCGTTGTCGGAGTGTTGATCATGTTGATGAGTGCTGCCCAAAAGTTGTTCTAGTTGTCTGTCACACTTGGCCATGTATCCTCCCCCCCCCCTCATCACACTTTGTTTCTGCATGGATTGATGTGGTTATGACCCCTCTCTCTCTCCACTCTATCTCTGTATCTCATTCACTCACGTTTTGTGTATCCAGTGTGTCTGTGTATCCATGAACCGGCTTTTGTTTCTCTCGCTGTGTTCGCGTGCCTGCGCCATTACTGTCATGTAGCCTATGTAACAAGCTGCTCGGAAGATTTTGTGATGTTTTCAAGATAGCTTGAAAGAAACTAAAGCTGTGGTAGAGAAATGTATGCGAAGACTGTATTCTGGTTTTTGCCTGTAACTAGGTACTGTGTGGGTGTCTCTGTGTCTCTGTTTGGAAGTCTGTGTGCATGTTCAGAAATTAAGCTAAGACAACCCTCAGTGATTCACATGTGTGTGTGTGTGTGTGTGTGTGTGTGTGTGTGTGTGTGTGTGTGTGTGTGTGTGTGTGTGTGTGTGTGTGTGTGTGTGTGTGTGTGTTCAGAATCGTACTCATCTCCCTATTCCATAGTGATAATATGCGCTTTTTACAAACAACCGCATGCCAGATAGATACAGATACTTACGTATGGAGTTCATTTCAAAAGCCGTTTGTATAGATATGCATATGCATTCGTCACTAAATAAGCTTGCACCTGTGCATGTGCGCGTGGATTCTTTTGTCATTCCTCGGCTAGAACTCCATGGTTCACCAATGATAAGAGTGTGCGTTTGCGACCGTTTTCTTACCATTAAGGTAGCTGCATTCTAACTTCAGGGATGGTGTCTAAACACACCGGTAAGCATGCGTTTTTTCAAATTTTGTCATCCGTTTCTACCGGCATGAAATGGCATACTCTTGTGTAAAGCGGACCAGGTTTTTAACGTGTTTTTAATTTATTTACTTTTTATTTATTTTATTTATTCTTTTAGGTCGAGGATAATAGATTAAGCACTCGTGTGCTTTTTTTAAATCCAATCCCCGCGTGTATGCAGTTTTGTCAATTTTGTCATCCGTTCCCACCGGCACACAATGGCCTACTCTTCCGAAAAGAGGAACGGGTTTAACGTGTGCGCAAGATGTTCTGCGTGCGTTCGAACGAGGGACCTCAGTTTATAGACCCAGTCGAAGGACTTTTCGTGGGAGCGGAGTCGGTAGTGATGTTAACTCTTGAGGGGAAATCCCTTCGAACGGGCAGCTCGGTGGTGGCTCGAACCCGGGCCGTCAGGCCAACAGCTCAAGGCTTTAACCACTAGACTATCCCACTCCGTGCGCGTAGGTGAAAAGTGCATTTTCATACAAGTGTTTAAAGGATGTTCATTTTTTGGCTTGCGGTTTGTTTGGGGGTTTTTTGTTTTTTGGGGGGAGGGGAGTTTGTGGGGTTTTTTGGGGGGTGGGGGGGGGGGGGGGGGTTGTCGTGGGAAGAGAGAGGAGGGAAAGAGTGACAGATCATCTACAGAAGTAGATAACTAGTCTGCTCTATTTTGCAATTTTGATACGAAAATGGTAATGGTGTTTCTTGTTTGAGTTAAAAGTCAATTATATGAACGTAAAATAGTTTTAAATCATACGAGCAGCTTGTACACACTTTAAATATATATAGGCTGCAAGTTAGGGTTGTGTGATAAGTGATTCTAGTTATCATTATTTGATATATGTGATTGTTTATATCATATCATTATCATATGGTTTGTTTTTCTTGTGTACAGTTCACCCTCTGATCCTTAAATGTGTGCATATATATAAAAACTCTGTGACATGGATCAGCTAGAAAAGAAAAAACCAAAAAGAGATTCTACTATGCAAAATTGATAGGGTTGTGTGTTTTTTTTACACATTTTTCATTTCTGTCTTTTTATATACTATTTTGGTACTTCGGTGTTTTATCTAACACTGTCTCTTAATGCCGCTATATCTCTGACTCTGTGTGTGTGTGTATTCTTTTCACTTTTATGTTCTTGATGTCATTTGATAATCTATAATCATGTTCACTGTTCACTATCGATTCTTTCTTGTGCTTCTTTGGACGACTTTCATCTGCAACACTGGACATTAAACTGTTTTCTCCAAACGTATACTGCAATCCATCAAATTTACATGGCGATGATTTAACTGGTTCAGAAAAAGGTTTCCTCTACGTGAATATGACATTTAATCAAATAAAAATAATGTCGATTAAGTTGGTTTATAACACGTTTTCTGTGAACATATTAACCAGGTAATCAAATTAAAATCAGTTATGAAATCTAATCTAGTTTAACAGAGATTGTCTCTGCAGAAATAAGCCAAATCAATCAAATAACAGAAAATAGTAGTGATGATTAGGGCGGGGTTGCAATTAATTTCTCATGGTCACTGTATAATCTCTATACGTTACTTAATGCTCTGTTTGTTGAAAACGGTGAAGGATAAAATAATTATTAATCTCAGTTAATTAGCATGAATGCAGACGTTCTTACCAATTTAGGTTTAATTATATTAGGATATTATGCATTATTGAATATGATGGTCGATTCACAATGTCATTATGAATTTAAGTCGCAGTCTGGTTTTCGAATGTATACCAATTTAGGTTTAATGTTATTAGGATATTATGCATTATTGAATATGATGGTCGATTCGCAATGTCATTATAAATTTAAGTCGCAGTCTGGTTTTCGAATGTATAGTTTTGTTCTTTCTTCGAGTTATCTCGGGGGTGGGGGGAAATGGTGTGTGTGTGTGTGTGTGTGTGTGTGTGTGTGTGTGTGTGTGTGTGTGTGTGTGTGTGTTTTGTGTTTGTGCGCGCGCGTGCGGGCGTGCGCGCGTGCACGCGGGTATGCAATCTTGTTTTTGTGTGAAGTATTTTGTTGGGTGTTTATTTTCGTCTTTCTGTGGTTGTTATCGTTGTTGATCTGTCGTATACTCCGTCTTTTAAAAAGCCAGGCTTCCCCACATGTATTTCTTCTCAGCGATTGTTCTTTTGTAAACATTCTCTTGGTTACAAACAGGTTCTTTTCTTCTACTTGCAAACGTGAATCAACGCAAGTAAGCTACACAAACAATCTGCAGAGGTATTCCAGCTATTCATCCCTCTCGTTGCGGGTTTTTGTGGTTGTTGTTGTTTGTTGTTGTTCATTTAGATTTATTCTTTGTTTGATTTTTTGTTTTGTTTCTTACAGTTTGTTTATACTTGTATTCTTAACTTCCAAGGATCTAGAGGCTCCGTTGTTTGTTTATTGAAATCAGAGTTTATTTGTCCTTCAAACACGTAGTTTAGGGTGAAAATTGAGAACTATGGTGATCGTATTAAGAAACTAGATGTGAAACCGAAAGAATCTTTCTTCCCATATTTCAGAAATGCACATATCCCAGCTTTTTATCTGAGGTAAATGTGTCTACAAACAAGAAAACAATCAGAAATTGAAAGAAAACAAGTGAAGAATGAAAACACTTTTCTTTTCCGTTCCTAGCCTATAGAGATCTGTGAGGTTTGCCAGTAGTGAGAGTTTTGCGTACGTGACCGTTTTTTCCCCACCGCCATGGAATTAGCCATATTTTGACTTCAGGGATGATGTGTAAACATGACACTGGTGTTCATGCGGTTGTTTTCGTTTGATTGTTTGTTCGTTCTGGTTTTTAAGTGTCTCATAAAGTCCTTATTTGCAGAGCCCTACTCTTCCAAAAGGCGGAACGGGGTTTCCTTTTTTAATCGTGACTACTAAAGGTTTTGTGTTCATTCGTACATGGAACTTCAGTTTATAGTCTCACCTGAAGGACTTTGGAGCTAGTGAAGTCAGTACTGATGTTAGCTTCAGGAGAAAATCCCCATGAAAGGGCGTCTTGGAGGTACTGGTGGCTGGAACCCGCGACCTCAGATCGCAAGCTCAACACTCTAACCGTTAGGCTATCCTGCAACCCCCTCTCCCCCCGCAAGTTTTTTCGGGAGCGAACGTACAGAGCAATCAACCAACACAGAATCCAACGAAGCAAAAATCAGTTGAAAAGGAAAATAATGGCATTGCTGTGTCGACAGACAAGCGAAACACATGCCTGGGGCCTCGGGTGCATAAAACAAACCTCCGATCGATGGAGTTCTGGTGTAGAGAGATTATCTATAGCACACGAACGCGCACTCGCGCGCGCACAAACACACACACACACACACACAAACACACACACACAAGGAGAGAGAGAGAGAGAGAGAGAGAGAGAGAGAGAGAGAGAGAGAGAGAGAGAGAGAGAGAGAGAGAGAGAGAGAGAGAGAGAGAATGACAATGACAAATTCTTTTATTTCGAGGATAATGAATAAGCACACATGTGACTTTTTTACATCCAGTCCCCGCCCGTTAGGATACATCTTAATAATAATAACCCAATACTTATACAGTCTGACAATAAAAACAAGGGGAAATAACCCTTTTCAAAACAGCTCCCCCCCCCCCCCCCCCCCCCCCCCCCCCCGCCCTTCAAAGCAAACAAGTAAAAGAAAACCCTAAAAATACCACCCCCAGAGAGAGAGAGAGAGAGAGAGAGAGAGAGAGAGAGAGAGAGAACGGATGGTGTTTGTGTATGTGCTTTTGTGTATGATTCATCCAAAACCAAAAAATCAACACACACACACACAAATCCCGAAGAGAGTGGATAAGGTTAAGAAACAGGAAGAAAGTTGTGTGGCTGTTTTCATTGAAACAGAAGTAAGACTCCACTGGCATCGGACCTCATGTGTGGCTGTTTGTCAGCTGGTCGGTAAGCAAGCAGTACTATACTGATTTCATACTTCACAGTCCTCCTGTCCCCGAGCAAAAAAACTATGTTCCCTTCAACTTGAGACACAGCCCAGATATGATCGTGAGTTCAAAGACCTTCTGTCGTTACCTTTGTTACCAAAGCTGAAGATAACGGTGCTAGTTAGCTGCGGATATTTTGTGTCGTTTTGTTTTTGTCTTGTCTTGTGATGTTTTGTTGGTATATTTTGTCTGTTTTGTTGGTTGTTTTTGTTTATGTTAGTTTTTTGTTTTATTTTGTATAAATCATCCATGGGAGACTACTTTACCGTCATATTGCGTAGAATTATTACCATGTCAAAACCATTGACAGTTTCCTTATTGTAACGTTTTCTATTCAGTGGGTACGGTTCTAAATCACCTGGCATTTTATATATACAATTCTTCCCATGTATAAACTAATCATTTGCACATTTCAACCTCTGTGGGGTTCTGAATTGGCCAACTGTATAGAATTCATCCCATGTAAATAAAAAACCCCATTGATTTCACTGGTACTTCTTACGTGTCGTAGTCAGCGAGATTCTAAATCGTTAAACTGTGTATAGAATTCTTCACGTGTAAAAATCATTGGAACTTCCCACGTGTTCTATTTAGTGGGGTTCTGAATCGCCAAGTGTTCAATTCTTCCCATGTTAAACATCGACACTTCCTGCATTCCCTGTGTAGTTGGGTTCATATCACGTAGAATTCTTCCCATGTCAAAAGGGTTGACACATCCTACATTCGTATTCTGTGGGACTCTGAATTGTCCAACTATATAGAAATCTTCCCATGTCAAAATCATTGGTACGTCTTACATGTCCTGGTCACTCAGGTTCTGAATCGCCAATCGTTTTGGGTTTTTCATATAGAACCCTTCCCATGTAAAATTCATTACACACTCTCTGTATTTTCTATTCGGTGGGGCTCTCAATTGTCAAACCGTATAGAATTCTTCCATTTACTTTTTGTACATGTCATATTCAGTCGGCCGTCTGGCTTCTGAATCGTCGTTATGGTCATTGTATAAAAAATAATGGTTCCCATGCACACATCACTATTCAGCACTTTCTAGAGGTTTTGCATTCATGGGTTCTCAGTTGATTGACTCATAGCGCGTTTACCGTTCAGTTCTGTAGATCGGCACTAGGCCCTTTTTATTATACAAATAATTTCTATGTTGTAGTGTTCTGCTATATTTAAACAACATATTCCTATGTTGTAGTGCTCTGCTATATTTAAACAACATATTCTTGTGTATAACTTAATTCAGTTTGGACACACCCATATATTGCAAATAGTAAAATATAGTATGAATTCCTTCTTTTTTAAAACAATTATTATTTTTACATTTTGTTTTTAGTTTTGTTGGTATTTATTTACATTTAGTGCTAAGATTACATATGATAAAATTTTATAATAATTATAAGAACACATATTTTTCTTTAAAAGCATGGTGCATGCCTCTCTCTCTCTCTCTCTCTCTCTCTCTCTCTCTCTCTCTCTCTCTCTCTCTCTCTCTCTCTCTCTCTGTTCAAGAGACAATATAAAATATAACTGCACAGAAAGCTCCTAAGCATGGTTGTTGCATGTCTAAACTCTGTAGCTCTGCATGGTGACCTTTTCAAAGCCTGTCAAGTTTCGCGTATGTTCGTTCAACTTTGAATGATGCATGCAGAATTGTTTATCAATGTTTGGCACTGGAATGAAAAGTGTGCATTTTTTTTTAACTAATAGAATATTATTTTGAAAATAAACAAACAAAAACAAACAGGGTGGGATAGATCAGTCTGGAAAGAGGAATGAAAACAAAACAAAATAATGATGAAACTATGATAGCAAATTAATGCTTTGGTGATAATGTGTGTGTGTACTGATTTGATGACAGTTGTGGTGACGAAAAAGCATAGCATATTTTTAAGTGTTTTTCTTAAAAAATGTTTGAAAAAGTTAAGATAGACCGCTTTTGAAATGATTGTTTTTAGAAGAAACCCGAACTAAAACAAAATAATGCATAAAAGTACGGATGCTCATGCACTCACGCAGGCATTAGGCCTAACACACACACAACCACACACACACACACACACACACACACACACACACACATACACACACACTTACATACACTCACGCATTCACAACACACGCACACACACACACACGCACACACACACACATACGCGCGCGCGCGCGTATTTCCAAAATAAAACAAAAAAGCCAAATACACAGAACAGCATCTCATTCTCCTAATCCTGCTGCAAACTGTGTTTTCCAGAGACTTGTAATCTGTCAGGGTGTATATCTATTCCTGTTTGATTTTGTTCTTTAAAATGTATAAAAGCATACTATTTGCTTGTGGTCCTGAGATATGTTTTTTTGGCCTTTGTTTTAGTTAAGAATATTCCAGATGAGGTGATCAAGTGACAGATAAACTTATACGAAAACAATGATGTCCACTTTTGCGGCTTCTTTCATAAATGAAAGAAAGAAACAATGTATGTGCGATATTTTCAGAAAACATTAAAAGCAATAACATACACACATACGGAGAAAATGCATGTTTCGTAATATCATTTACATGATTTAACTGAAAGCTTTTTTTTCAATGTCCACCATACAAAACTAATGTAATTATGCTTGTTTTTGTTTCTTTCTTTACCGTATGAAAAGGTATGGTAATGAAATTTATTTTTCGAAAAAATATTTTAAATTTTTAAGAGAGAGAGAGAGAGAGAGAGAGAGGAGAGAGAGAGAGAGAGAGAGAGAGAGAGAGAGAGAAGAGAGAGAGAGAGAGATGGTCCCTTGTATCGCAGGTTATATTCCCTCATAAAACACGCACATCACCATCATTGCAAAATTATCATCATGTGTATAACGTAGTATGTTGTTAAAATATTTAAGTGCAAATATTTCTGTTACAAATTAAACTGAGTTACTGCAGGGGGGGGGGGGGGACGGGATAGCCCAGTGGTTAGAGCGTTGAGCTCGTGATCTAACGGCTCGGCATCAAACCACCGCCCGGTTTACAAAACTTTACCCTGGAATTAACATTAGTACTGACACCGCTCCCCCTAAAGACTTTCAGAAGAGACTTTAAACGAGGCCCCGTGTGCGAACGCACGCAGAACATCTTGCACACACGTTCTGCCTTTCGGAAGAGTAGGCCATTTCGTGCCGGTAAGAACGGATGACAGAATCAATAACGCGCATGCACACACGTGGTCGTGTTCAGACACCATCTCCAAAAGTCGGAATGCGGCTACTCAGGGGGGAGGGGGGGGGGGGGGGGGTAAGAACGGTGGCATGGTAAACCTCGGAGCTCTAGCCGAGGAACAAAGAAATAACCCAAAAAGGATTAACCATCATACCTGTCACATACTGATTAATATGATAATTAATGGCCATTAAGAAATGAAAACAAATATTATAAGAAAACACTCCAAGTAAAAAGAAACACCCCAACAAACAACAACAGCGATTTTCTTATGATCAGTGATCTCGTTAAAGTTTTAGTGAAACCATTTTTATTCCTACGTCTAACTCTGAAACAGATATTTTTATAAAAACATAGAATAACATGATAAAAAGACAGTGGTTTTAGGGCTATTTTCAGCGGTCAAAACGTCTTGTTCGACTCTGTTCTTAGTTTATAGACATTGCTGTCTGGTAGCTGTGTAAATACACAGTTATTCATCATGGAAGAATTCAAGATTTGCTTTTTTGCATGTCTTTATAATATTATAGACTTTGTTCTGACATTAGGATTGATAGTAATGTAGCGGCCAGCAGATTTGTTTAGGCAGATTTGGCCTTGATGGATTCGACGCTCATTAAGCTATAAAACACTTTATATTCAGCAGTATATATTTAAGTACATTGTATAGTATATAAAATTATTTTAAATGTATTTTATGCTTACTCTTGACTTGTGTATAATAGAGTGTACATATTGATTATCACATCATTCTGGGATCGATTTTTTCTCTCCATCTTTTGATACACAGACAGCTTCTTGTTGCTGTAGGTCATATTTGCTGTGTTGTATCATTGTGTAGCCTTTGACAAGGAAGAAATGTGTTTACACCAAGACACAGGTCATAGGAAACCCATAACTACGCAGCCCTTTTCAATAGGCCTGGTGTGTGTGTGTGTGTGTGTGTGTGTGTGTGTGTGTGTGTGTTGTGTATGTGTGTGTGTGTGTGTGTGTGTGTACACCTGTACAGGTGAACGGGGAGATGAACCGGCACATCGCCATGGACAGAACGTTGACCTCCAGAGCTCGAGCCAGGCGCGTGGACAAGATCTCCAGAATCGTCTTCCCCGTTCTCTTCGCCGTCTTCAACGTCATCTACTGGGTGGTGTACACCCACTTGATCTAGCACCCCTACATCACCCCTACCCCCACCCCACCCCACCCCCACCCCACCCTAACTGCTTGCGGCACTGCACGCCGCCACTGACCATGGACAACTTGGAAAGCTTTCCCGGACAGGATCTCCCACGCCATCTTGTTCCGACTTCAGTAACACCAGTCAGACGTACTCCTTAGCTTAGGGCGATGGTGTTGAGGATGTAAGGGTTCGTGTGCCTGTGGTCGGTGTTGATGAACTCAGGGTTTGTGCCTGTGGTCCGTGTTGATGAACTCGAGAGTTTGTGCTTGTGGTCTTGCTAGTCTCAAACTGTAGGTGTGCAGAACAGTGTGGGTGAACTAAAGGGTTGTGTGTGTGTGTGCCTATGGTGATCTCCACTGCAGACTTGTCTTAAGTTTTCTGTGAGGAACTTCGCCATGACATCGGTTCGGGTTCGTCTTTCCCTGACTAGAAGGTATCCCTTCGCCTGGAGCAGAGTGGGAGTGATCGGCTATGTTTTGTGGCGGCTGAATCCAGTGATCGTTATCGAAACGGTTATTTGTTAAAAATGACGATGGACGTCCTAATCTTTCCGCTTGTGATTTTCTGTTGGAAACACTCCTTGAGAGTTACACAGTGGCCTATTTGCGGAAGTCAGGTTCAGCCCTGAAGGGGCTGAACTTGTGCTGTTGATCTTGTGGGCACCTGTTTGTGAAAGTAGTGAAGAATCTTACTGGGAGGACTCAGGAGTGTGATTTGGGGCAGAAACAAGTTCCTTTAATACTCAGTCATCCATGGCACGCCGCAACCAGGTGTCGACATTTACGTTTGGGGACGTATTAGCCTACATCATTTTTTAAATGAAACAAATAGGCCTGTGCGTCAGACAGTTCATGAGTGATGCATTTCCAATAACGTGTTGGGGTTGTGTGTAAAGAGGAGCTCTGACAGCGTAAGGACACAACAAATGGCACAATCATTTTATCGATAAATTGCCCTGGTCAGGATTTTGAGGTGGTATTTTCCATTTTTACTTTCTTCGGGATTTTTGATCTTTTGAAGTGTGACCAGCCAAGCTGGAAAAAAATGTTGTGAATCCAGTAATAGGAAAATATGTGACGAAAGTATGACAGTGAAATTGTCTTCAGCGTTGTCAGAGAGCAACAGTTGTTTCAATACAGTGATTTTCTTCTGGTCCCTTTGTTGTCAACATCTCCAAAGAGGAGAAGGTGTTCTGGTCATGATGTATATATATACATATATATATATATATATAAAGTGTTCCAACTGTTCCTGTTTTGGGGATGTTGGGAGAGGGGGAAGGACGAGGGGGGGGGGGGCTTTTTTGTAATCACAGTGTTGTAATTTTGATAGGAACAGGAGATATTCCTCACTCCTCCCCCAGCTCTCCTCCATCCTCCTGCACTGGATGAACGATCTGCTGCCGTCAGGACCTCTCTCTGTCTGTCTCTGTCTGTCTCTGTCTGTCTGTCTGTCTCTCTCTCTCTCTCTCTCTCTCTCTCTCTCTCTCTCTCTCTCTCTCTCTCTCTCTCTCTCTCTTCTCTCTCTAACTGCCTTTCCGCTGTGCGCCCTACAGGGCTTCTGCATTGTCCGTAGAATCAAACATCCTCCCCCCACACCCGAAGAGACTCCTCTTCCCTCCCTGTACCACTGACACACAACGGCACTGCGGCTTCTAAAAGTAATCCGCCAGTGACAAAGTTCCCAGTTTCTAAAGCCAGGAAAGGCTGTTCACTCACAGCTTGTGTTGGTTTTGGGCTACACTCTTCAGGCTTCTTCGGTTGGTTTTGTTTTTTGAGAACGTGGTTTTGTCTGTGTGCTGTTGCTCGCGGATTTGCCACAGTGTTAACATAGATTCCAGTGAAGCAAAGGGATTCTTTGCGCATCTGCTGTACGTTGACTGCCCACTCATTACGTCACAAGCAGCGGCTGGTCCGCGCGATGACTTGTCTGGAGGGGAGGGAGAGGAGTCACTGTGATCACTCACGTTGTGTATAGTTATAATTGTAGACATCTTTGCCAGGCATGCATCTCCTACCTACACTGATTAGTATGCCGTGTATAGTATGCGCACCGCATATGCCGTTGCTCGAACGCATGTGCGCATTTTTACTATAATTATGTGCGTGCGCCCGTTGGCGTGTGTGCATGTATGCACCTGTATGCATTTGATGGGATCTTACACATGCATAGACACACAGATACACAAACAACACACACACACACACACACACACACACACACACACACACACACACACACACACACACACACACACACACACACACACACGACGTTACGTAACTCTGAAAGGTAATTATCATTAACGGATATTTTTTTATCGAAAAATTGACAATAACTATAGTGAGCTCTTTCTCTCTTACTTCAGCGGGACATAATTATAACTGAGAGTTCTTAGGGCAGCACAGCACGAAGTACAGATTCTGTCAGTCCCTCTCTGCTGCATAGATCACTGGACGTATTTGTGGCTTTATTGATTTAGTTTATATCTTTGTCGTTTTCAGCCCACCACTGCTTAGATCCTTCAAACAAGGATAGATTCCACATCTCACGTGGACATGAGCACAGTTGCTTTTCTCGACTTTATTTATTAAAAGTAAAACCTGTTGATAATGGTTTAGTCTGGTTCATACGTCATTTCTTTTTGCATCATGTCACATACAACAGTAGTAAGCAACACAAATGACGATAACAACACCATTAGCAACAAAGATGGTTGTTATTATTATTATTATTATTATTATTGATGGTATCTATATTATCATTATTATTATTATGTACTACCATTCCTACATTATACTACTACGCGTACTCCTACTGCTACATCCCCCTCCTACACTATACTTCCACCCTACTAATACTACTTCCACTCCTATTTCTTTTAAACTACTACTTCCACCCTACACTACCCCCCAAATACACACTCCTCTACACCCCCCACCCCTCCCCTTACTTACAAAGCTATACTATTCTCCTACACTACTCTCTACTCCTCCTCCTTTCTCACATTTATTTTTTTTCTATCTTCTTCTTCTTTCTTTTTCTTCTTTTTTCTTTTTTCTTTTTCTTTTCCCTTTTTTCTTACTTCTTTTTTCTTCTTCTTTTTCTTCTTCAATCAATAAAGATCAACAATCAAAAAACAATCCCCTTTCTTTTCTTTTTCTACTACGACACTCTACTCACTTCACTACTATCTACACTACTACACTACCTACTACTTTTACTACCTACTATACTACTACTACTAACTTTTTTTTTTTAATTTTAAATTCTGAAAAATGACATAAAATATCGACCTCGACCCATACCTCTCCTTTTTTCCACAACCCTTCCACAACTTGTCCCTTACCTAAAATATAAACCATCCTTCTGTGGGACATTTCCAAAAGTTTTAAAACCGAATAGTACACCCTACTGAAAAAGCCGACCCGACCCCAACATTAAAGAATATAGACCTTTCTCAAACTTCCCCTTTGTCTAAAGTACAGAAAAAGTTGTTCTAAAACACTAAACGTAAACCTTCATTCCAATGATCCCCTTCCCCTTTTAAAACTCCCTATCCCCCCAACCCACGCACCGAAAACCCCCCTAGTCCATATTTAGATACACTCTTTTCCTTTGACAGGAAAATCTCCTCCCCACTTTCTTTCTTTCTGCACCTTTGACACTATAGACATCAATTTCTTTTTCGCCTCCAAAAAACTTTTGGGATTAATGGCCAGCCCTCACCTGGTTTTCTTCATACCCCACAAAAGATTCCAGAAGTTATTGTAAACAAAATTCAAAAAAAAATCTTCAAAAAGGAATGTGGATCCCACAGGATCATCCTGGGGGCCCCCTTCTTTACTCTCACACTGCTCCCTTCACAATAATAAACAACCACCAATTATCATCTTTCTAGCCGTGACACTCAGCTTAGGATGATACTGTTGAAAATTGCCCCCCCTCCTGAAAATATGTCCACTGCCTTCAAAACATTCAAAACTGGGTGACTCAGAAAAAGTTTTCAATTAAGCCGATAAAACCGAAGCCATGTCATAGGGGCCCAAAATAAACTTTCCCCCTCCAACAAATCAAAATTCCATGCGTCATTCCTTTTCCCAACTCTTTAAAAAAACTTTTCCTTCTTGAAACCCAAACCCATCTCTTTTTCCCCCCTCCCCCTTCCTATCAAAATACGGGTCCCGTTCCAGTTTTCCACAGCAATTTTCCCAAGCTTCCCTTCCATTTTCCAAAATACTGTAATTCTTTGGTCCTCGAACACCCCCTCTTTTAAGAAAAAATTACTCCCCAGAAAAAAAATCTGAACATCCCTCCCTTGCGATCTTTCACGGTCCAGTTCACAAAACTAATTTAGATCAATCCTCTTTTCTGCTCCCAAATACCATCTATCGTAAAAAATTCTTCACCTGTAACTCCATCCTTTCCCTTGTTCGCCCCAATACTTTTGCTTTCAAAAAATTCAAAAAACATTTTCTTGACCTCTGTTTTGGGCCCACTCATTACGTCACAAGCAGCGGCTGGTCCGCGCGATGACTTGTCTGGAGGGGAGGGGGAGGAGTCACTGTGATCACTCACGTTGTGTATAGTTATACTTATAGACATCTTTGCCAGGCATGCATCTCCTACCTACACTGATTAGTATGCCGTGTATAGTATGCGCACCGCATATGCCGTTGCTCGAACGCATGTGCGCATTTTTACTATAATTATGTGCGTGCGCCCGTTGGCGTGTGTGCATGTATGCACCTGTATGCATTTGATGGGATCTTACACATGCATAGACACACAGATACACAAACACAGACACAGACACACACACACACACACACACACACACACACCACACACAACACACACACCACACACACACACACACACACACGACGTTACGTAACTCTGAAAGGTAATTATCATCAACGGATATTTTCTAATCGAAAAATTGACAATAACTTAAGTGAGCTCTTTCTCTCTTACTTCAGCGGGACATAATTATAACTGAGAGTTCTTAGGGCAGCACAGCACGAAGTACAGATTCTGTCAGTCCCTCTCTGCTGCATAGATCACTGGACGTATTTGTGGCTTTATTGATTTAGTTTATATCTTTGTCCTTTTCACCCCACCACTGCTTAGATCTTTCAAACAAGGATAGGTTCCAGATCTCACATGAGCAGTCGCACAGTTGCTTTTCACGACTTTATTTATTAAAAGTAAAACCTGTTGATCATGGTTTAGTCTGGTTCATACGTCATTTCTTTTTGCATCATGTCACATACAACAGTAGAATGCAAACAAAAATGACGATAACAACACCATTAGCAACAATGATTGTTATTGTTATTATTACTATTATTATTATTATCATCATTATTATTGTTGTTGATGTTATCTTTATTATCATCATTATTATTACTGCTACTACCACTCCTACTATTACCACTACTACGACTACTTCTACTCCTACTACTACTACTCCCACTTCTACTACTCCCACTCCTCCTACTACTACTTCCACTTCTACTCCTCCTCCTACTCCTACTACTACTACTCCTACTCCTACTACTACTACTATTACTACTACTGCTACTACTCTTACCACTACTCCTGCTCCTACTACTCCTCCTCCTCCTCCTACTACTACTACTACTCCTACTTCCCTACTCCTACTCCTACTACTCCTCCTACTACTACTGTACTACTTCTCTCCACTCCTCCTGCTACTACTACTACTCCTACTACTACAACTGCTACTACTCCTACTACTACTCCTGATACTACTACTACTCCTGATACTACTACTCCTCCTCCTCCTCCTCTTCTTCTACTACTACTACTGCTACTACTACTACTACTGCTGCTACTACTACTACTACTACTACTACTACTACTACTACTACCACTACTACTACTACTTCTTCTTCTTCTTCTTCTTCTTCTTCTTCTTCTTCTTCTTTCTACTACTACTACTACTACTACTATTACTTCTACTTCTACTACTACTACTACTACTACTACTACTACTACTACTACTACTACTACTACTACTGTTGTTGTTGTTGCTGTTGTTGTTGTATTTTACTCTTTTTCGTAAACACTAGCATGTTTTTCTATATTTATATTTTAAAAAATTCCTCATTCGATTTGCCATAGCAGGCATCTAACTTTAACATCAAAAAGTACAAAATGAAAGTTTTGAAGTGATTTCAATAAGTTTCTTTAACACATGAATACATAATGCAGATTCATAACAAAGATTTAACACTACCCTACATAAATACCAGAGATCTTTCAGCGTAAATAGCATTTCCAAACTTTGCAAGTTCTTTGCTAAAAACATCTCCTCATCACTCCTTTTCTCATAGGCTTTTTCCATTTCTTCTTTCCTAATCTTTTGACTCTTTTCAGCGAAAACAGTTACCCTACAATTGTCATTTTTTGCTAAAGATTGCCTCTTTATTTATTTATTTGTTTTACAATTCCACCTTCTTGTTTCCCAATCTCTTTTCTTGCTTATTCTTTCCTATCTCGTTCATCTTCTTATCGATATTCTGTCAACAAATCATCCGTGTGGATTGGATTGATTGTAAACACTAGCCACCACAGAACTCAATCAATCGCTCAGTCCATACTTTAAATGGTAAAGGTGTTCCATAACCTATGTGGTCTTAGGGAAGTGAGGCATCAGAGACCTCAACTTCTCTTGGGGCCAGCATATTGAGGACAGCGCCCATCTCCTCTCGCTCGCTGCTTTACCTTCCCTGACCCTAAAGAGGCAGGTACCCGTTTACAGCTGGGTGAACTGAGGGACTTACTGAATATAATTTCAATTTCCCCTCTTCTTGGATAACCACAAAAGAGAACTTCAAAGTGAAATCAGATGTAAAGCCTACACACACACAATTCATAAATATGACTATTGCAATCGTAAACAGATTAACCATTTAAACAATCAAGTAATGAATGACAGAATACAATTTAAACTTCCCATGTTCTTGGGGTACTGCAAAAGAGAAATGAAGAGAACAATTAGAAGAAAATGCATCCAAGCTCGCGTTACTGAACCAGACAAGCAGACATACAAGCACTCTTGAGCGTCTCCTCCTATCTGAGATCACCAGAGATTCTTCTAACAGTCAAACTCCTTTCAGATGTAATGTTGACTTGTCTGCTTTTGTAATGGGGAAAATAAGAATGTGTAAATGAGGCAAATGCTTTATTTTCACTATCATTACTGTTATCATCATCATTTAAACATATTCTTCCAATATCTCAAGACCGTTTATTGATGTGCATATTTTTGTCCCTCAGTAAAGAGCATTACATGATGTAGCAAGTGTCAATAAACATCAGCTATGATCAAACGATCTCGGACTATATTTTCTCGTTTTATCTTGATTTTTGTTTTGTTTTTGTTTTTTTTAATTTTCCTTTTTATTTAAGTCGAGGTATTGTCTTCCAAATGGAGGCAAAACAACTGAGAATTTTAACACATTGTTTAGTATCGAAATAAACGGATGGTCAAATCAATTGTCCGCATGTCCATCTTATTCTTTGCACACGGCACTAATCTTTATATGCAAATTTGTTTACATGGATGTATCAAAATGCTACTACTACCGCTATCGTCTCCCCTTCTTTCACGACGTTAAAAAATTCTGGTGGGAATTGCATGTTGGAGAGAGAGAGAGAGAGAGAGAGAGAGAGAGAGAGAGAGAGAGAGAGAGAGAGAGAGAGAGAGAGAGCCTGAGGGGAGTGACATAATTTTTTATAGATTTTAATATTGAATACTGTTGATATTTCTATGCTATGATTGCTGTTTCCATGAACATTATGATTGTTTGTTGTGTATAATGCTGTTGAAGTTACTACTGGCTTGATGACTGTTGGACGTGTGTGACACGCTGACACCCCATAGCATCATCTTCAAGGACTGGTCGTTCTCGCACACAATGTCACGGATTTCCAGCCACTCCCTCCGAGGTCTTTGTCTGGCTCTGTCCAGATGTGGCATGGCCTCGGCTGGTGGGCTTTTCTTAGTGTTGTCCTTTCTTTTCTTCTTGATGTGCCTGTTTCGTTTTATGCATTGTACGTGTCGCTTGATTGATTATTTTAAAACTGAACTTCCAAGGATGGGGGGGAATATTTGGAGGTTATTCTGCTCAGTTCTTGAACTTTTGTGGAAGGGTTTGCCTTTGTGATGTACAGATTTCGGGGAAGGGGTGGGATGGGGGAGATTGCGCGTCAGCATTTCAGACATGATTGATAGTGTGTGTGTGTGTGGTGTGTGTGTGTGTGTGTGTGTGTGTGTGTGTGTGTGTGTGTGTGTGTGTGTGTGTGTGTGTGTGTGTGTGTGTGTGTGTGTGTGTGGTGCGTGCGTGTATGTACAGCTACAGACGTCCTCAGTGAGGTGATCACCATTATTCTGTTCAGTTTTTGGTTGAATTCTGACTTCTTCATTCTTCGATTCTTTTCATCTAGGGGAGGGGGAGTTGTTTGGTTGATTGTGGTTTTTTTAATTTATAATTGCTTGTGGTCAATGCTGAGGGCATTTTTAGAGAGAGATTGCAAAGGGGGTATTGCACGGTCACATAGTACCCTCAAATAACCTAGAGGTTGAAAACAAACAGCCACAAGCACATTGGACATTTTCTATGTTTATTTCCAGGTACTTTTTTACACTCTGCGATTAAATAATTATGGTTTTAGTGTGCTGCTGGCTTAAAAATATGTAGCCAGGGTAAAGGCAGAATATACTGGTGTATAACGAGCACAAATTTCTCTTGGAAACTGACTCTGACCTAAGGTGTAACCAAGCTTTGGGCCTACCATAGGGAAGGGCCAACTATAGGGAAGGGCCAACCATAGGGAAGGGCCAACTATAGGGAAGGGCCAACCATAGAGAAGGGCCAGCCATAAGGAAGGGACAACTATAGGGAAGGGCCAACCACAGGGAAGGGCCAACCACAGGGAAGGGCCAGCCATAGGGAAGGGCCAGCCATAGGGAAGGGCCAACTATAGGGAAGGGCCAACTATAGGGAAGGGCCAACCACAGGGAAGGGCCAGCCATAGGGAAGGGCCAGCCATAGGGAAGGGCCAACTATAGGGAAGGGTCAACTATAGGGAAGGGCCAACCATAGGGAAGGGCCAACCATAGGGAAAGGCCAACAGTAAGGAAGGGCCAACTGTAGGGAAGGGCCAACTATAGGGAATAGGGAAGGGCCAACTGTAGGGAAGAGCCAACCTGAAGGAAGGCCAAACTTAAAGAAGAGCCATTCTTAGGGAAAGATCATCATAAAAGAAAAGGCTAACCGTAAGACAGGGCGGCACAACACATCCACAAACAAACACACACAGCACACACACACACACACACACACACACACACACACGCACGCACGCACGCACGCACGCACGCACGAACACACACACATACACACACACGCACTGACGCATGCACAGTTATGGAATAAAGGTAAGGTAAAGGTGTTCCCATAATCTATGTGATCGTAGGGGAGTGAGGCATCAGAGACGTGAACTTCTCTTGGGGCCAGCATATTGAGGGCGGCGCCCATCTCCTCTCGCTCGCTGCTTTACCTTCCCTGACCCTAAAGAGGGCAGGAACCCATTTACAGCTGGGTGAACTGGGGGACTGTACTGAAGCCAAGGCATGCAAACAGTACCCATCCAAGTGGTAACCACGCTGATGCTGTTTAACCTTAGCTGGGGAAAGCAGGTGCTCCGACCACTGAGATTTCCTGTCCCCTCAGTTATAGAATATCTAAAAGCAATAAAGATAAAACGACACACTGATAAGAGAGAGCGGATGAGGGAGTTGTAGAGAGACCTATACCTGCTTCTTATTCAAATTCATAAATTCACAAATGCTAACTGTTACAAAAAAGTGAGAAGGGCCAACCTTAGGGAAGAGAGAGACAGAAAGAGACACAGAGACAGAGATGGATGGATAGATGGATAGAGAGACAGACAGATAGATAGATAGATAGATAGATAGATAGATAGATAGATAGATAGATAGATAGATAGATAGATAGATAGATAGATAGATAGATAGATAGATAGATAACTGAATCTTCTTCAATAACAGTTAATTAGATATTATGCATTGTGTGAAAAACTTTTTTTTTAACTTGACAGAAAGAAGGGGGAAAAGCAATGGAGAGAAGGCATAAAGAAACAAAGAAGGAAGAAGACAGAACAATATCGATGAGAGAGAGAGAGAGAGAGAGAGAGAGAGAGAGAGAGAGAGAGAGAGAGAGAGAGAGAGAGAGAGAGAGAGAGAGAGAGATGTGGGTTTATCTCCCTGTTGAAGTTTCGGAATGTAACCTTAATGTAACCTCATAGTTAAATCTGAAACATCACCATCCGACATTCATCATCATTAGAATGCCGTAACACAATATCATTTGAAACAGATTAGCCTTAGAGGAACAATTTCTTAGGCCTCCCCCCCAGCCCCCACCCTCTACTACTTCTAATCATAGTTTGGGGGAACCCCCTCCCTCTCCCCTCACTCCCCCTCCTTCTCTTTCCATTGGATCTCAATATCAGTTGGGGGGGGGGGGGGGTGGAGGGGGTGTTCTCGTTGGATGTTTTGTTGTTTTCTTTTTGCTTTTTTTTTCTTGCAATGCTTATTACGTTACACAGTTCTCAAAATGGTTTCTTGTACAGTCAACTCTGTCGTTTCAAGGGTTTTTCAACCATTATGAATTAATTGTGTAGACAACGTTGAATTCATAACCTTGTGGTTTAACCATGCCGGCATGCCCAATGAAAATTATGTGATACACCCCCACAGGCAAGCAATGAACACACATATAGGCCTACACAATACACGTGCGCGTACACACGTACGCACACACGCACGTACACACAAACACTCACACACACATAACACACGCACGCACCACACACACACACACACACACACCACACACACACACACACACACACACACACACACACACACACACACACTGCAATGTTTTAAGTATATTGTGAGCAATGGCGTCAGTGGGACTTGAAGCCTCTTTGATGTGTTTCACGAGTTTGTTGTTTTTATTCTCTTCATTTTTCCCCCCAATTTCCATGTTTATCCGAATTATTTGCTTGTGTGTGTGTGTGTGTGTGTGTGTGTGCGTGCGTGCGTGCGTGCGTGCGTGCGTGCGTGCGTGCGTGCGTGCGTGCGTGTGTGTGTGCGTGCGTGTGTGTCTGTGTCTGTGTCTTTGTATGTCTGTCCGCGTGCGAGTGAAACTACTTTCAACAGTGTGATCGATCGGCTGCACTTTTGTGAGCTTTTTCCCCTTTGACAGTAGCTGTAAACAGACAGTGCAGGTAAATGTCAAAATGCCATGCAGTTTTACGTCTGATGAACCTCCTGGTTTTTTGTTTCACTATCAGGTAGTTCAGTTGAATACAGGGTTGGTATGCAAATGTTGACGCAAACTGAGTTTCTGTTTGACTACAACGAAGTGTTTTGAATTACAGCCTCTAAGATTCTTGAAGTAAAACATACGAACAAACAAACACAATTGACGCCAAGTAGAAATTGTAACGCGTAGATGCTTTTTTTTTATTTTACCACACAGTGGTTGTTATGGGGGGAATTTTTATTTCAATAGCATGGATGATAGAAATCCTGTTAGGGCACTGAGATGTGTAAGCTACTCTCATATTATGGTAAAGCTACACTCATAGAAAAAGTGAAACTCATGGGAAACAGCTACACACATATGGAAAAGCTACTGTCATACGACAAAACTACACTGATAGGAAAAAACTACACTAATATGGAAAAACTACACTGATAGAGAAAAACTACACTCATGTGGAAAAACTACACTGTGAGGGAAAAACTACACTAATGTGGAAAAACTACACTGATAGGGGAAAAACTACACTGTGGAAAAACTACACTGAAAGGAAAAATCTACTTGATGTGGAAAAACTACACTAATAGGGAAAAACTACACTGGTAGGGAAAACTACTTGATATGGAAAAACTACACTGATTTGGAAAAACTACTTAATACAGAAAAACTACACTGATTTGGAAAAACTACTTAATATGGAAAAACTACACTGATTTGGAAAAACTACTTGATATGGAAAAACTACACTGATGGGAAACAACTACAATTATAGGGGAAAAAAACAACATTCAGTTGCAGACAGAAAAAGAGATGGTGCTACAAACTACATCCTGAACTGTTTCAGAGAAACGTACTGTAACCGATTTAATCTAAATGGTATACAATATAGACAACACCACTTGCTGGGCTCTGTATCTTAACTGCTTACACACACAAACCTGCAATTACAGCAGCTGGCAAAACAAACCATTTTCAAAAGAATTATGAACAAGTAGCCAATTTTCAAAAGAATATGAATAACCAGCCCTTTTTCAAAAGTTGAATAAATAACTGACCCATTTTAAAAGTATAATACATAGCTAGCCCATTTTCAAAATTACAGTGAATAATAAGCTCAGTTCCAACGTTTTCATGAATAAATACCCCATTTTAAAAATTATAAGTATAACCCATTACAAAAAAAATTATTGAATAGCTATCCCACTTTTTAAAGTATAACGAATAACTAAACTTATTTCTAACGCATTTTCAAAGCAAAGTAAATAACTGGCCCATTTTCAAAGCAAAGTAAATAGCTGGCCCATTTTCAAAGAACAGTACATAGCTTGCCCATTTTCAAAGCAAAGTAAATAACTGGCCCATTTTCAAAGCAAAGTAAATAACTGGCCCATTTTCAAAGCAAAGTAAATAACTGGCCCATTTTCAAAGCAAGTAAATAGCTGGCCCATTTTCGAAGAACAGTACATAGCTTGCCCATTTTCAAAGCAAAGTAAATAACTGGCCCATTTTCAAAGCAAAGTAAATAACTGGCCCATTTTCGAAGAACAGTACATAGCTTGCCCATTTTCAAAGCAAAGTAAATAACTGGCCCATTTTCGAAGAACAGTACATAGCTTGCCCATTTTCAAAGCAAAGTAAATAAATATTATATCATAATATATAATAATGTATTTTGTATTATTATTAATAAATGGAACTTATATAGCGCTATATCTTGCAGAGACAAATCAAAGCACTTGCACTCAACTCATTCTTACACAATCATATAACCAGTAACAATTAATAGTACAGTATATAACTAACCCATTTTGAAAGCATAGTGCACAACTGGCCACTTTTCAAGGTAAACAACTAGCCAATTTTCAATGTAAACAACTAGCCCATTTGCACAACAGAGTAAATAACCAGCCCATTTTAAGGCATAGTAAATAACTAACCCATTTTAAGCATAATTAACTGCTGACCCATTCCCAAAAATATAATAAATAAATAACCCATTTTCAAAATAATGATGGATAACTAACCACTTTTTAAAAGTAAGATAAACATCTTACCCATTTTCAAACATGGAATACAAAGCTAACCCATTTTCAAGAGAAAATGAACGACTGACCCGTTTTCAAAATGGAATAAAAAAAACTAACCCATTTCCAAAAGCATGAGAAATGGCTCGTCCATTTTCAGTTGTGTAGTGAATAACCAACTGATTGAAAAGCATGTTATGAATATCGAGCCCAGCATAAAAAATATAATGATTAACATAGTTTATAAAGTAAAGCAATTCACTATTTTCAAAACTGTATACTATAATGAATAAGTAGTCCATTCAAAATAGTATTATAAACAACTAACCCATTTTCAGAAGTATGGATAATAACCCTTTTTCGAAAGTGAAATGAATGATTTACCCTCTTCTCAAAATCATAATGAATAAGTAACATACATTCAAAAATACAATGAATAACGAAACAGTTTTGTTTAACTGTAATGAGTAACTTATCAGTTTTCAAAAGGTATCATGAACACAGTTTCTAAACTATAATGACCACTAACACATTTGCAAAACTATAATGAATGACTAAACCTTTTTCAAAAATATGATCACTAACTATCCATTTTTGAAAAGTATGATGAATAACTAACACATTTTTAACTGTAATCTCAATCAGGTATCGGTGAGCAAGGAATAGAACTACAGCACAATACTGTCCCATTGAACAGCACTTGAAAATCGTTTGTGTGCCAGCAGCCCCATGTACAGCAACTTTCTTTTTCTTTCCTTTTTTTCTCATCAGTAGGCAGCTACTTTTGGCTTCTTTTTCTTTTCTACAGAAGCCAGCGTTTGAATCTTCAAGATGTTAGAGACGTTCTCCTAAGGGAGAAAGGAGACTGAAGGAAAACTTATGTGTATATATGTGTGTGTGTGTGTGTGTGTGTGTGTGTGTGTGTGTGTGTGTGTGTGTGTGTGTGTGTGTGTGTGTGTGTGTGTGTGTGGTGTGCACATGATATTGAGAAAATAGTAGTGGAGATAAACAAAAATTAAATGTAGGTAGCCACTGTATGAGAACGCAAGAAGTGCAGTTTTCATGAACAATCACATGGGCGAGTTCTTCAAGACCACGGTTGGGGTCCGTCAGGGCTGCCTTCTCTCACCTGTACTCTTCAACCTCTTCCTCGAAAACATCATGACAGAGACACTGCAAAACCACCACACTTCCATCTCCATTGGTGGAAGACCCCTTTGCAACCTCAGATTTGCAGATGACATTGACCTCATGGGCGGCAGCAAACAAGAACTGCAAAACCTCACAGATAGTCTATCAGATCGAGCGAGTGCATACGGCATGGAGGTCAGTACAGAGAAATCAAAGATCATGGTCAACAGCGCAAGTAATGACATCACGGAAATAAACATGAATGGAGAAATACTGGAAGAGGTGAGCCAATTCAAATACTTAGGCTCCATCCTAACAAAAGATGGCACATCAAACAATGAAGTGAAAGCTCGCATTGCAACAGCAACATCTGCTCTAGCCAGACTCGAGAGGATCATCAGAAGCAACAACATCAGCTTCTGCACCAAATATCACCTCTACAAATCCCTCGTGATATCTATCCTCCTATATGGCTGTGAATCATGGACTCTGTCAGCAGAGCTAGAGAGGAGAATCCAAGCATTCGAGAACAAGTGCCACAGAAGACTCCTCAAAATGTCATACAAAGAACACAAGACCAACAACTATGTGAAAGAAGAAATCAAAAAGCGTGTGGGCCCCCAAGAACCTCTGCTCTCCACCATAAAGAGGAGAAAACTGATGTGGTTTGGTCACACCACAAGACACAACACCTTAGCAAAAACCATCTTGCAGGGAATGGTTGAAGGCAAGAGAAGAAGAGGCCGCCAAAAGAAATCATGGGTTGACAACATCAAAGACTGGACCGCCCAACCCCTGCAACACCTACTAGCCACACAGGATCGTGAAGCATGGAAAAAGATCTCTGTTGCGCCTTCTCTCATGTCCCCCCTACGTCCTTTGGGACTGAGTGAGTGAGTGAGTGAGCCAGTTACAGTTTCTTCATCATTATGAAAATAAATTATCAACAGTTTTTAAAAAAAGAAAATCGCTGGATGATAGAATCTTTTAATGACAGTATTCAGAGCATTGCATGTAGCGACCTGACTCCAGCTTGACCTGTTGAGGAACAGAAATAATAATGCCTTACGCACTAGTATGCTTTCAGATAAAACAAAATAGAATAAAAGCAATCATCTTAGAAACAAACACGTGTGTTAAAACTTTTTTCGTTGTGGCTTCTAATGAGGCGTATTGCTTTATCTACTTTCCTTTCTGTCATCATTGGTTTTCAACTTTAAAGCATGCTGAGTTTTGAAGAATTATATTTCTGGTGTACATAATTTATTAATCCACTTGGTCATGTCTTTGAATTATATCTATGTTGTTTCACGATTTACTATTTCTGTGTTTGTATTTTCAGTACTGCACAATAGTTTTTGGACAAATTTCATGTGAAACCAATATGTGGTCTTGGAATCGAATTTAATATGCACAATTTTTATCAAAGACACTTCGTTTTCCGTGAACGACAAGTATTAATGTTGCTGTAAGCCACTTCTTTCACAAAGAATGTCTTTTGTGAATACCTTTTGCTGTTTGTTTTTCTTTTACCAGAATTCTGAAATGACGAAGGTTACTGCCTGGTCAGTTGCATAATGTCTAATAATAATAAACGAGTATTCTCTCTCTCTCTCTCTCTCTCTCTCTCTCTCTCTCTCTCTCTCTCTCTCTCTCTCTCTCTCTCTCTCTCTCTCTCCTCTCTCAAAATGCCCCTTTTTTTCTATCCCTTTGATCGGTGCATTTTGTTGTCGTTGTTATTTTCATCGTTGTTGTTGTTGTTCCGTTTTATCTGGTTGTAAACAAAGTCCATTTGACTTCAACGTTCCTTATGCAGCCTTTGTTATTTTTATAAGACAGAACGATTTCATTCATCTAATTTTCTTGTCTTTGTTAATTTGTTTTTTTTTTTAAAGTTTTATGACAAGTTACCTGGGGTTGCTTACAACATCTGCTCCTTCTCTCCTCATATTCCTTGACTGATTTGATGTTTCTATGCTTTAAAAAAATTGATGTGTTATCTATTCAAATAACTTTTTATTACTATGGTGTATTTATAATAATCATGATCATCACCATAATGAATAATGGGTCAATGTGTTGCTTTGATCATGAAAGCCTTGCCAGTCGTTGGTTGGTGGGCTTTGAAATGTTTAAATGATATACATGTGTACATACTTTTTTTATTATAAAAATACTGTAGAATGGAAAAAAGAAGATATATTTGTAAATAATAAGAGAAACGGGGAAAGGAAAGACAGTGACTCATGCAAGAAGTGTTTGGTTTCTGAAAGAGAGGAGAGGGGTAGGTGTTGGGTTTGATTGTTTGTTTGTTTGCTTGTTGTCTGTTTAACTTGAAGGGATCAGAGCGGGAAGCACAGAGGAGGTCCCCGGGTGATTTTCTATTGTTAAGCTCACACTCATTTATTTCATTATGTAGGAGGGTGGGGGGGTATTCATGAGGGTTAGGCATCGTTTCTCTAACATCATATCAGTTGTTTTATACTGATTTGTGTTTAGGATACTTTTCTTGCTATTTCTCCTTACCGTAGTGCATGGTATAGGGAGTCTGGTTCTCCAGTGCCTGTACATCCTGGTTACCATAACGCTCTTGTTTTATTGGCTTTTTTTTCAACATTCCGTTTCCATCGGCTTGTCTTGGAAATAAATACATAAATCTAGTTCACTTTATAGATTAAACTTATTTTGGAACAGTTTGATTTTGTAGGTAGAAAATTTTAATCACGTCATTTTGTTTTGGTCTGCTTTTCTGTTTCTTTTTTGGGTGGAGAAAATATTTTATTTAATGACTTAATGTCCTTGAAGTATAGGTTCATGCAAGATAACGATTGAAAAGGGGATAATAGAGAATGAAATTGCTTCTGTGCCGTTTTTGTGCAAGTAAGGCTTTGAACCAACAGTCACGGGGATTGTCTATAGTACAGCCGCCAACTGAAGTCATGATAGCATTGCCGTTAAACGAAACAGAACACACACCGGTCTGACCAGCTTTGCTGACCAGTGTAGACAGAGAAAGCCAGCTTTTGGAAAGCACACTTCTGGGAACCTGCTACTAAGGTAGTCATACAAATTACATTTTTGGGGGGATGATTTTGATTTGATTTGGTGCAAAGCTATGTAGAACCTGTTTTCTTTGAAGTGATAATATCAGACTGTTAATTCAGACATAGACAAGAATGTGGTGGGAAGCGGAAGCTTAAACAAAATTGATTGTGCTATTGTTTGTTGTGCATGGCAGCGGTGACCTGGAAAAGGATTGGTCGGTCTTTCAGTTTGAGTTTCAAGTATATGTTGCAAACTCTGTCCAGTTCTGCTCAACGCAATTAAGTCTTGATGAAAGTTGTTTCTGTTCAAAAATATTGTCAAAGTTCACCATCTGGTAAATGATCTTTAACAGGTACAGTGCTCTTCTTTAGGAGTTGATGTGTTCGTACAAGATCACGTATTTTCCAGGACTCCTGACCGACTGTGTTGGTGGTTTGTAACTTGAGATTTGCTGCTTGATCTATGTAGTTTATGGATTTGTTATGTTCAGCTGTCCTTGTGTGCTGAATCACACTGGTACAGTGAAGGAACACTATGTTGAACTTTGAATATGTGTAAGCCCGGTTTGGTATTCTCCATCAGGATTTCTTTTGGCGTATCTTATAAACTTCTTTTCTTTGTCAGAAGCAGAACATACAACCTAAAACGTGCAATTTCTGATTAAATGTAACGTAAAATACAGTTGACAAAATTGTTATGCATGTTTTCAACAGTTGTTTGAAGGGATGTTATAAATTATTGGAAGTTGAACAACACACAATAAATTCACTTCTCAAGTTGGTCAGACTGATGTGCGAGTTACGATGATATCACATGGACTCTGTGCTGTTATTTTTCTGTGGCACACAGTATTAAATAATCTGTTCTTCCTGGGAGATAACTATGGTCCATAAATATTCGTGCATGAGATCCAGTGACACGTTCAACCCCCCCCCCCCCCCCCCCCCCCCAGGTAAAAAAAATCTTTCTTTTTTATTTTTTTTTTTTTTGGGGGGGGGGGGTTCAAATGTAAGACTTTTCTTTTTAATTTATCACAAGACTTGTGTTAAGTGGTCTGTGCATGAAATTATGTAGGAGGGCTGTGTGTCTCATTATGTGCACGTCTTATATCCCCCCCCCCCCCCCCCTCAACTCTTCCTCCTCATTCTTTGTAATCCCTTTTCTTAGCAGGCGAGCAAGTGCAAATCTAGATGGTTTTTTGTGTATGTGTGTAGGGTTTGTTGTTGTTGTTGTTTTAATGTGGTATGGTTTATAATCGAGAAGTAACATCCTAAAAATGTTTAATGTTTCATAAGCTTCAAGATGTTGCATTGAAGAAATCCTGTAAATCAGAGTATCACACACACACACACACACACACACACACAGTGGCCACAGTACACAGTTTTGATTCCCTGGTTAGAGCCTACAGACGGCAAATTTCGCCAATGTAATGTACATCGAAGCAGCTTGTGCAGCGCTGCATCAATAATTCATGGCATTGGAGACTGCACGTAGGAGATGTGGAGACTACTGTTACTGGAGAATAATCCAGAGCACACGTCTGAAGTAAAATCCGTGAGCTGTTTCGACTTGTCTGGGGTCTTGTTTCTGGTGGGAAACTGCTGACCTCACGCTGAACACACTGTCTACAGATTGGTGTTGTCCCCTTGAGCACTGTTTCCTGCACCATACCTACACAGGGAGAGGATCTGAAGGGGGCAGATCACTATGGGATATTGAAGATGATATTAGTTCACAGTTGCATTCTTCAGCCTGTTTTTTCCTTTAAAAATATACCAAGAAAAATGGTGCGTTTAGCTTTCTTTATCCTTTTAAAATTTTATACAAAGCTTCACACTCTTAGCTCCTGACACTCATCTTTCACCCCTCATTTTCTTGTGGCATTCAAGAAAATTACTTCTTTTTTTTTGGCAGGATATACGTCTCTGCAGATGTGTTTTTGATGACTTTATGCGATATATTGGAATTTTTGTATAGTGTCTGTGTTGAGTGATGTACTCCACCTCTCTTACACATCAATGGATTCTTTCTCCTTGAATTGTTGCGACTGGGAAAGGTGTTGGTTCACTTCATAGCATTCCTGTTCCGAGTGGTTTATTATTAATGGGTGTCTCTGTTCGGTCATTGCAAAATTATGGTTAATATTTTATGGCCGAAGCGAGGAGGGATATGTTCCATTGTTTTGTTGTTTCTGCTATGTGATGACCCCAGTTTTCAAGTTTTTGATAGACGAAAATGTGTTAATAATTTCACTTTACAAGGAAAGTCCTCTTCCCCTCCTTCACTGTTTCTGTTGGTATTTTTTACAGTTTAAAATGCACTGTTGCCTCTGTGACGTGACTCACTTATTCTGTGATATGACATCATGTCCCCACTCACTCCTTCCTTCCTTCCTTCCTTCTTTCACTAGCTCCTACCGACATCATCTTTTGGCATCACATGCAAAATGTTCGTCATCCCGGATTTTTCAGGTACGGTCTCTGCTGTAGTATATTTTTTTATGAGTGAGTCACTGGGCTAGAACACACAAAACATTAGGGCATGAACATGATCGGCTCCACTGTGGGCTGACGATGTCCAGGTACTTAGGTACTGTGGTGGCTACGATGGTACTGCTCGAGTTCAGGGCTGGGACATGAAGTTCTGACTGATTTTGTCCATTGTTTTTCTGATTCCCGTTTAATAAAAGATGTCACTGTTCACACGAAATATGCATGTGGCTTTGTTGTGGGGTTTTTTTCTGTTTGTTGTTGAAATGGAGAAGACAGTTCAACATTCAAGAGGCTGGAAAAAGAAAGAGAGAATCTTCTTTTATGAGAGAGGTGTGTGTGTGTGTGTGTGTGTGTGTGTGTGTGTGTGTGTGTGTGTGTGTGTTCTAACAGAACTGTAAATTATTGTTATACAAGAGAGTGTTGTATTAAGGATTTGAATCCAAGACCCACGAGAAAAGGATCTTTGGATTGAGAATTTCACTGCCTCAACTACTCTGCTATAGTGTCATGTGTTGTTCAATGAATGATTGAATACATTCTGGATGTTCTCATTAATACCGTATAGGATGGCAAGGTAGGAAAAAGCAATGTTTGCCTGCCCTCAGAAATCACAACACACAACACATATGGAAACAATAGCTGAGATATGATGAATAAATGAACCACAATATATTTTGAAGAAAGAAGCTTTATTTACAGGATATATGCAACTCTCACACACTGACACACATGCATTCAATTTTATGACAGTCATATATACATACTTCCTCATGCACATCACAGTTCATTTTCCACAAACACATGACTTCACACACACACACTGTTCACCCTGCCTGCTAAAAAGAAACTCACCATGTAAAAATTGACCCAACAGTAGGCAGCAACATGCAAAGAGTACATCATTCAGTTCAAGGACTACAATGCTTCTTGACCAATATTAAACAGAATTTGTGGTGTCAGCGATACCTCCATAGACGCCAAGCATGACTTAACAATAAATAGTATATATACAAGAGGGATCAAAGTCAACTGAAACGCAGCACTGACCTAACACAGTCTGAATGTATTACATACAAATTATGTACAATAACTACTACACCAACAGGCAATGCAGTTTGAATACATGTCACGCTGGGTTTTTTTGCCAAACATGCCAACAGGGCTTTAATGGGACGCATAGTGCACAGAGTTAAAACATAAACTCACAGAACAGTAGGGAAGGACAGACAGGTTTGCGGTTGCTGGTTGAAAGAATGCACCACTCTAAGCTCCACAAAAACTAGAACATAGTTTCAGCCTTCCTAAGCTGAAATTTCAGCTTTCCTTATGCATAGCACGTTCCTAACATGCGGCATCCACCAAAAAGCCCATTCAGCAGATGGAAGTGAGATGTAACACAAGGTTATGACTAGAAGTAAAAATGTCTTCTACACTCTGTTACAGTAATCTATTTCAGTTTTAATAAACCTATCCAGTACAATGGTCTGAAAACAGCAATGAAAGGACTGCTTGGTTAGGAGTCAAAAGAAACCATGAAAAAAAAAATTGCAGTTAAAAACAAATCAACCAACCAACTGAATCTCTTAAAAACAGAAATGTCACTGTGATACACAACCTAACTTAGACTTTAAAAAATTATTTATTATCTTACTGTTTGGTAACTAGTACCACTGATTACTACCACACAATTATACTACCTCTACACCAAACATGGGTGAAAAGACATTTACCGTCAGATGTTGTTATATAATTATGTTTGCATCTAATTCTAGATATTATCAAACTAAAAAAAGACTAAAATGAACAATACAATGTACGATATTCAACACATGCAAAAAAAGCACGCTAAAAGTGAATAAACTTGCTGCCAAAAAGATTGTTGAAGATGAATCCAGATGTTAAGAAAGTAAGCAAAAACCCTTCTCATATAAAATTAAGTTTTTCTTTATATAGAAGATCACCTTTCAAAACATTTTAAAAGGAGACAAACAACTACATGACAAAAATTAGGAAAACAAAACCACTACATTTTTCAAATGACCGTTTCTTTTCATACCATGTAAGAAACATCAACACTGTTTATACTTGAAAAAGCCATCCTGTGTACTCAGCTGATTAATTTCATTCCTCTTGATTCAAAGAAACTGCAAGCATCTAAGGAAACGGTTATCTACCTTGTTCAACAAGTCTTATGTTTTACTGCCAACTTTATTTTCAAAACATTTCTTGCTGATACTAGCCAAACTTCCTCTACAGAATCCAATGATAATCACTATTACATAATCTATTTGAAAAGAAGGAAAAAAAAAAAAAGAAGGAGAGAAATATTCTTAAACTGAAGTCCACATTACTAAAAGACTGAGATCATTTATATCAAACTACTAGAGATTATACCTAACACTGTCTTTTCTTCTACAACAGTAAAGTATTAATGTGCTATGCTCAGTAAAAGGATAAAGGTCAACAACAAAACACATGAATAAATAAATAAAAAGAAAGGAAGGAGCCAGAACATGCAACTGTATGGTTCTTTGGTAATCTGAGTATCTTCTGCTATTCAGTCAGTATTAAAAAGAGAGGGAAAAAACCTTGGTGACAATGCTTCTCTTTCAAAATAAACTACATGAAATGAATATTACAAACATTTACTAACGTATTCAACAGTACAAGACAGAATCTTCATTTTTACTCTCAAAAGATGAGTTTTTCTCATAAGTGATGCCCAGGTCTGCTTAGATGCATAAATATGCTCAAGCCAAACTATGCTTTGTTAATGCTACACACAGCACCAATAAAGAGATGGTGATACATGAAACAGCAGAACAGAGAAATGCACAATTTTCAAATTAAAACCATTACCAAAAAGTATATAATCTCCTGTGTAACCAAAAAAAGTTGCCATAAAGACTCCTCTGTGGTCGCTCTCATCAGCTTTTATCTCTACCTTGAAGAGTTTTCTTCCAGCTATTTGGAACCAGGGACTAAACACAACAAAAAGCCAGAGTTTCACCAACAAGTTTTGTTTGTCTCTTTGTTTCTGGCTCATGTAATGATTATGGAGCTTAGCTTCATTTCAAGTAGAAATAAATCACAGTATGTTCTGCGAGATATTTTTCGTTCTTTAATCCAATCAGTTAACTTTTCACTTTGTTATTTTACTCACTGACAATGTGGACACACAGTCCTTCAGGGGAGGAAATTAAAGCAGAGTTTGTTCCCTTTTTTGTGTGATGTTTGGAACAAACTGATTCAAAAAGGCTGAGATTTTTCTCCTACATCCAACATAAATCAACTATTATACATCACATTTAATACATCACCTATCATAAAATATATATATAGCAAGATTTCTTTTTCTTATTGTATGTGCCGACTTCTGGCTACATAGCACCAGACATGCTCATTTCATTTGTGAAAATAACTGCTGGTATGAGCTCACACATTCATGATTAAGTCTGACTCCAGTGAAAGGAACATCTTATCCTGCATATCCAAACCATACAACGACAAAGGAAAAAACCCCAACAAGAAGGAAAACCACACCTTTAAACCAACAACAAACTGCATGTACAACTCTAAAATTAAGAGGGGGAAAAAAACGATTAAATACACTCAAAATTCAAAACAGTTCCTGAGATGAATCCCCTCTGGCAGTGATAAGATAACGATGCACTTTCAGATTTTTCTTTCCCAAACATTACAAAAACAACAGAAGTACATTTTTAATTCAGAAAAAAAGATCTGAACATTCACTTCCTGTATGGTTACAAAAAAACAACAAAACCCCCAAACAATCCAAATAAACCAACAAAACCATTCAAGAGAAATTCATCCAAACATGTAAATAAATATAAATCCCACATAAGCAAGTATATCCACAACCCCAAATTAAAAAACATTTTCACAAAACTTTATACTGGTACGCAGTTAGTTTTCATCTGATGGACTAGCTGTCACAGCAAACTGAAAAGAAAAAAATGTTCATTCATTTGTGATGATATTGATGACCCAAAATATTGCTTTAGATTAGACACATGACTACGTTAGACAAATAACTGAAGTTCTCCAGCCCAGGACAAAGTGAACTAAAGTTTCACTGACTGCTGAATCATTGCTCACATCTTTTTCGTGTATGATAGGCAACTTGGCACTGAAGACTAGGGTGCCATGAGGTCAGCTTACAATGTATACCTGCAGGAACCAACCCCCATCAGTGCACATGACGATGAACTCCATTTAGAAAAGGACAGATGTGTGGTCCAAATCTTCTCAACAGCTAGACACTTCCCCCCTCCCCCTAATCCTATATTTGGTCATCAGCTGACTGAGATTGCCAATCTGATATGGCCACGCGACTGATGCAATTTTTTAGTCAATCAAATCAAAAAGTTTCTTGTGTTGTTGTTTTTTTAAGTGTTTACTCTTACACAACATCCGGAAGTCAAAATATAATGTGTGTCTTCAGTTTAAACACTTGTGTACAGTGTACAAAAAGAATGATTCTCATGAAGATAAAAACAAATAACATAGCATACTGTACACTCACACACAAAACATAATAATAAAAACAACATTTTGATCGTTCTATCAGCATACAGCCAGATCACTTTCGTACCCATCACTCAAGATCTTTTTTACTGAACTTGGGATTTTGTTAACTTCTGTTTCTTGTATTCTCATTCAAAAAATTGATAATCCTTCCTTTAGCATTTTTATTCACTGGAAAACAAAAACTATGCTGGAAACTAAATAACAACAACATACAAACAACATAAAATTATTACTGCAATTTTTATTTTAATCTACAGGTATCCAAGGAAAATAAAGGTTGGGAGGGGGGGTGGGGGTTTGACAATTTTAGATTGGGTAAATACCCACATTTACTTTTTTTTTTTAAGTGCAGTACATATTCCATATTCACTCACACACACACACACACACACACACACACACACATAGAGTTCAGTGCTTCACAAGTATGTTTGTACAGTTGTTCATGCACTTCAAGACAAGGCTGCCTTTTTCAACAATTTTACAAAACCACTAAAATCATATGTACACAATACACAGATTTATTTCAATAAAAATGATAAGGCAAAAGCTAACAAACCATTCTTTTTTTTTAAACAGCTGATATATTTACTAATCCATCTATTTACATCAATGACTAGGCAGCTACAGCAACAGCACAATGCGTAATATGCTTCAACAGTAATATCATCTAGGGGAAAAATCCTAACTATTCTCATTTACATTTCATAGCAACTATGGGCTACACTTAAAAAAAATCCCAACAAACAAACAACTGAATAACACTTGCTGAAAGGACACTGGCAGACAGAGAGATATCTGCGTCTTCTCCCCGTTGTGCTCGTTCACTTGTGTAACTGTGACCACCACCCAACTGGATTAGTAATGTGCAAATACACAGACAGCTCAAACATGTTTACTCAACAATACATTTGCATGCATGAAAAATACAATCAAGAAACCCTGTACACAGATGTTCCCTGAGCTTCCTGTTCTACAGATGCAACAACAACGAAACAACCATATGAAATATAAAAAAGAAAAAGAAAAAAAAAGAAAGACACAAACATACAATTACAAAAGCCAAAAAATGAAATAGAATACGGCAGTTTTAGAGGGACTGGAGTCCCAGGGGATGATGATGCGACAGAGTTGAGATTACTCAGTGTATCTCTCCCTGGCACCTTTCTGATCTAGCCTTTAGTTGTGTGAAAAGGGCATACAATGGGTGTTAGTCCCCTGATCGGTTTAACTGTCTATCATCTCAAGACTGTTGTGTGCAAGCCATTTGGCCGCATTCTCACGGTGACCACTGTGACCGGGTAGCTTGCACCTCCAGGACAGAACACAACAGATCTAGAAGAGTCTCGTCTCAATAACAAATCCTCGACAAGGAACATTTTGATATGAAACCCCTAAGGGAGGAGACTTGGCCCCCTTAACGTGTGGAATGCAGACCCACAGGTGTGTGGATATGCCCTGGTGCCCACAAGCCAGCCCCCAGGTAATATCAAGGGGACATCCCAACGGTGGAACAGGCAGAACAGAAAAAAACTGTCTCCCCACAACTGTGAAGGCAGAGGAGGATGGCCTCAAGGGTAGACTGGACTCTGTAGCTCAGTGACAGCAACCAGTATAGGAGAGCCACCACTCTGATGTAAACACACGCTGAAGTTGGATGCCATGGGCATGATTTGTCAGGCGCCTAATGGCAGTGTGACACAATTTCACCCATATGACAGGTACAGTGGTTGCTGTCTGAGTGCTTGACAAAAAATGACAGAATAAAAATAAGTAGATGAAAAGGGGAAAAAATCTAACAAAAATAAAAACCTGTTAAAAAATTAAGGTTGAAACTGGCCAAATTTTGAGTGTGTTCATTTATAAACTGAATAAAAGTACTCAAACAACTGTACAAAATGTCATGTACAAAAATTCATAGACATTTATGTATACAAAACAAAAACAAGACTACATGCCCATAATGATACATGGGTCAAAATATCTGTCTTTTTGGTAGTCAAAAAATTCTTGCACTTTCTAGATGTCTGAATAAATGAAAGAATAAAAATAGGTAACTGGCATGGAGGTACTGAGACAGAATACTAGACACTCAGAAACTGAAGGCATTTTCAGGAGCAGTAGGGGAGGTTTTGTATCTTATTCAATACCCAACCTTTTCTTATGAACTTTGTTCATTATCTTATGACAACTACATAGAAAAGGGGATAGGACTGCTAAATGGTCAGAGCATTTGCTCTCCCCACACTAAGGTTAAGCAGTGTTCAGTGTGATGGCTGACTGTTCATGCACCTTGACTTCAGTACGGTCCCCCAGTTCACCCAGCTGTAAATAAGTACATTCTTCTCTAGGGACAGAAAAGGTAATGCAGCAAGGAACAGGAGATGGGCACTGCCCTCAATATGCTGGTCCCTAGAGAAGTTGAAGTCTCTGACACATCTCTCTTCTACAACAGCATAGGTTGACCTTTTTACATAGAAATGAGTGCGTTTACTGATTTACCAGATCTCTTAATACATTTATGAGACATGTCATGGATGTGTAAACTGAATGAATACACAAATGAATGAACAAGAAAAACTATTATGCACAATAATAAACTGATTTCATGCCCTCACATGTGGTAAACAAATGAGACTAAAATGAACAATATTCTAAGGAACAAAACAATATACAACATTATCATCTTTAGCTTGTTAACTGTTACATTTTACATCCAAACAGCTGACCCCAACTTTCCACACATTCAGCCTCTTCCAACACAGCAGTGAATTCCACAGGTTTTATACAGGTACTCAGGGCAGTGATGACAAAAGAAATAATTTAAAAACTACAGTAACAAACAACAAACTCACAGCATTTCATGACTGTATACGCTTAGCCCTTTTAAACATAAAAGTCAGCACCTTTTCTAATGCACAATACACCAACCTTCACAAAAACTTTCAAAATGAACAGAGAAACAAAGTAACAGAACAGAGAATACCCACCAACCAAACAATGCAACTATAAAACCAAACAACAAAATAACAAGCAAGAGTTTTTGGCTTGATACTACGTACTTTCTTATGGGCTTTTTTGAAAAATGAAAAAAGAAAGAATAAAAAAGGAGCGACAAATATCACATGACAAAGAAAATCAACTATAAGGTAATCTGTTTCGTAAAACTTTTTAACACCAACCAGGTAAGTCTTTTCAATAAAACCAAAACAAGACAGATACAGAGTGTTTCCAACACTTCTAACATCAAACACAAACAAAACACAGCAAAATTGTTGATGATGGTGTTACACTACGGTGGTAAAAAAAGACAAAACCCAAGAGGGTACATTCTGCTTTATCAGTATCTAGTTACATGGAGTTACTAACATTGATTAACTTGCTAGACTTGGGTACATTTGTATCAACAGAAAGAAGCTGCAAGTGCATTCAAGCCTAGAAAAAGGTTAAATTCAGAAGGATATCTGAATGTGGCAAATCAAAGTAATTGTGTATTTGCTTGTTTTTTTGTTTGTTTTGCAGAGCTTTTCACTGGCTTTTCTATGCTTTAAAAAAAATGTATTAAAGCATTTAAATTCATACCTGGCTAGCACTTCCTGACACAAGTACTTCAGAGAAAATGGCACTATTGATGTTTTAGCTCAAATGCACAACCAAACACAAATGTGCGCACCACACACACACACACACACACACACACACCTGTAAAACATACAAGAGGGGAAAAGCTATAAAGAGAAAAGCTGTGGCTTACAATTTTCTTTCAAAGTTTTATTGACAGCAAAAATCGCTTTTAAAATGGATTTATATTCTTGCACAACAAAAGAAAACAAACCCAGAAACAAACCTAGGTAATCAAAAACATTAAAAACTTCCTAAATAACCCTTCTTTGTTATCCATTCAAACACGATGAATTCTAATCAGCTCTACCTCCAAGGTCTAGCTAGGGTTAACCAAATCAGCTGTAAAATACACAGCTAACAAAATAAACAGTAACAAACAGAAAAAGAACCCACACTCAAAGGTTCTCCCCCCCCCCTACCCCCCCCACACAGACACATACAACACAAACCAATAATAGGTAAAGGAAAAGGTAAAGGAGTCCCATAACCTATAAGGTCGTAGGGGAGCGAGGCGTCAGAGACCTCACTTCTCTAGGGCCAGCATATTGAGGGCGGCGCCCATCTCCTCTCCATCGCTGCTTTACCTTCCCTGACCCTAAAGAGGGCAGGTACCCATTTACAGCTGGGTGAACTGGGGGAACTGTACTGAAGCCAAGGCGCGCAAACGGTCACCCATCCAACTGGTAACCACGCTCGACGCTGCTTAACTTGGCTGGGGGAAAGCGAGTGCTCCGACCACTGAGCTATCCCGTCCCCTAACCAATAATAGGTAAAGGAAAAGGTAAAGGAGTCCCATAACCTATAAGGTCGTAGGGGAGCGAGGCGTCAGAGACCTCACTTCTCTAGGGCCAGCATATTGAGGGCGGCGCCCATCTCCTCTCCATCGCTGCTTTACCTTCCCTGACCCTAAAGAGGGCAGGTACCCATTTACAGCTGGGTGAACTGGGGGAACTGTACTGAAGCCAAGGCGCGCAAATGGTCACCCATCCAACTGGTAACCACGCTCGACGCTGCTTAACTTGGCTGGGGTAAAGCAAGTGCTCTGACCACTGAGCTATCCCGTCCCCTAACCCGTTCCCTGCGACGGGAAACCAATAATACAAACCAAAAAAAAGCAACACAAAAGAAAGAACACGGAAACAACAATGACAACTCTGGAAAGCAGGGGGGAAAAAAACGGGCAATAAAAACTGCCTAGCACTGCACTAAAGGAACACAATGTTTGCAAGACAAGGCACACACACACACACACACACACACAGAGTCGAGCAATATCAAAACACCTATCTTTGACACTGGACGGTACAGCTTCCCTACAAGTTTGTTTTCTAATTCAATTCAAACTACATCCATCTATCTCAAACTCAACCTTTGAACACTACCTACAGACCGCAGCTACGAAACAGGAGCAGCGTTAGAGAAACATCTTTGATATTGCAAACACCAGTACGCCTGTCAAAACCAGGTCCCCCTGACTTACATGATACATACATACATACATACAGTTCTATGACATGCCATTACCTAAACAAATCTACAATCAACATACAGGCAACAAAAGCTAGCCTAAAAGCAGTCATCATCATCCTTCCTTTTTGCGACCCGGAGGCGTGTAGAAGTTCTGTGCGGGGCGGCGACGGTCAGGCTGCTGCTGCTGGTCCTGGTGTCTCCGGGGGCCCGTGCCTCCCCGCCGAAACTCCATGTTGGGGATGGGGCCCGCCCCGAACCCCTCCTGCCCGGGGAAGGGAGGGGGCGCCACCATGTTGGGACCCGGCCCGTAGCCGGGGAAGAATCCCGGGGAAGACATCAGCGGCGCTCCCTGAGGCGCTGGTGGTGGTGGCTGTGGTGGTGGTGGGGGATAACTGTTGTTCTGCACAGAGGGAACCAGGAGATTTGTGTTTGTCTTTTTTTTGTCCAGTTTCTTTTTTTAAAAAGATTTGTCTGTTGTAAATGCATTGTATTGTTGTCATGCACCAGGGGCCCTGTACCTCCCATCTTCGGCAAATGAGGTGGATGAGACTAAAGATGAGGAAAGAGATGATGATGATGATGACGACGTGAACAAAGATATGTTGTTTTAAAAGACTTTCTGGGGGAAAAAAGGTAAGAGAATGGACCAAGAAGGCAGCAAAGAGACGAGAAGAAGATGACAGGAAGAAAGAGAACAATGCAGAAACAAAGAGAGGGACAGCACAGAAAGAATTCCTAGCACAGAATTTCAAGAAGGTGGGGATGCTATTTATACTGACAGACCCCTGGCATCCCCATGGTGGGTGTTTTTGTCTGATATCTTCAGTTCACTCCCTGTCTTGATCACAGCATTGAGAAAACAATACATATCCACACCCACATACATACATGTCTTGATATGAAAGCAAGAGCTCCTAAATGTGTACACACACATACACACACACACACACCACACCCATGCATGCACGCACACGCACACACATACCATCATATAAACTCACCCAGTTGTGTGCGGGTGGAAAGGGGTGGATGTCGGAGCACATGACTTCTTCCTGATTGCCGTAGTCCAGGAAGGTGACCACAGCCGTCGCTCCATTCTCCGCCACTGCCTCCACCACCGCACGATACAGCTGTCGATAACACAACACAACTAACCATATCAACGTCAGTGTGACTGGCTGTTGTTAACACAACTAACCATATCAACCTCAGTGTGACAGGCTGTTGTTAACACAACTAACCATATCAACGTCAGTGTGACTGGCTGTAGTTAACACAACTAACCATATCAACGTCAGTGTGACTAGCTGTTGATAACACAACTAACCATATCAATGTTACTTTGATGACTGTTGATAACACAACTAACCATATCAACGTCAGTCAGTTTCACTGGCTGTTGATAAACACAACTAACCATATTAATGTTACTTTCACTGGCTGTTGATAACACAACACAACTAATCATACCAACGTCAGTGTGACTGGCTGTTGTTAACACAACTAACCATATTAACGTTACTTTCACTGGCTGTTGATAACACAACACAACTAACCATATCAACGTCAGTGTGACTGGCTGTTGTTAACACAACTAACCATATTAATGTTACTTTGAATGGCTGTTGATAACACAACACAACTAACCATATCAACGTCAGTGTGACTGGCTGTTGTTAACACAACTAACCATATTAACGTTACTTTCACTGGCTGTTGATAACACAACACAACTAACCATATCAACATCATATTGACTGACTGTTGATAACACAACTAACCATATCAATGTCAGTGTGACCGACAGTTGATAAACACAACTAACCATATCAACCTCAATGTGACTGACAGTTGAGAAACTTAACTAACCATATCAACGTCAGTCAGTTTCACTGGCTGTTGATAACACAACTAACCATATCAACGTCAGTCAGTTTCACTGACAGTTGAGAAACTTAACTAACCATATCAACGTCAGTCAGTTTCACTGGCTGTTGATAACACAACTAACCATATCAACGTCAGTCAGTTTCACTGGCTGTTGATAACACAACTAACCATATCAACGTCAGTCAGTTTCACTGGCTGTTGATAACACAACTAACCATATCAACGTCAGTCAGTTTCACTGGCTGTTGATAACACAACTAACCATATCAACGTCAGTCAGTTTCACTGGCTGTTGATAACACAACTAACCATATCAACGTCAGTCAGTTTCACTGGCTGTTGATAACACAACTAACCACATCAATGTTACTTTGACTGGCTGTTGATAACACAACTAACCATATTAACGCTACTTTGACTGGCTGTTGATAACACAACTGAATTCTCCAACTTAACGAACACGATTATCAGACATGGTAGCATGCTATATGAAGCCAAACTATGCACGGGCCCAAACTACAATTCGTATTGTCTAATACGGCACAGTACATGAAGCCAAAAAGTACAAGTCTTGAGTAAGGAAGCCCTACTACCTACCTGATCATCTTCCCAGTACTTGGCCAACACTGTCTGCCCTCTTCGCCACATTGGTCGAGATGGGCCCTGAAACATACCATCACCACTTCACTCTGTACTAACCTCACAACTAATACAACAATAAATGATGAAGTTTTCCTGCTGCAACTATCTGCAGCCAATGACAGCTAAAATGATTTTTTTTTAAAAATACATACACATCTTTTCAGTTGGGGCATATACCAGGTCCTAGAGCAATTGATTATGCACAAGAAAGAAACAAATCCATACTGAACACAGCAGTACACCAGACACCCCTCAAATAAAACAAACAAACAAACAAATACAGAAATCAGCTGACTACTTGAATTCTAAATCATATAGCTGCTGAAGGATCAAGGAATGCTCGGTAATGATCAACCTGATCCAACATATCCAGAGCATCACCAATACAGGGTTTTTTAATCACACGTGGAAACAATACTGTCATCTCTTTCATGAAACAAGACTTCAATCTTGATCCATCATAACATGCACTCTGGGCTCAGTTTTCTGTCATATGTAAAGAGACCAGAGTGTGATGCTTTATTTCAGCTAATGTGTGTAAAAAGAAACAGCACCCCCCCCCACCCTTCCACAACCAACCAACCAAAAAATCCTAAACACTGATTATTGCTCTTCAAAATAAGACAAATTCAGCACTGTGCAAACTGATAAAGTACTGGAAACATGTACTGAGGTACAATGAAAACATGGTCATTACATTTTTTTTAAAGTAACATCCATACAAAACTAAAGGTTCACAATACTTTAGTCTGAAATGAAGAGCTTCAATATATTTTTTCTTAAACAACAACAAAACCCCCACAAATATTGTACCTTTTTCAAACAGTAACTGAGATGTGGTCACAAGTACCTTATTGTGTGCCTTTAATCAAGTGTACTTACACATTCCCTTTCTCTCTCTATAACACACACACACACAAACACAACTCTCTCTCTCTCTCACACACACACACACTTACTGCATTTACACACACACCCCAAACACAAACACCACCACCATCTATTTTAAAGAAAGAAATAAAAAGCATGTACACCCATACATGCATCCCAACTCCTCAAATTCAGTTTAATTAATTAAAATAATCTTCCAGCTCTCAGAGACCATCCCAGCAGAGGGATCAACGCTTACATCTGGCCTTCGGGGACCCTGCTGCTGCTGCTGTTGTTGCTGTTGCTGCTGGAGCTGTCGCTGCTGGTTGGCCCGATGCCTGGGACCCAGGCCGTCCTGCATGTTGGGGTAGTGACCCGCCTGATCAAACTGCTTCTGCGCAATGAACGGCTGTGGCTGCGGCTGCTGTGGCGGGGGAGCGCCGCTCTGCCCCCCTGCGTAGTCCCCTGCCTTGTTGTTGGGGTACTGCTCTCGCAACACCCTGCGGTTGTTATGCTGGGTGTTGGGGTGGTTGGCCTCGCCGTAACCAGTCCTGTTTTCAAAGCCGTAATCCTGGCCCCGCACACCCGCCCCCTGGACAGGGCCCCCGCTGTCCCGAGTCATTTTGTTGGCCAGCCGCGGGGGCAGGTTCTGGAGACGGCGCCCCGGGTTGAAGTCATCACCGTGATGGCCCCCACCTCCTCCTCCTCCTCCTCTGAAATCCCTGCCCCCTCCACCGTGGTCAGAGGATCGGTAGCCAGAGTCTGAGCTTTGATTGTAGTGGTTGGAGTCTGAGGAGCGGGAGGAGCCAGGGCTGTCCCTGTAACTGGACCCCCCTGACCTGTTGCTGGCGTTGGAGTTGGACTGTGGAGGGGGAGGGTGGGAGTTGGGGACAGGGGGGCCCCGTGAAGGATAACCACCAGCAGAGGCAGTGTGCGGTCTTTGATTAGGGGTGTGGTTGTTGGTTGAGGGTCTTTGGTTTGACCCTGATGAAGATGAGAATCTCTGATTGTTGCTTGTTTGATGTGTTTCTGAAACAACGAGTTGTTCGTGAGGACTGGTCAGGCAATTTCACTCACTCACGCGCACGCACGCGCACACACACGCACACCTGAAGAACACATGCTTGCATATCAACAAGAAACTTGACACAGATGGGTAAGAAGTCACAGAACCAAATACTAAAAATTCACCTCTATATTCTTATAGCTAAAACATGTCAAAAATGTTCACATACACACAATAAAGTACAGATTTTTCTAAAAACCAGGATAGGAAAACAAGAACAACAAAACACATTTATACACTCTCTCTAAGTTTTTCTCATTGTGTAAACTTAACTGAATTCCTCTTTCATTGTTATCATGAAGTACCACAAAAAAACCCACAGCACTGTACCACCAACACTACTGATATTGCATGCAATACACAACTTTCACGCAATACAGTTTTTACTGATGCACAGATGATGGTGATGCTTGTTCACTTTATTAAATTACATGCCTTGCCTTGTAATTTACATTACAATCTTTACTATATTGTAGTAATATATCAATGAACGCTAAAGACAGCACACATGCCATGCCTTGGGAATGTCTGTCTTATAGCACGGGTGTCTCCATGCTTAACCTCTTCTGCAACAGCTGTCATACTTTTGCGCGCCTAAAAATGCCCAGTAGCAGGTAAAGCCTCCATCATTACAACAGGAATTTTCCTTGTTCTTTCTTCCTTTTTATCTTATAAATACAGTGATTTGAGCTGCATGATACAATCACAATCCAATTGTTGGCATTTTTTTCTCATTGATCACTATGGCATCTCCCCCCATCCATTCTGGAAATCTCTCCTATTTTCTTTCCTGAACTTGATTTATGACATAATAATACTGATAATTTGCATTCTTCCATTTAAAATAATGTTGAAATGGGGGGAAAACAACACCAAAATATCTTCACTGTTCTTACCTGATTTGGACGGAATTTTGGTTTCTAAAAAGTCGAAGAGAGTGGCTGGTCCACTTGGCCGACTGGATAGCGGCTCATCTTCCTCCCCATTCCTATCCCCCCTGCCCCTCCTGCCTCCCCCTCGTCCACCACCTGTGAAACATGTGGACGGTAAGTGTAAAGGCAGTGCATAAGCTGAAATATCTCACCTGGGGAATAGACAGTTAGTATTCATTATAAGCAACATTCTGAGTAATTTTCTGAACGATAATCAATGAACGATAATCAATCTAGAAAAAAAAAGCACTTTTCCAGCTATTTTCTTCTCACACTCAAAATACTAGCCAATAAAAATTTAAGGGATCTGACACTTAGCCCCCAAACAACTATATGGGTTTTGAGACACCTTAACCATATCTGAAGAACTGATATGCATACACTTAAAAATAGCTGTTTTGACAAACTTTTTAAAAAAGTTAAGAACTGCACATGAAGCCAGGGATCAATACTGAAGTCTTCAGAACCTGCCGATCCATGAGAGACTAACAGTTACTGAAGATACACATTCCACTTCACAGAGATAAACTTATCCCATTCAGAAATTAAGCAATTATCCTCAAAAGGGGCTTAGCAGGTGGTGATCAGCATACACTGGATTTGAACAGGCAACGACCGCCACTGCCTGATACAGCCTCCATTGTCAGCTGGGCCAGGAAAGAACAAACACCTCTTCTGATTTGTGGCCTCACAATGACCTGCCAGCCACTGAAGTGCTGGGTCTGTGACTGGATCAACCAGCCAGGATGTGTGTGGTATAGGTAGGATGAGCCACTGACAGTAACAGCAATGGGGCATTAGAGAAGGTGAGGCAGTACTAAACAACAACAGCAACAGTAGTATTATGCACATCTTGTCAAGACTCCTATCAGGACACTATATAATAATCTTATTGCAGAAGTCTTCAATATGAGATCTCTCTGTGAGAAATGTGGGTTCCTCTCACAAGAAAGTGTGATACCATCAAAAACACTATTGCTTCAGGATTTTGACATCTTCTTTTCTTGTATTTGTTTTGTTTTCAATTTTTAAAAAAATAAAAAACTACATACAAACATGAAGTCTTTGAAACTGCAATCTGCTACAACACATCAAATACAGGGGGGAAAAAAGGTTCTAAAATGTGTACTTTATTCTGGATGTTTTGTGCTCTGCTTTGTCTTATGACAAATGAAATAACCAGTCACACCTTACTTAATTTATGGTCTGTTCTCATCTTCTAAAAACGAGGTAACCAGTAACATCTTACCTCTACCACCTCGCCGAGAATCCTCCCTGTCATCGTCCTGTCGATAATCGCCCCTGTCTCTGGGTCCACCGCCTCTCCCTCCACCCATTCCACCTCGCCCTCCTCCTCGCCACGACCCATAACCATCTCTGTCTCTGCCACTCAGCAAACTTCCGATGGCTTCGTTCACGTTTCCCCCACTCTGTCTCAAGGCATAGGAGGCCTGGTCAGGGGAGAAGCCCATCTCCACAATGTGGGCCACGTCGCGGTCATTGATGAACTGTTTGCCGCCACCTCCAAAAGTCTTGGCTTTGACAGTCAGTGCCTCAGCAATGGTGGCTTGTCGTAACTGCTGGAACTCGCTGTCATCCTCCTCCTTGGGTTGTTTGGTGGCTGCTAAGGACTTGAAGTTGTCTGTAAAAGACAGGACATTGGTCAAACTGTTTTCTCCACTTTTTTTTATGCTTACTGATTAAGATGAAATATTTTGATGGTCAAAACGAACCATGATCCTTTCCATGATAGTATGTGGCAGTGAACCTTAAAACTTGTTTTAACAGAAGTATGAAAATAAACTGCAATGGACTTCTTCTAAAACAGCCAACAACTGAACAAGCATTTTCTTCTGCCTGAAGGCTCCTTGTAAAGCACAGAAAAGGTTACAGTTCAACGTTATTTTCTGGATTGTTTAGGAAAAAATGGCAGTGCACAATCTAAGAAGATGTGCACAATATCCCCCAAATCACTCACTCCAGCTGAAGGACTACATGTTTGTGCAAAGAATAGGCCTACAGGCTTAATAAGTGTCTGCTGGGGGCACACTTAAATCACACATGAATAGTTGGGCTTCATTTTTTGCCCATCAGAGTATGTACATGACCAGCAACACATTGTGAAAATGATCAAACTCCATAAAGTAGCTAAAAAACTGAGAAATAAAACCAACCCTCCTATTAAGAGTGGCTCTTAGGCTGAAGAAAAGATGAATCACAAGCCCCAAGGCTCCATGTTGATTATGCAATCAATATGTTTCCCCCACTGACAAAGGAGAAGTTGGACAGTAGTCATCAGTATGAAGTGGCCATTTACTACACACAGCCATTGGGCAGACATACTGATGGCAGGAGTTAAACTCCATCTGTCAATCTAAAAAATATATGAAAAACATTCTAGAAAGACAATTGCCAGGGTGTTTTTATTTTCCCATTAAGATGACTGCAGCAAAGCTGTCTATAAAACAATCAATTCATGAGTGATATGAAGAACTTGGTGACAGTTTCTGCTTTATTTATATATGATGGGGTTTTACCCACAACTTTTTCAAGAAATATATATGTTAGAAAAAATTTCTTCATAAAGAATGATGCAAGTTGTCAGTGGAATAAACTTCTGGTCTGTTATCACTAGTCTGTCACTAAGGAGGTAAAGGAGGTAAAGGAGGTAAAGGAGTCCCATAACCTATAAGGTCGTAGGGGAGCGAGGCGTCGGAGACCTCACTTCTCTAGGGCCAGCATATTGAGGGCGGCGCCCATCTCCTCTCCCTCGCTGCTTTACCTTTCCTGACCCTAAAGAGGGCAGGTACCCATTTACAGCTGGGTGAACTGGGGGAACTGTATTGAAGCCAAGGCGCGCAAACGGTCACCCATCCAACTGGTAACCACGCTCGACGCTGCTTAACTTGGCTGGGGGAAAGCGAGTGTTCCGACCACTGAGCTATCCCGTCTGTCACTACCCCCTAAAAATCAAACATTCATGCAACAATATACAATCACTGCAGGAACATTTCAGATACTGAGTTTGAAACAGGGCCACTGACTATGCCCAGGCGCTGCTTCCTTACCTTCTCTGTACACAGGATCACTCCACTCTTTTGCTATCATACAGCAAAGGGTGACATGGGTGGATAACCAATGTACCATGGTGACATGAGTGGATAACCAATTTATAAGGGGGACGGGATAGCCTATTGGTCAGAACATTGCGCTGGCAATCTGACGACCCAGGTTCGATTCCCATTCAAGGGGATATTTTCCTCTGGAGTTAACATCAGTGCAGACTCCACCCTCTCTGAAAGTCCTTCGATGAGACTATAAACCGAGGTCCCGTGTGCGAACGCACGCAGAATATCTTGCGCACACGTTAAATCCTGTTCCGCTTTTCGTAAGAGTAGGCCATTGTGTGCCAGTGGGAACAGATGACAGAATTTACAAAAACCGCAAACACACGGGGACTGGATGTAAAACAGCACATAAGAGCTTATTCCATTATCCTTGATATAAAACAATAAAAAAAAATTTAAATAAAAAAATTATGGTGACATGGGTTAATACCCAATCTATAGTGGTCACATGGGCAGATAACCAGTCTATCACCAATACCACACAACAGTCCTCGAAGTCAACCGCAAACGTGAGAGCCTTCTGTGCAAAAATTATGCCAAGTCTCTGACACATTTCCAAACCTCTTCGTGGAGCCTCCACAGCTGCAATCTTTTCCCAAAAGGCACAAATGGTGGTGGGCCACCCTCTGACTGGATTCCAAGCCGAGACTGCTGGGCCAGTTTCTGTTGAGACATAAACACTGTATAACATCATGAAAATCACGAACAGTCCCAAGCCTGAAAACATTTCATGAAATTCATTTTGCTTCAAATCCAGCAGCATCAAAGTCCTCTCACAGAAATAAGCATGTAAAGAATACAACAATTTTACATACAAAACACAATTACACACATGGGTTTTAAAACCAGAACAAACTGATGTCAACTATGTATATGAGAACGCTTTATTCATTGTACTGAAAATCTTAATTATTGACTTGATTGTTCACCATGCAGGCCGGACATACATCGAGCTCTCTCCTGCGAAACTGTATAGCACTGTGGCAGTTGAGCTGAAGTTGTTTGAAATGAAGAAAAATGATATATGGTCCTGAATGAGATAAGGGGAAAGGAAGGAAGTTTAGTCGCTTGTTTTTTCTTTTTCCCCTTTTTTTCTTTTTCTTTTCGTATACAGAAAAGAACAACTGTCAGGGTGCTGTGGAAAATGGTCTGATTTGGTGAGGGCGAACTAGGTGGAGTGTCTCCGGTGTTTGACAAATGGAATACGAATGGAATGAATATGTGCAATTACCTGTGTATGCAATTACCTGTGTGTGCCATTTGGATAATTCAGAGCAGAACACACGAACTGATTTACAATTTGTCATGTATGTGTATGAATTGAAACAGTTGCCACGATGTGCTACTGCGCATGACGCAAGGATTCTGTTACGTGATAGTAGCTGAACAAAACCTGACTTGTATATATTGTTAGGCAGCGTGAAAACAGCAGTCGAGTGTCAGAGAATGAGTCTACGATGAGCAGGATTTCCAAGTATTTTGCTGGGAAAAGAAAGTAGTTATCGTCACTGTCGTCTGTTGAATGCTAATAATTTGTATACAAGTTTGATACTTAAGTATCAAAGAAAGTCCAGAAAAAAAGATATTAAGAGTCAGATTCCACAAATGCATCTTTCCCCACTAACAAATGAGCGTAACATTTTCAAGAACAATACTTCAACATTCTTTACCCACTAACAAATGAGCGTAACATTTTCAAGAACAATACTTCAACATACAGAGAGATAAACTAACCCACACAATGACCTACACTCAAAACAGAACGGTTGGCAACTCCAGAATAAACCCTGGTCATGTAATGAACCTTCTCATCTAAGCAATCATAAACCTACTCGTTTCAGCTCCCAGGATTCCACCAGACTGGGAACACGACCGCCGAGCAATCTAGCATTTTTGTTGGTGAGCAGCAGATAGGAACTTTCCACATCAACAGTGCCCTCTATCAGCAGTTTGGTTCCTGGCGGCGTCAGCAAACTGAAAGAAAACCAGATCATCATGGAATAAGAACTGGATGAGCAGTAAGTGCAATGTGAAAATGAAATAGTAGATATCAGGGAAATCAAGTCCAAAATACCCATGAGTGAATCTGATAATGCAGGAAAGTGGAATGTGTGTGTGTGTGTGTGTGTGTGTGTGTGTGTGTGTGTGTGTGTGTGTGTGTGTGTGTGTGTGTGTGTGTGTGTGTGTGTGTATGTGTGTGTAAAAGTTTAATATCAATGTCACAATGCTCTAACATTGTCATTTTAATTCTTTCTTTTTTTTAAATCCAGATAACTGTGTCTCACACAGAAAACATACATAACTGTCTATGTAGTAATACATACACAGTACAAATTACCAAAAATCAAATGGAAAGAATAAGCATACATCAGGCTGTGACGGTTTGGTGTATGGTCTGTTTTATCCTGTTTCACATACATTATATTCAGTCATGTCCTATCTTAAGCTATTTCTTGTATCAATTTTTGTAATAGAGAAAAGAGCACTGAATAACTCTTAGTCTCATATAGAGAACTGACACTATCAACTTCCTGTTCATGGAAGGATTTGGTCAAAATGAGCTGAAATGGGTAGACATGTTTAAAATGTAATATCAATCATACTATACAACAGATCTGCATGAAATGTTGGCAAAGGATTGTTACATATGTTGTATTATTTTTCTTACATGTTTATTGTTTGAATCATGTGTCAAAGTTAATTAAAGTAGGGCATGATGATACTGTATTTAGGTGTGGTTCATGAGACTGAGAGATAATTCCATCCTCCATTATGCTGTGTGACAATGAATTACATTATGTATTTATCCCGCCATAGCCCCTTATGAAAAAGCAGCTCATTCAACTACCAGTTCCGACACATGATCATACAATGGGCAGAATATGAACCTTCTTCCCCCCACCTTCCATTAAAAGGGGGGAAAAAATCACACAAATTCTGCAGAGTTCTGAAAAGAAAATCTGATTTTCTCTCTCTCTCTCTCTCAAAATTCATCAATACGGTAAATTTCCATCATTTACTTTTTTTTTTTTAAATTGTATAAGTATCTGTAATTCTTGAATATGCCTTTGGGGCTCATTCATTCAGTTAAAGCAGAATTTTCCAGAAATTACAAGCACCAAAACTTTTCATTCATCAACAGCACATGGCAAACAAAGACAGCAACAAACAGCAAGGGTATGATGTAAAGCTGACCCCAGATTCTTGAGAGGTTCTAGACAAATGGCAACCATGTTGGTATGTCCGTCGGTCAGCGTGATTTTCCACAAACGTGGAGCTGCCTGGGATTCTTCATTGTCTTTGGGTGCAGACAGATTGCGTAGCTTCAATATTTGCAGAACACCAGGACCTACCACCTGGTATTTCCAAACACACATCAGTACAATCAACATCAGAAGATAATAATTCTGGCAGAGTACATGGCACAAGATCATTGTTGTGCGTTCTCCAAACTTTTCTGTTCAATTCTTTTTTCACTAAACTCTGTGAGAATCACTGGGGCACTAGAGTTAAGTGAAATATACCAAATTCTACCCTTAGATGCATGCCACAGCTGGAGTTTCTGCAGATTTTCAGAAACTGTTCTATATGTTTCTCTTCATCTTAATTCTGTGAAGAGTCACTGGGGTGACACACTGAAATATTGCCCACTAAATTCTTCCTTTTATATCAGTCATGTGCTGAGGCCTGGGTCCCAACAAATTAGTATTTATAAATCAGTGCTGATCTGAATAAGATATTCAGTTTAGGATCCCAGGAATCTTTTTTTACTGGACGACATATCTTCTGGGATGTACTTACCATGGGTGAACCTTGAATCTCTAGGCAAAGAACGAAACATACAAAGAGCCTGATTTTCAAGTACCAAGATTTCAAATGAAAGTTTACAGTGATATGTTAGCAACCAAAAACATTTTTCACCTATCAAAACTTTCTGTCAGCACTTCCGAAATGTGTCACATTTCAGTTTTTATATCTTAAGATTTTTCCCATAATACACAATTTAACATTCCAAATTTCTTACACTTCTACACATTCTTCCCAACAAAGAAACCATACAGTCATGAGAACAAAATTTACCTGTGAGTAAAACTAACTGAAAAACATGGAAATAGTTTTAACAATTCTGTTGCACTACTTTTTTAAAAGTTGGATTCTCTCCAAGACCCCTTTGTTACATGTGTGTTATTTATTTATTTAATTTTTTATTCTTTTCTTTTGAGGATAATGGAATAAGTACTCATGTGCTTTTTCACATGTACTGATGTAGTCCTTGTGTGTACACAGTTTTGTAAATTTTGTCATCTGTTCCTACCAGCAAACAATGGTCTATTCTTCCAAAAAATGGAACAGGTTTTACCACATGCCCAAGATGTTCTCCAAGTGTGTGTGTGTGTGTGTGTGTGTGTGTGTGTGTGTGTGTGTGTGAGTTCGTGTGTGCATGCATGCATGTGTTGCTTGAATGTAGACACAAAGCACATAAAGGTTTTTAAAACACACACTTCAACCCCCCCCACCTTCCTCCCCCCCCCCCACCCAAAAGATACCAACCAACCATAATGTATGTTCTAAAGCTAACAAACTGCAACAAGTATTTTAGTCATAACTTCAACCAAAGAAAACTGATAAATAACACATTCATTATTAGCAACACTTTAGGTAATGAGGACAGAAAAAACCCCACAAACTTACATAGTCCACTTTTCCTTTTCCTGAACTGGGGAGCCACTTGTCGCCGATGTCTTTTAAATCCAACTGAAAAATAAACCAGTTCACAAATCCACTTTAAAACATATAATTATGCCTAAATCAACAAAGCAAAGTCAAGTACACATTAATATGTTCAAAGTGATTACAAACTTACAATTGTTTGTTTCTTGGTTGGTTTTTTGTTTTGTTTTTGTTTTTTTACTATCTTCAAGTGCCTAAGGATCTGAAAAAGAACATGACAAAATTGAAAAACAAAATAAATACTGTGCAGTATACTCTTATGAGAACACACATACACACATGCACATATAGTCATATACACTCACACACACAAACACACACACACATATATTCTGATTTCAATCAGTGATAAAGGAGCAAAACTTAAACCTGTCTTTTGTATTTTAAAAAGAAAAAAAAAATTAAAAAAAATGATATGATCCTGTTCAGTCTTAGTAAGGAAATGTATAGATTTATACCCACATTCAAAGCATTTCTTGCCACTGCATCAGACGATTTATTGCCATTCTCCATACACAGCTCCTGACCTTCTGATGTCAGGTGCCTGCAACATCACAAAAACATCCTTTGAAATACTAAGTATCTAGATTCTATTAATTAACTCATTGAGGTTGTTAAGCTTCGGCACTCCTCTCCTTTACTGTGACGTGCCGAAGCTTAGGAATCGGCAGACTTACGAATTTTTTTAAAACCACAAAGTGATGGTTAACTCAAGGGAAAGTATTCTGGCCTGTAGGGTAATCATTTTTCTAAACACAGTTGCTTTCCTTGACCATAAGCTTGCCTAGCTTTTGTCTGTTGGCAAATTTTGTTTGACATGTGAACAAGTGATATCTTTGGGATTTCAGGCACTCCAGTGTTATGATTCTTTAAAAAATATAATCTGTTGTACAAAAACTGACATCACATGGATTCAGCCAGCTTCAGGGAACTTCACTCTGGTGAAAAATCATCACATTGCTTCAAGGGAACTAGTTGATGAATAGTTCAAACCATTTAAGATACCAGCCCTAATTTTCAAAACTTTTTATTTTTCAGCTTTCAGTGACATATTTTGAAAATTTGTAAAAAAATAAAATATAGTCATCTATTAAAACACTGTGAAACAATTTCAAAAGAAAACATTATAAACTTTTCAATGATGTATAATGTGTATGTCATTATTATATTGGGTAAGTCTGCTGAATTTTTCAAATATAGCCAAAATCACGCGTCACCACAAAATGGCGGGATCCATTTCACTGCGACTCCAATGAGTTAAGCAATACAGAGGGAGAACAGTAATGGAGGAGTGTGAGAGAAAAACATGGTGATTAATAACAAACAGCAAAAAATTGTATGTACATTGTTGACTCAATGAGGTTGTACCGAATCTTAAGCTTTGGCATTCCTCTCCTTCACTGTGACGTGCCGAAGCTTAAGATTCGGCAGAATTTCGAGGGTTTTTTATATACACTAAGTGATGTTCAACTGAAGGGGAAGTACTCTGGCCTGTAGGGCAATCATTTTTCTAAACACAGTTGCTTTCCTTGACCATAAGCTTGCCTAGTTTACATGTGTTGGCTACTTTTCTTTGACAAATTGACAAACATATTCTTTGGGATTTCGGGCTCTCCAGTGTTATGATTTTAAAAATAAAAGTTGTATAGTGGAAATAGTGACATCAGATGGATTCAGCCAACGTCAGGAAACTTTGGTGAAAAATCATCACATTGTTTCAATGGGACTAGTTGATGAGCAGTTCAAGCCATGTAAGATAAGCAGCCCTCATTTTCAAAACTTGTTATTTTTCAGCATTCACCGACATATTTTGAACATTTGTAAAAATAATTATTGTCATCTATTGAAAAACTGTGTAACAATCTCAAAAGTAGACATAATACACTTTTCAATGAAGTATAATTTGTATACGTGTCTTTATTGTGTTGGGTAAATCTGCTGAATTTTTCAAATATAGCCAAAATCATGCGTCACCACAAAATGGCGGCATCCATTTCACTGCGACTCCATTAAGCAAAAAAAATTGTCATAACTGCCATCTGTTAGAACTAAGACTAGACCTTCTTTCAAAAAATAAACATATAAAAGAGAACTTGACTTCTTGTGAGTACTTCACTGTCTTTAGTTTAAAATAGTCATATTGAATTGTTTTATGCACTTAAGCAGCTGCAGTGGAGGTTTGGACAACATCTGAATTTATAAGTATCTTTTGTAAGTTGCCTTTTGCTAAAATTACTTTTCATGCAGGAAAATGGTTTACCTTTCAAACATTAGTTATCATGTAGGTAAATGGTTTACCTTTCATTTTTCAAACATTACAATTTACAGAAATTTGTATCTGATTTCACTTTTAAAATTCTATAGTATGACTATGACCAGTGTCCTGTTTTTTTAACTTGTAACCTTTTGGCACTGTCTTATATCACAAATTTGAGTTTAAACTATTTCAGTATTCACTCTCAAAGAACTACTCATGCTTAGATTAACTGATTTGTGTGATTAAGACTTATGTCAACTGCTGAAAAAGGTTTTGAACACAAACAATAACATGAAGTGACTCCAGAACAAGGGAACAGCTTCCCACCTGCTGACCAGTCTAGTTTACAAATCCAGCAGGGGTACCATTAACAGCAGCTACCCAAGTTGTCTGCTAAGCGAGGCACAGTACTATAAAAGAGGACGAAAAGCAGAAAGAGAGATATTTGTCAGATCAATGATGCAGACCACACAGAAACAAGTCAAGTAGAAAAAAGCATGATTCTACCACAAGACAAAGGTACTTGACTGATATATTGTACCATTGTTCAAGCTTTATACTATCATACAAAGTGGAAAACAACAATCAACAAATCAAATGAAAATGATCTACACCATCCACATGCTGATCATTACACATTAGTGGCCTAGTGCAAAACTTCTTTCTTTCCAACAAGTGTAAAGTTGTTTTTTTCACTGGAACCATCTTGTGTGTGTGAGTGTGTGATGTGAGAGAGTGTGTGTGAGAGAGCGAGAGAGAGGAGAGAGAGAGAGAGAGAGAGAGAGAGAGAAGAGAGAGAGAGAGAAGAGAGAGAGAGAGAGAGACTCAGACACAGAGAGACAGTCTGCGAGAAAAAGCAGTGATTGCACACATGCAAGAGAGAGAGAGGGAACTCTGAACTCTGATATTTATTGTACATCGGCCACAGGCTATTATACAAACATAGTCATGGAAAAGGGGGAAGGGGAGGAGGTTGCAGGAGACAATGCTTGACAGTAATGTCAAATGCACAAAACATTTTAACACACCGACATTGATTATGTGATATAGACAACAACAAACCTGATATAACAAAAGATATTTAAGATACCGATGTTCACAAATTTATGATGTATGAAAGTTATCAATCAAGAAACTTTTAGAAAGAGAGAGAGTTTACATCCCATCATTAGTAATTACACAACCTCTGAGTCTGAGAACATAGACAACCTATCACAACTCTGTAGAATATGACAACACATCAAAACAACAGGGGAAAACTTCTCATAGTACAAACAAACCAATACTGAGGTTGTGACACTGAGTTGAACCCTCAGTCACTTGACTTGATCTTAGATCACATGTCATTTCATTTACAGCATGTATAAATTTGGGTCTATACAGGGGACGGGGGGAGGAAGATCATTGAGTCTGTCTACCTAATGAATAATTGTCATATCAAACCTCATCCATACAATTCCAGATTGTTTTTTTTATTAAATTAATACCATGAAATATAAATCTAGACAAATTCTCTTTATGCTGGTCACTTTGTAGCTGAAGCAGGATTGATAGTGGTAGCTAAGATGAATCTTTTAAAAATTCTGACTGTATATATATCATATGAAGTATAATTTGTATCTGTATATATATATATATATATATATATATATATATATATATATGTGTGTGTGTGCGTGTGCGTGTGTGTGCGTGTGCACATCTACAATACTGGAAACGCCCATTAAATATACTGATTTTAAATCTCTTGATGTGTTGAAACTCAGTTGCATGAACATGATTGTGTCTTGGTTTATATTTGGGTGATCTCTTTCCAAGGAATGTTTGGTTGGTTTTGATAGATGAGGTAACCATAATATTGTACTTGTCCAATGGTTTTGATAGATGAGGTTTGTTATATGATAATTATTGTACTACTACTAGTCCAACATTTCACTTGAAAAGACATAATCATCATTATTTATGACCAATCAATTAAACTGGTGATCATAGAAGTATAAGTATGACATAATCTTTATTAAAAAATTGCGGAAAAAAAAGCTATGTTGTGTTTATGCAGACAACCTATGACCACATATTATACTTTTATAGTATCGGTAAAATACTTAAATGAATGTTTTCACTCAATCGTCCAAAAGCGTTGTGAATACCAAGTTTGATTTATTTTATAATAAAACGGCACTAAATGACTAGATTATAGAGGAAATCTTTAATATATTTTGGAACCAAAGTCATTAAACATTGTCTCCCTCTCTCTCTCTCTCTCTTTCTTTCTTTCTTTCTCTCAGACAAACATGTGTATGAATGTCTGAATATGTATAATGTATATATATATTCCATTGGTTTTCAGCTGGATATACGACAACGATTCCGTGGCCGCAAAGGATATTGAAGAGAGAGGAAAGAAAAACTACATCTGAGGAGCTTTGGGAGCCACTGACCAGTCACGTATTTGGATTTGTTCTACCAGCTAATGAATGCAGTGCATTGTCGTATAAAAAATGTGTACATGTGTGTGTGGTGTAGTGGATTTGAGAAAGTGGTAGGTGTGTTGATTAAATTTCTAGACCTTCTGTACATTGTGAACCTGCATTTGAAATAACATTGAAATATGTAGATCTATGTGTGTGTGAGAGTGTGTACCTCAGTGTGTATGTGTGTACCTGTGTGTGTATACCTCTGTGTGTGCGTGCGTGCATGCATACGTGCGCGCGCACACACACACTGTACATGCTTACATTTTGGATATTGGCTTAGACATCTGGGCTGAGTTAAATTTTTTGTACAGACCTCTTGAATATAATATATTCATTAAATAACTTGAGAGAGAGAGAGAGAGAGAGAGAGAGAGAGAGAGAGAGAGAGAGAGAGAGAGAGAGAGAGAGAGAGAAATGAAATGAAATGAAATGAAATGTTTATTCATAAAGGCCATGGCCCCTTAGAAGGGGGAATACAAATAATACAAGCAAACAATATGATGTACGTGTGATGTTCTTATGTTGCATAGATACTTCTTCTTTTAAATGCTTTATACATATATACTGCCAGTTGTTTTACAATACATTCATTCGTCGAAGCTAATAACAAAACCAACCTGAATAAACATGGATCTCTACAGTACTTTTGTGGTATGAATTGCTCTCGTATATCTCTTAACCCTGGACAGGAAAGCACAAAGTGGATTTCATCTTCTACTCAACATTTACAAATTGGGCATTGAAGATTTGCGGCAAGTGCATTTCTATAGCGATAATAATGTACATTGATATCCGAGATACCAAATCTAAATCGTGTCATTATACGCTTCAAATGTCTATCAATATGCATGGACATATAAGTTGGTACACAATTTACTTGACTAAACATTCTATAGTGGTAAAATCTATCACTATTCTGTACATGACTCTCACAATTTTGCCAGCAACAATCAATCAACCTTTCATGAAACTGTTGAATAAAACCACGCACATCTCCAACTCCTTGGTTTAACCACACGTACCCAAAACCCAATTCATATAATTTTATTCTTACATTTGAAGCCCAATTGATTTTGCCTCTACTATCTAAATCTAACATCATTTTATATGCTTTAAAGGGCAATCTTTCTGCATTCATCTGAGTTACTTTTCTCTCTACAAGCAGGAGAGAGAGAGAGAGAGAAAGTTGAATTTATGGGCGTAAAACATGCTGAAATCTGAAATGTTGGGACATTTTTTTTGTTTTTTTAGTATGGTGGTTGTGCTCTTCTTCTTGACTTCTTGTTCTTGTTTTCATTCTGAAACACCATTCTTCCTCTCGCTGAAATAAAGAATGCTATTATGCAATAAGTATTAATATTCCACCTTTTATTTATTTTTTTTATTTTTTTTATCAAGGATAATGGAATAAGAACTCATGTGATTTTTTACATCCAGTCCCCGTGTGTATGCGGTTTTGTAAAATTAATTCTGTCATCTGTTCCCACCGGCACACAATGGCCTACTCTTACAAAAAGCGGAACAGGATTTAACATGTGTGCAAGATGTTCTGAGTGATGTAGTAATTGCAACACTAATATATTCCATACAAATAACATGCAAAATAGTAATCAGACGGTCATTTTTGGGTGAAGAGGGTGGTTGTTCTCTTTTGTTGTTTTTCAATGTAGGCACATTTTTCAGGTTTATATGTTGAAGAGCACTAAATTATTATATATTTGTGTAAACTCTTTTCAAATTCTGTCAGAACTAATTTTGAGAAATTTGTCATGTGCCTTTTTTTGAAAAATGAAATAAGTTTGCCAAAAATGTATATAATTAGTGTGTGTGTGTGTGTGTGTGTGTGTGTGTGTGTGACTTCTTGGAAAAACCAAATGAATTTGTATATACATGAAAATTTTCTTTGTGGTACATTGCTGTCATTTTTATCTTTATTGGATGCTGTCTCATTAGCCACTGTGTCAACCTCCAATTTTCCATTCTTGAGCTTTATGTGACTGTTGCTTATATCGTATTGCTCATGTTGTTCATGTTGCTAATATCACTTATGCTCTGCAAAGACAGATGCTATAGCCAAGTGGTTATTACCGTTCAACTTCAATCCTTTTGGGTCTGAAGTTGTGGGCTTGAATCTCAGCCAGGTCTGGTGAATTAAGGGTGGGGATTTTTTACAATCTCAAAGATCAACTTCACTTGCAGGCCTGCCAGTGCCTTTATTTCCTTCGTGTATATATATATACACATGCAAGAGATCAAATATGCATATTAATGATCCCATAAATCATGTCGGTGTTTGGTGGGTTATGGAAACACAAACATACCCAGCATACGTCCATGAAATCGGAATGCAGCTATCTAGTCCCATAATGGCGGGCAAAAATGGTTGCATATGCAAAATCTCACCATTGGTGAACCTCAAGAGCTCTAGTCAAGGAATGGAGGAAAAAAAATGCCCTGCAAAACTCTCCCACTCTTGGGTCAGGGCAGAAATCTGAAGTCACACCCCCCATGCTATGTTAACATGCACGCTTTCTTGATGGGGACTTAGAGCAGGCTGTGGCAAATGCAGCACTGGTGCATCAGCTCAACATGATAAAAAATCTAGTTCTCAGCCACCTCCACCAAGATGGGTCACAGGATACACTAGTTAGGAGCTGCTTAGAAGGTGGATCATGTTGACTAAGGCCAATAGCAGGTCACAAGGACAGGAGAAGAGCAGGCACTAAGCATCCTACCCATTATGGCTATAATGAAGAAGACGGTATCATTTTTGTTCATATTAGGAGGCGAATGATCGCACTTATAATTGATAAATGAAACCACATATTCTTACTGTATCCACCCATGGAGGGAATGGTTATAAAAAAGTTTTATTGACCATCCGCTTATTCAATTTTTAAAAAAACCAAACGGCATCTACTAAACCAGCAAATCAGCAAATGAACCATAAATAAAAGAACATACTCACAAAATAAGTGTGCAAAAGAACCATAAATAAAAGAACATACTCACAAAAGAAGTATTATAACAACTATTAGGGGGAAAACCAAACTTTCTAGCAGACTTGTGGTCAGTCTTTTCAGCTGCACACTTGTTGCATTTTTTCTCTTCCCTATTGTAAGGTGGCATTTTTCTTATATTTGAGCAGGTAAATGGTCCACTTGATTCAAATTTTTCAAGACTCATTGCCTGAAAGTTTCTGTGCAATATCCCTATGCCAATGACTCTTCAAGAAATTAGTGGAAGAAAAGAAAGAGAAATGAAATTCTTTAACATTTTAAAAAGAAAGAAGAAACCATGGTGCGAGATGACAAAAAAAATTAACTGGAATTTGTTATCATCACTGGTTGTGCTTCAGTTTGTTTACTTTACAAAATTCAGTGCTATATAAATTCCATACATTATCATTATTCTTCTTCTTCCTCTTCTCCTTCTTATCATTATTATCATTTGTGTGTGTGTTTGTGACATTTTTTGCTCACTGTACTTTTACATCAATAAATCCTTGGGATTTCATTCTTGTTGTTCAGCAGTTGGTCCAGCATCAGCTGAATAATAATAATAATAATAATAATGTATGGAATTTATATAGCGCATGAATCTTGCTAAAGCAACATACAAAGCGCTCAATGATTTTAATCATAACATTTGGGTCTTGTGCAGATTTCTCTCCATGAAATTCGCTGCTCTCTTCCCACAGACCCCTCGCCGCCACGCACCCACCCTTTCCAACCCTATTTTTTTTTTTTTTTTTTTTCACTGCATGTGTGATATTGTGTTCATATCAGAGTGGGCTTTTGTTCTCACGAAATTTTGCAGGATATCTTTGATTCCGTGCGTCATTTTTTCAACGTGCTCTAAATAATTACGTGAACACACGACCCGTTTATACGTCTCATCCAAGACTGGCCCAAACCACACTCAATGTCTCAATGATGGTGAAAACATTCCCGTAGAAGGAGAACCGCCAGCACATTAGACCGGTTTATCGCATTAACTAAACAGGCGCGTTACCACAACACACCTTGATCCACACTGAATGATGGTCTAACATTTAACTTTACAAGACAAATGAAATGACTATTAACCTCCATACAATGACAATGACATTAACCTCCAAGAATCCAGTAGCAATTACCTGACAATTGCATGTTGCTGAAAATCTGATAGACATGACTGGGTTTTTGCAATTATTCAGTAATTCTGCCTGCCATTACTATCATTCCTCACCCTTCCCCCCCCCACAGAACACACGACATTGGTGCTGCAATCATACCTAATGGCTTTGAAAGTTAATTTTCTGGAAATCATTCATTCATTCACTACATTGTGTGATAGGAAGTATGAGAAGGATGGTTGAAATAGCCTGGGGGTAGTGTGTGTGAGTCACACAGAAAAGTATCTACTCGAATGGATTTTTTTCCATGAATACCATACCAGTTCAATGACTTATTTCAACAACAATAATTGCTCCCGACTTGCTGTGGACCTCATTCCATTTCCAAAACCCATTTGATGAGACATAAACCCAAGATGTCACAAAACACACCAAAGATCTCACTCACACATTAAAAATCCCATCTCCCTTTTTGTAGAAGATACGCCAGCTAGCGTTATGACTAGTGGTTTGGATGGCATAACAACTACACACACGCGCGCACACACACAAACACACACTCTTTAGCGTGCACCCTGCCGCTTGGAGAGGAATGAACTTGGTCAAGTTTACCTTGTGAATGTTACACAGCCTGAAAATGGTTTTAGTGATGCACCTTATTAACTCCTAAAGAAGATCTGGAAGAAGTCATATCAACATGAGGGCAGTTACCTCAGTCAATGATAGCCCAGTGGTTAGAGTGATAAACACTGTGCTCATGATCTGCTGACCTGGGTTTGAATCTCATTCAAGCTTTTTCCTCCGGAGTTATCATCAGTGCCGACTCCACTTCCCCCAAAAGTCCTTTTGGATGAGACTGTAAACCGAGGTCCCATGTGTGAATGCACACAGAATATCTTGCACACATTAAAACCCATTCTGCTTTTTGGAAGAGTAGGCCATTGTGTACCGGTGGGAACCGATGACATTTACAAAACTGCATACACACAGGGACTGGACGTAATAAAAAGTACATGGTTGCTTATCCCATTATCCTTGAATAAAGGAATAGAGAAAAAAAAGTTTAAAACGAGTCAACAGTGAAATGGCAGTTAACTACCTCAATGAATGAGGTCCACAAATATCATGCTAATAATTAGTTTTATTGACAGATCGCTGGACACAAAGTTAATGAGACTTTTTCCATTTATTGCATGCACTCTGACTAATCATCGAGTAGCTTGTATTCCTGTTCTAGAATGCCTCACATTTTAAATAAACACCTAATTTATTCACACACACACACACACACACACTTTCCATCTGTTAACACTGGAACTGCCCTCTCCCCCTTTCCCCTCAACTAGGCCTAGGCTAGGCCTATCCTACAACAGCTTACTCTTTAGGCCCTTCAGGGACTTTCCAAACATGATAGGCCTAGGCCCTACCACGACAATTGCGTAACTATGCTGCCTACACTGATGAGCCCACACACTCATGAGTCAGGAGTTGATCCACCATTAGGCTAATGACTTATGTTTTCGAGTAAAACCCAGCTGGTACGCAGATAAGCTTGAGTGTGTCGTGTACACATCTAGATGCAGCCGTGTACACATCTAGATGCAGCCGCATGTGAGCTGTAGGCCTAGTTGTTATTGTGATTACATATGTTTCAACTGACATCCTATTGGTATTTCATAACTTCTGGTACCCAGGCATCATAGGCCCAATATTCGTCTATGGACCGCAACCGTTGAAAGGCCAGGTCTAGGCTAATCACCAATAGGGTATTTCCCTTCCGTGTTGTTCTGAGACGTTGTTGCTTGTGTATGTTGTCTATGACGTTCAATCTGTGATCGGGTTTTAAGGAGATGGTTTAAATAGAGGAATATGGGATTAACAGACATGTCACGATGTATGTTGCAAGTTTGGTTTTGTTTTTCATAAAATTTAATCTCACAATAAATGTTTCTTTGTCTTGGATCAGTTGTAGGCAGGCCTATGTGCTAAGCTGTCACTAGAAAGTCTAGGATGTGTGTAGTACTTACTATTACAGTAGTAGATCTATCTGAGTATTTAACTAGATTAGACTATGCTCCGAGAAGGTAGTACACAGTTGATAATTGAATTGCTTTGAGAAGTCTTCGGTAGGCCTAGCACTACGTCTGTAAGCCTATTTAGGCAGTGACGTTAGTTCTAAACTTGCAACAAGTTCCAGAGAAAACCAGAGTTCTGTGAAATCACTGTGATGTGACCACTTTACTCACTTTACAAGGCGTGACAACGACAGCAAGGTATGTCCATTCTCATACATCGACTCTAGATCAACCTCAGGGTAGGCATTTTATTTCTATTATCGACTGCCTTCCTTGTAAAACATTTTGATGTGGTTGGGAATATTTCATTTTCTCAGTATCTGTCACCAATAGTATTATGAAATTTCAAGTGAATTTGAGATGTGTGACGAATATAATTATAGTATCAAACAAATGATTAGATGACAGAATTAGATGATATTGACATTATTGTGTATTATAATTACATGCAGAACAAAAATAAAGTTCAGCTTCCCACAAGAGTAATGATTAAGATGAATTATTACTTTATCAGCTTAATATTATCTAATTCTAACACACACATACTCACACATGTGTACACACACATACACAACACACACACACATGTATATATGTGTGTACACACACACACACACACACATACACACACACACACACTCACTCACTCACTCACACACACACACACACACACAAATTCACTCACTCACTTACTCCCTGTTACTTACATAGAATGCTGCTGCTGATGATGATGAACAGATGATGATGATATATCTAATTCTAAGACAAGCAGAGAGAGAGAGAGAGAGAGAGAGAGAGAGAGAGAGAGAGAGAGAGAGAGAGAGAGAGAGAGTCACACATGTATTTGAAACAAACTTGTAAAGAAAAGAGGAACAGACTCAGGTTGCAAAACAACTTTTTAATTCTACAGAGTTGCTCTCACTGGTATCAGTGTCATTACACTGACTACAGTGACAGCTTGAATTTTTTCCAACCAGTAACTGACTAAACTTACACTATATATACATTAAAAACAATCATTAAAAAATCAACCTCAAACACCATTATATAAAAAATGGAAGTACTAGTTAACAGATTCAGTATAATACAATTTCTTATTTCATCACACGGGGACTGGATGTAAAAAAAAAAATTTTTTAAAGCACATAAGTGCTTATTCCATTATCCTCGATATAAAAGAATACAATTAATTTTTTTTTTAATGCTGATCTAAAAACAAACACACCACCAAACAAACAAACTGACAAACAAAAAAACCAAAATACCAAAACCAAACAAAAAAACCCAGCTGGGTAGCCCCATAACCTTTTCTGTTCCGTAAATTTCATTTACAATATAAATCATATGTATGTAGTAAAAACAACAACAACCCAACAACAAAACAAAGAAAAACCCAGTAATATTCATGAGTAAGCATTGTGTTTCATCACTCATGTTTGAAGTTTTTCCTTGTTAGAGCAGATTTTTCTTTCTTATTTTTCTTTCTTTGTTTTGTTTAATTGTTTTGTGTGTGCTTTGTTTTTGTTTGTTTCCTGCTCATCTTCTGTGAGGTGCCTGTCCTGCTGTTCCCAAGCCACTCATAGTCATAGATCTAACTTTATCTTTTTGCCCCAGCCACTACCACTACCGGGCTTGTCATGTTGCATTGTCAAGTTGAGAAGCCCACAGGGAACTTGTGGGTCACCCTCATGTTCAAATCCTGGTCTGTTTTGTGATCATGACTGCTCAAAAATCAGAATTGATATTTTGGAATGAGTTTGTATTAATTTTATTAATGAAGAAGGTAAATTTGTGTCAGGTATTTCAAAATATATACACAAATATCAGGGAGGAATCAGGTAAGTGGTATACCACTATCACTGTATCAGGGCATAACATTACATCACCAGCCAACATCTCGTGTGTAGCATAGACACCAACTGAACACTATTTCTTGAGATTCAGAAACATTTTTTAAAAAAAGATATGAACAACCTATATTTTGGCAATAAAAAGACATAATTATCAAGATTACATATGGCATGGGACTCTTTTGATATGACATTTATCCTTTTACTATAGTTTTTGGTATCCCTTTGATGCTGCCATTACACTGTCATTAATTTTGTTCCTTCTGAAATTTACCTGAATCTTTTTAGAGGAAATGATATCACCAGAATCATGTTTTGTTTGCAATGCCGTTAGACAGCACCAATATCCGGTGTCCAAGTTTCATTGACAGAAAACATATTTGAACTATATCGTATATGAAACGTCCGACCCAAAAAAAACCACCTTGTGTATAACCAATGTGACACAACCTTACAAGTTACATACCACTGGACACCATACTTGAATTTAAACAACACTAATAGTAACATTGATATATAATTATATATATATGCTCCCAAAAAGTAGAACTTAGAATAATACTAATAATATCAATACTTTGAGATGAAAGTGAATACAAAGTAAAAAAAACAACAACAACAAAAACCAACAACAAAAACAACCCAAAATAAAAGGACAGAGTGATACTGGCAATATATATTATATAAACCCTTATGTAAACCATGTAATGTATTTAACAAAACTACCAATACTTGCCAGAATCAGTCTGATAATAAATTAATAATAACCATGCCTAGTCAGTAGTCTGTAGTTGTTGTGCTGAGCCACTAAAACAATCTCTGATTTAAGCAATGATAATGACAGTATATCAAAACATAAAAGAGTACTAAACGAATCTTTCAAAGTAAACACTTTAAGAACTTGGGCTAATGAAGGAAGTAGTTTGCTCAAGTAGTCAAGATTATGTGCAAGCAGCGAATTTGAAACAAGATCTGGAAGATGACATAATTTGATTCACACCCAGGGCCAGGGGGCATACAAAGACAAGGTGTGTGTGTGTTTGTTTGTTGAGTATGAAGGACCATGAGTGGTGGTCTGGGTGCTAGTCTTTTGGATGGGACTATAAACCGAGGTCTCGTATGTTACATATAATTATTCAGCACACATAAAAGAACCCATGGCAACAAGAGAGTTGTCCCTGGCGAAATTCTGTAGAAAAAAGTCACTCTGATAATGAAAAAATACAGTTGCAGACAGAAAAAGAAAAAAGAAAAAAACTGATGGAAGGTGCGGTTTTTGAGGTGACGTGCTCTGCCCGGGGAGAGCAGCCCGAAATTCAGGCAGAAGAATTTACTGTGACTTAAAGCGGTATATATATATCTGAATACACATGGCATTTATAAATACAGAAAATCTGAAAATGCATCTTATTTTCAATTCGAGATGTGCAAAAGGGACACATTGATTTTCTTTGACGCGATTCACTATAGCGATGCATGTTATTGTTAAGGGGTAGAACGCCAAATACAATCTGTGCAAATGCACCTCTAAAGCACTATACATCAGTAGTCTTAAGATATTTCTCCCTCTCAAACACTGTTTTGTATCATGATCGGTATTGCCTGTATAGTGTATTATATATGGTATCTCTGTCTCTTATCGCTCCAGACCATTCCTGCATAAATATACTAATAGGACGCTGTTTGAACATATTGAGAAAAGTTTTCATGTGGCCAACACCCTGATGCAGCCACACTGCATTAAATCCTGATACACAGAATTTTTCTTATCTGTGAAACCCAACACTGCAAGTCTTTTCCCTTTTCATCTAGACTCAGTAACATTTCATAAGCTCTACGTGGAAGTCTGTGTTGTTCCATAGCTAACAATTTTATTAAACCAGTATCTTAGTGAATTTATATAAGAATTTACATACAGGGGGTAATGTCCCAAATCACCATACACCATTTTGTTAGGAGAGAGAGAGAGAGACAATGACAATGACAAATTCTTTTATTTTGAGGATAATGGTATTAATGAATAAGCACTCATGTGCTTTTTTACATCCAGTCCCCGACCCTAGGGATACATCTTAATAATAACCCAACACTTATACATTCTCACATTAGAAACAAGGGGGGGGGGGGGGGGGGGGGGGGAGAGGGGGGGGGGGAGAGAGAGAGAGAGAGAGAGGACGAAGAAAAGAGAGGAGAGAGAGAGAGAGAGAGAGAGGAGAGAGACTGCGGCACTGTGTGTGTGTGTGAGTGAGGGTGTGCTGTTGTCATCGATACCCTTACCTTCTTCCCAATTCCATCATCCTCTCTCTCTCTCTCTACGATGCAGAAAGCATGCCTGTGGTTGGGAAAATATTTTATGCACTGAGAGTGAGGGGGGGGGGGGGGGGGGGGGGTAAACAAAATTGCAGACGCCAACATTCTTCTTTTGCATTAGTATGATGGAAACAAAACACCTCAAATACAGGGAAGCCCCAAAATAAGTTCATTCAAAATGAACATTCCATAGCAACAGAATGCAATCGCATGTTCTGACACCACGATTAACTGGTTAGACACGTTTTGTTACATACCATCCCCGTCTCGCCAGTTCATCGTCAGCCATCTTTCCAAATGTCTGTTATGTTCTGTTTGATTGGTTCTAAAATATAAGCCCGCAGCAAACAATTTTTGGGGGATAAAAATCAAAGAGTAAAGTAACTCAATGAAAGATGATCAAACAGCTGAGTGTTGTTGTTTAACATCCCATTAGTGTCATAGTTACTTCACTAGATCATTTGCAATCAAAGTATATCACAGGTGCCACCCAGTTGTTAACATTTATCTGATTGGACAACCTCTGACCTAATGTCGAGTATGTAAAATGGCGGAAAAGGGATGACTAAACTGGGAAGTGGAAAGGATATTCCTCGATTTGATGAATGAACTTTTCTTCTGGTACATTTTCCGACAGATTTGAAAATATACGGAGTACTTTTCTTTGGATTAAGATATTTCTGTGAATTTGTTCTTCGATTGGTTGGGTGTGTGCGTGTGTCTGCTGAACTGAAAGCAGACACTAATCGTGGAGCGAGTGATTCCTGTTTCAAGTGCTGTCGTCTGTCAACACATGTGCAGAACAAATAAAGACGGGTTGGGGCGGTAACATACAATTCCATAAGCATGGACAAGAGGAAAGGTGACAAGCGGAACAGCCTCGTAAGTAAATTTATCGTAATCTAGTTACTATCTATCTCACTAAATAACAACTGGTATTGGTATAGTCTCAAGTCTGGTTAAAGTTACTTGGAGATGGAATATAATATAATATATTAAATCCGTTTGCTCTATAAATTATAATCATGTTTGGCAATTGATGTCATCTATTGTGTTTTAAAGACTAAACTCAAAGAGGCATTTATTGATTTCAAATGACTTATGACGTATGATAATAAACATATGATATTGTCAGTAGAACATTATATTTAGCTCCTTGGCATCGTCTGTATTTAGTGTTACACACACACACACACACACACACACACACACATACACACACACACATGCACGCAGGCGCTCGTGCACACACACACACACACACACACACACACACACACACATGCACATTTTTGAAGTAAAGAGTAAAGGGCAATCAAAACGCACATCACAGTGTGTGTTTCACTGTTTGTGTGTGTCACTGTGTCAGTGAGAGAGAGGAGGGGGGGGGGGGGGGGGGGGGGTCATTTATCACATTGTGAAAATGAAGGGAAACAATCATACTGACATCACTAGGAGTGTAAAACAAAAAAGGAAAGCAACACAAACAATGATGAAGACTTTTTTTTTCCACTTTAGTTCATGAATACAAGTTTTTAACAGGAAAGATTAAAGTAAACACCCAACAGTGTAAACCCTTGAATTCAAGTAAAAACTCAAAAGTATACCAACTATAGCCAGTATAGGATATCAAATATGCACATCTAAATGTTTCTATTTCTGAGCCTCCTGGGATGGCATGGCATGTATGTTTTTATATGATGTTATTTGATCCACAAAGGGATACTGATAATATTAATAGTTGTACAGATCCACAGAAATATCCAACAATCATAAAACAATGAAAATCTGCTTGTTTGCTGCCCGCAGATCTAGATCTGTTTATAATCTTGATCATGGACATGAAGCTAACAGTAACACTAACTTAAAGTTCTAACTTAATCTAAGGAAGTCTGATTCCTTCGCTCTAGTCTTATAGTTATAGTCTTAAACTTACAATTTGTGTTTACTGATCAAGTCATCATTGTGAAGTTTTTAACTGATCAGATCTGTAGAGGTGTAGTGTGTAATTATTTTATTGGAAAAAGAAATCCTTCTGAAAGTAAAATACTAATGAAACAAAGCTCAGGCCTGAGCAAGCTTTAATTCATGCAGGTATAGATTATGGTATATGATAGTCTGTCTTTTATAGTTTTGAGAGTTTTACAACTTTTAGGGAATGATCTAGGTCTTTCATTACATGTAATTTATAAATGTAATACTAATATTAATATAAGTATAATAGTATAAATTTGCTCATCAGGAGCAAACACTGAAACAGCCAAATCACTATGTTAGTATGTAACCATTGTTTAATTTACTGTAAAAACTAAAGTCTTAAGTGCCCACTCCTGAACGAAAGTTGAACTTGACAGACGCTGAGTCAGTGGGTGTGAGACAGACTCCCCAATTTAGACTCCCCAATTTTTTTTATGCTACAAATAGTACAATTCACTTTCTGTTCAATTTTAAAATTTAAAATTACATAAGATCTGTGTATCTTTACTGCTTGCTTCTGCATCAGACTCAGAGTTGTTTTCATAGTGCTCAGTGTTAAAGGTGATCTAACTTGGCATTGTGCAAAGTGTTAAACTGTTACTTTTCATTTGATTCAATGTTTAAAACAAGCATTGCCAGAAAAAATTGGCAGATGGAAGAGAGGGAGGGGTAAACTGAGAGGAGAGGAGTGCAAAAAATTGGGGAACTCTATTGATTTATTCATTTTATAAAGAAAAAAATGGTGAAGATGTCTGTTAATTAAAGGTATGGACTACTGTGAACCCTTATTTTTATTTTTTTTAATCTAGATCTAGTAGATGGAGATTAAAGTACTTAGTCCAGCATGTTGCAGACTATTTATGTCACAGCTCTCACATGCAAAATCAAGGAAATTTCATGAATGTTAATTGTAAAACTGTTCATGAAAAAGATTTGTGCAAACTGCTTTTTAAGGAGAAAAAAAGGTAGGTACACTTTTTATAAAGATTTTTTTTTCATCAACTGCTCATCAAGTCTCAAGATCAATCACCAGATGAAACATGCCATCTGCCATCTGGGTATATTATTCATAGATTATTACTATTAGTAATATTACCTCCCAAGACTGGAATACGGTGAAATTATTTGAATTCAGTATATGCTGGGAACGTAAGAGATAAACTCATAAAGACTAAAATTAACAAAGAAACAAAACTGGAGCACAAAACTGGAGCACAAATTTGTATGAAACATGTAAATTTACAAACTGTATACAAAATTTTATCAAAAAAAGCTCTGTGGAAAGTTTTTATTTCATGGTGCAAATGGTGGAGTAGAATATAAATTTATCTGTGTTCATTACTTCATACAGTAAATTGAGTAATACAGAGGACTCATACTCCTAGTTTGAAACTGTGGAGGGTGGGGTCGTAAATGAAATAATTATTAAAAGATGGAGGGACACCCTACTCAGTCCCACCATCCAGTGAAAGGTCCCCCTCTTCCCCCTCCCCATCACCAGGTGGGCTGGCTGACTGATGCTGTGATGGAAAATCTTGCCAGCTAGAACTTGTAGTTCCTTATTTATAGTAGATTTAATCTGTTTTCTCAGTTTCTGGTTGTATGATTTGGGCACGAGCTCACTAAAACAAACTGAGTTAATCAACTTAATGTCAGTACCACACTAACACTTAGTAACTAAGTAAGTTTCATCACCTGTAATTTGTAAAGTTCTGAAAGTACTTATTCTTTGCACTTCCAGACAAGCTCTTGAAGCTGTTTAATGACTGAATCATGGGATATTTCCCCAGGAGTTAATGTCATTTGATTTCTGCACAGGACTTCAAAAGTCCTTTGAATAAGACTATAGGATGAGTATGATTAGTCTAAATTGAGGACTGAAGTCCTGTGTGCAGAGAAACAGGTATAGAACACATTGCACTGTACCGTGTATAAATTGATTTATTAATATTACTTTATTAGAACCTCATCCCAGCCACCTTTTGTAGAAGAGTAGGCCAACTATGGTGTGGTGGGATGGATGTCAGTGTTTACAGGATTTAACATGCACCCTGCCTGCTGGCATGAAGAGGGATAGGTTCCACTGGTCATCTGCCTACAGCACACTGCCTGAACATTAGTGCAATGGCCTGGCAACTCAGTCAGGTCAACTGTATGTTCTACAGTTCTGACTGCTGTAGTGACCAGTTACTGCTAACTGACAGTTACTGCTAACTGAATTTTTTTTCTGTTTGTTATTCTACAGCTGGACAAGGTGGGGGCAGGTTTCCGTCTTGGCAAGGAGAAGAAGCATAAAAGCACCTCTTATGCTGCAAGACAGTCTGGGACAGAGGAACAGTTTGGACAGGGCTACAATGGAGACCCATTTCCTGACACACTGGATGTGGATTCCATTGGTGACTATGAAGTCAAAGAACGCTTTGAACAGATGTTGGTAAGTAACTGAGTGGTAGTCTGCAGAATCTTGCTGACAGTGTTGTTGTCACATTATGATCAACTTTTTTCTCAGAATCTTGAGAAAATGGATATCTAATACTGTAGTAATCAGGGGTTGGTTGGTTTTCCTGTAAAAAAAAAAAAAAAAAAAAAAATTTGGGGGGGGGGGGGGAGGGGTGTTTTTGTTTGTTGGTGTGTTATTTTTTTGTTATTGTTTTGGGTTTTTTGTTTGTTTTTTGTTAATTTTAATAAATTATTCTAATCTAACTGTAATGATTTCATCCTCTCTCTCATTTAATCAGTCATTCTTTCTCATCACATGTGCGCACACACACACACACGCATGCACGCACGCACTGACACAGAGTATGTTGCACACTCACACTGACTTAGAGTTAGAGCACTTAACTTAGACTTAAATTCATGAATGCATCCTGATCCTGACAAAGCGTGAAGGAGATTTCATTTTAAAGAATTACTGAAATATGAATCACCAAGTGTTGCTGACTGAGCCACTGCGGTACTAAAACCCTCTGTGTGTTATTGAAATGCAGAGTGGACTCAGGTAATTTAATTAGCAAGGAATGCAGTGCTACTATTTTAATAAAGTGCTGTAGGAGAAACATATGCCGAGAATTTGATGCAGTCTCCATATGAATTATGATTAAGGAGCTGTTACAGAATATGGCTGATGAGCTTTACCTGTCAGTCAGAAGCTGTTGCCAAACATGGTAGGTAAGATTTACCTGTCAATTAGTCGTGAGCTGTCGTCAAGTCAGCCTCAGGCCTTTCATCTTACCTGTCACACCAGCATCACATCTAAAAAAAACATATGATTTCCTTCTTGAACTTTATTCCGTCTTACTGATTCATTTTACTTGTGTCCTTGAGCAGTTGGTTTTCTGGTTTGGTGTTTGAGAGGGGGGTTGTTTGTTTGTTTTTTCCAATTAATGATTAGTCCGGGTTTTTTCACAAAATTTTGAAAGGTATCTGCAGTGTAACTTGAGATTTAGCACACAATCATAACCATTGTTTTATTCTCAGTGCATCGCTCAGTTGTGAATATATATACACATTGAAAGATGGGGTGGGGGATGGGGGGGGTTCCAAAGGCAAAGGAAGCTTTTTAATTAAAAAAAAAATTTCTTTTAAGTTCAAACCTGTATTCTACAGCCCTTCACCCCTTTCCCCTCCTGTCCTACCCGCTTTTTAAGCCCTGAAAATATATCTTTTTAACCTAGGTAAATTTTTCTTGAGTTGCACACAAGAGCAAACTTTGTGTACATGGTTGAATTTGTTTGCTTGTTTAAATTCATGTTTGTTGTTATTAGGGGTATGAGGAGGGGGGGGGGGGGCTGCTTGCCTTATCTGCTATGACTTTCCAGCACAGATATTCCTTTGATAAACTCATCCCAGAACTTTTCATCACACTTTGCCAAAGCTTGTTCTGTTAGCTAGTGGACCGATAGAGAAGTCCTTGGACAGCTTGATAAGTTAGATAGTATGCTTTTATTCAAAGTTTATTTGCCTGTGTGCAGTACTTAACACGCTCATGAATACTGTACAGATCTAAGCACACTTGTCCTGGCTCAAATGTTTTCATTATATAATTCCAAACTGCATGCACTCACACGCATGCACGCATGCACATATGCATGCTTACTTATATGTATCACTCATGTGTTTTCTTCATTTTGGGGAGACATCAAGACATCATTCTTTTATTTCTGATATATTGCTGAGATGGTGGTATAGATGTAATAAATCCCTACACTTGTAATTCTAATCTCTTTGGAGAAAAAAAGAGAACTTTTTAGTGTTGTTGATTTCAAAGCTTTTTAATAAATGTAATCAATCAATTTTTATAGATTTACAGTCATATCTATTTTGTAGGCTAGTATATGTTAGACATACCTGTAGACATTTGGAATAGGTGAAAGGGGGAGGGGTTGTTCATATTCACATTACTGAGCACAAGCAGTGTGTGTGTGTCACTGTGTGTGTATACGTGTGTGGCTGGCTGGCTGATTTTTAATTAAATGCTTACAAATTCAATTTTAAAAGTTATAATTAACCACAGCACAACTTACAAGTCAAACTGCAGCAGTTGCATCATCTAGAAGAATAGTGGGTTGGTTGTTTGTTGTTGTTTTTTAAGAATGTTTTGTTGGGTTTTTGGTTTGTTTTGGTTCCTCCCCCCTCCCCCCTCCCTTTTGGGTTCAAAGAATGCCGTTTCACAACATTTTTCTCAGAATGAAATATTTAGGCGAGTAAAGGATACTCAGCAAGGCTCTTTCTTTTCTGTGGTCTTACTCTTAGACTATAAAATCATGTAAACTTGTTAAGTTGTTTACACAGTAGTCAGTATACAACTACTGACTAGTCACTGAACCATAGTGTTTTCATGGTTCAGTAGCAATAGTTTAGCGCACACACACACACACACACACACACACACACACACACACACACACACACAAAACCACAAGGAAAAACCCAATCATACTATGTCCCAAGCTGACACATACACCATTATCGACCATTGTTAGTCAATTTGTGTCATCCATACTGCCGCTTGAGGGCCTTTGGGGAAACGTGTGAACAGCCAGCTTCATTGAGCTTGGTTATTGATCACACTTGTTGGTAATACTAATAGGAGAGAGAGCTTATGGCAGTAGAGTGTAGACTGTTTATAGAGAACTTAGCTTCACAGCTTATTTTATGCTATTATAGCCCTCTTGTTGGTCGTTGGAGAGAGAGCAGCCTATACTATAGTGACACTCTTGCAGCTTATATTGTTAGTGCTATTATTGTTCTCATTCTCTCTCCCAAAGAAGCTAGGATGTGTGGAGTAGCTGTTGGTCTCTTCCGCAACTTCTCTCTTGTGTCTGTTTACACCATGGATATTTTTCCTAGTTACTAAGTTAGTGATTTATTGGGTTAAAGTGTAGTTGTAGGATGTGTTGATTACCTGGGAAAATGCTGCCTGTTTGGCTGTGCACAGTGTGTGGGTTTGGGTGGGTGTATGGCTGTGTGTGTACATGGCTGTGTGTGCGAGTATGTGTGTGTGTGGGGGGGGGGGGGGGGGGGGGGGGGGGGTTTGTGACTCTGTAGTCTATGTTTATGGGTGTGTCTTCAGTTGTGAATAAATAATAATGATAATATTGGATAGAAGTTAGCATTTTCCTCCAGTGCAGAGCTATCACAAATACAACATTTGAAACATGTGCACACACATGCATTCATACACCCGCACACGCACACACACCAGATTATGCAAACTATTATGCATACATTATATATAATTTTGCATGTTTATACAGTTCATGTGACATCATTAATTCTTTAAAAAGATATTTAATAGTAATCATTCTTCATAATTGATTAATGACCCATCATGCCCTTCTTCTCACCCCCTGCAACCATTTCCCTTCTAGGTAACAAGAAAATAACCTAAGTAACATAGACATACATGTATTGTCTCTGAAAGTGAAACTAGTGAAAGAATGTTGTATTTGGGGGGTTTTTTTGTTTTTTTTTCAATTTCAGTTGGTTTTTTGTGTTTTTTTAAATAGAAATTTTGTAAGCATTTATTTTGATAGTGATTAAAATGATTTTATGAGACTGCTATTTTTGACATCGTTCCATCTTGAATTTCAGACTTGCATCTCTCTCTCTCTCTCTCTCTCTCTCTCCTCTCTCTCTCTCTCTCTCTCTCTCTCTCTCTCTCTCTCTCTCTCTCTCTCCTCTCTCCTCCCCCACCCTTTCCTATTTTTTGTTTTGTTTTAAGTTAATGGTAGAAAATATGTTGTAAAGTGTTATGTTTGACAATATCCTGTTGTATGATCTTCAGCTATGACGATGCACCATAGCATAACATACATTATTATTATTATTATTATAACAACTCCCGCTCTCTCCCTTAAAAGGAAAAAAAACAACAACCATACCAATGCCTTAATTCCCTCCATGTATATACACATAAAGTAAGCAAAAGTAAGGGTGTACCATAACCTATGCGGTCGTTGGGGAGCAAGGTGTCAGAGACCTCACTTCTCTAGGGGCCAGTATATTGAGGGCGGCAACCCATCTCCATCTGTATTCAGCTTCCACAAAATTATTCCTTTTCTTAACCTTTCCCCCTAAAGTTGAATACTCCACTTTACTAGAGGCAGATTGACCTTTATGTTACCTTTCATAAATTTCGTCTCTAGCCACAGGGAAATGTGGGAGTAGGAACACAGAGAAAAGTTTCAAATTATATGTGTCACATCTCGTCTCCTTTCCACTAGGACGAGGGAGGATCTACAGAATGTCTAGATACAGGTATAAGACTGGAGATGATAGTGTAGCATTGGATCGGCTTGTGCGAGAAGACAGTCACAGTTAAACGCGTCCACTAATCTTGTCTCATCAGGTGTGCAGTCAGGCAGGGCACAGGTGGGAAGGTGGGGGAGAGAAGGAAAGCGGGATGGATGGTAGGATGTGACAGTAGTAGGTGGCCAGGTGTAAAACCTGCTGTCAGGATGGTTACAGTATTTTTGTTTTTCTGTGTGTGTGTGTGACTGTATATGCATGTGTGTGCATGTGTGTGTGTGTGTGTGTGTGTGTGGCAAAAGGGTATGGAGCGAGGAGGGTTCAACTCTTTTACTTCATGTGCAAAGAACAGATGGTTCATCTTTAACTAGTTTAAGTAGTTTAAGTAGAAGTTGCAGTGCAAATCTCCAAATGGTACATTAAGTGGATGATACTGGCAGGAAAAAAAAAAGATTAGTGCCTCAAATTAGTGAAAATGCTAGTGTACGTACACACACACACACACACACACACAAAAACAACAGTACCCCATTGATCGATGACATGTAGACAAAACCTTCTGTGATGAAGTTGAAAATTGGAATGAACACACACAACTGTTACAGAGTTAGAAATTATTTTTTCTGATAAATTGGCAGTTAGGTAACCTTCTATCTGAATTTAACTCCAGGCATCATCTGTGGTTGAAATGTCCATGGATCTGTTCTGTTTGATCAAGATGGAGTTTTGTATGCCAGCATGGAAACAGAGTCTCTGCTGCAGGAGTAACAATCTAACATCTATGAGGAGCTAGCTCAGTCCTAAGTGTGTGTGTGTGCATAGTATACATGCTCAGATGCTGTATCACTATCAGTGTATAAAATTTATAATTCTGCGGTTTTGAATGCAAATTTATACATGTATAGTATACAATTAAAACATGGTGTGTGTTGATGGATGGAGGGAAAGGGATAGCATACAAATAGTACTAACAGAGAGATGACATTTTTCGTTCTGTGTTGCTCTTTATGCCAAGCACTTGCTATATTAGCCCTCACACAAAAGCAATTATCGTTTGCAGGCTCCATGTAGTGTTGCCTCATTATACCAGCAGAGTTCAGGGTAGAGGGAATTGTAGCTGGTTATGTATCCAGCCTCTCGTGTTTAACCTTTTCCGTTTTATCACACTTTCTTGCCGACTGCAGGATTGTGGTAGACCTCCTCACACCCTGAATGGGACCACTTGATCCTAGCGCTTTTCTGGGACCAGTCTGGAGTAGACAGAGCTCTAAGCTTTTTTGCTGATGTGAGATAAAGCACCAACCACACAAGTTGTAACAATGAGCGTCTTTAGGGCAAGAGGATGGGGAGGGGATGGGAGGAAAACAGGATATAGCCGGGAGGATGCGCATGGCTCAGGTAGCTTGCACTAGTTAGTTGTAAAGCTTCAGCCACCCACGCCTATCTGCTGTGCTGCGACAGACAAGGAGCCTTTTTTTAAAAGTCTCTTTGTTCAGAGCAAGTGCAGCAAAGGGGGCGTCAGTGAGTCACTGTGAGAGTGGGATTACTGTTTTGGAAGGGGAAAGCTATGGGGGATTTTTGTGTGTGTGGTTCCCCCCCCCCCCCCCCCCCCCCCTTCCCTTCAGCTGAGAAAGAAGGGCGGAGGAAAGAGTGAAGACAGGGAAGGCAGTGGCATGGCATGGCAAAGAAGAAAAAGTAGACTTCAGATAAAGGAAGATATGGGGACCCAGAAGCGAGAGGAGAAGCGCTGTTTGTTTCTGTCTCTTTTGCACAGTATTGTTATAAAAAACATTATCACACTCTGGCACTTAAAAAATAATATAGTAAGAAAAAGAAGGGAAAATGAAACCCTGGCTTGGAAATAAAATATTTCATCCAGTGCTGCTTAAAAAAACCCACTAGTTCCTCCCATTTCCCATCCACGTCTTATTCCCCCACCCTTGAATTCCACCCCCTCCCAGAATCAGAGGGAAATCTAGAGAGAACTTGGGAAAGTGCCAGTTGCCTTTCACTGGTTTCAGGGTGCAAGCTTTACTTCAGGCTGATACTAATGATAGCAGTGACACAGCTAATCTCAGGCTTTTGATTTGAAGGCAAAAGAAGCATGTGTGTTTGTGTGTGTGTGCACGCACATGCATGTGCATGCACCTGTGAATACACAAGTTTGTAGTGTATGGTGTACGTGCTTGTATGATGTTTGATGCTAAAGTGTTTGTGTATGTCGTATTCAGGACAGAGGAATAAGTAAACTTATAAAGGGGTTTAAAATGAAATGTAAGACATTCAGAAACAATCATAATTTTGAATCATCACATTCACAGGCACAGCAGAATGAGTTGAGACATAAGACGTTAGTGTTTTTGTATCAACAGCTGTTTGTGGGAGCGTACAGGCCTCGCATTCTGTGACACATCACAACACAGCATTTAAACTGTCTTCTGCTGAAGAGTCGAACTTGAAAACTGGGCTCAAACCTGATTAGCAGGTTACCTCTGTTTCATATGGTGGGCTACATTTCAACACATGTGTTAATAATGGCTTGTTTGATGGGTCCCCCACCTGACTTTGCCTTTTGCCTTTTTGTTGTTGTTGTTTTTGCCCCAGGTGGCAAAAGAATTTGTAAGTTTCCCCATAAGGTTTTATCAAGGATACAAAATCTACTATTCCTAAAGCTCAAACAAATGAAATAAAAGAAGTCAGCATCTATATATTTTTCTTATTGTTAACTTTCCATACGGCAGTGCGGTTTCTCTGAAGTAACATTTTCATTTAGCGGGTCTGCTTTTTGTTTTTGATATAGCATGTGTTTCCATCACTCCTCTTCCACCGTTTCCTTCCCTCTTGTAGTTGTTTTACTCTTCATTTGCCCTTGCTGTGGTTCATTCACTCAGTCTTGGTTTCCAGTCACTTTCTGTTCATAGCAATTCTACCTCTTTTTTGTGTGTGTGTGTTTGTTCCTTGACTAGAGCTTCAAGGTTAGCCAATGGAGATTTTTGCTATGTGACCATTTTTGCCCACCATCAAGGTAGCCGCATTCCAACTTTGGGGATTAAAATATAAATTTTCCATGTCTCAACACAGGCATGATAATCATGCAGATTTTTAAAACATTGATCACCTTACACTTTACACGAGAAGGCAGAGTGTGTCAATCATGAATGATTGAAAAAAGGATTAAGGATGTATTTCTTTGACCAGAGTTGGAATCTTTTAAATTAATTTAACAAGTCTGAAAAAAACAAAAAACAAAAAACCACAACTGTTTTGTGTATTGATTGTCAAGAATGAACAAAGTGTTTAGCTGGTGTTGAAACACTTTATAATATGTGTACAACACAGAGACACACAATGTACCATCTGAAAATAAAAGTTTGACTTTGACAAACATACATACAATGACACACACATACACATACACACACTCACACAAGCCTCAGTGACAACAAAAAGAAAGCAAACAAACCAACCTCTGTGATGGAGTTGGTATTGGTAGTGAGCACACAGGACTGCTGGAAATTATAAGTATCTAATATAGTCATACATTAGCAGAGTCAGGTTACCCTCTATCTGAATTTGACAATATAAATTGTAACGCATTCAGGTAGAAACAAAACAAATAACTTCAAAAGTTTAAAGGGGAAAAGTTGACCTCTTTTCTTGCATTGCAGTGCAGTTTCTCTGGGCCATGTTATGGTATTTTAGTGAAAATTATTGCTTTGGGCACTGCCATAGGATAGTGTCCCCATTAATGTCATCATAAATGTCATTTGAAGTCTGAGTCTGTGCCATAAAAACTGTTTTCTCCAAACCAGGTCTCCTTGACATGCCAACTGTTGCTGTAATTAAAGATAGGCAGTGGGTTTTAATCTGTTACAGTGTTAGAGATTCTGGGTTAGCAGAGTTCTACCGACTGCTTCAGGACTGCAAGTTGTTAAGTTGCAAACGAAGATAGGAAAGGGCACCTTCCTAGGTTATTTGTGTTGGTGCTGTTGTTTTTTTAAAAATTGCAATCTCTTTCTTTGTCTCAATATGTATGTTGTACTGTATAAAGTTTGCAAGTATTACAGCTGACCTGTATCAGCATATGTCTGTCTGACTGCTTATGGGGAGAGAGAGAGAGAGAGAGAGAGAGTGTGTGTGAGTCGTGGACATGGCAAATAGACTTGCGCATGTATGCGGAATGAGAGGAAAAAATTTGAAGACTATTATGTTACACAAATCTGAACTTGTTATTCTCCCCTTGTCTACAGGGCTGTAATGCTGAATGGACAATAATTTGAATAAAACTGTGTCAGTTTCCCCCCCCCCCCCCCCCCCCCCCCCCCCCCACACTATAATTATAGCTATATAATGATACACATTTTCAAACAGAATCTCATTAGTTGTATGCAGATCATCTGTTCATTGTCAGCAGTATAATTTTTTTTAATTGCTAGTTTTCTTTGCAAGGACAAAACAAACAAGCAAACAAAACCACGGACATTTTTTTCTTCTAAATTAAAAAACATTAGTGTTAAATTACACACATAGACTACACAAGAAAGCATAGGTCAGATCCTAAAAGTCCTTTGCAAAGTAACAGAACTTTCCTTAATTGATATTAAACAACAGAGTATTTAAATTACAATATCATTGGCCAGACCAGTGTTTATTTCATTCAATCTATTCATGAGTTAAAGAAACCATCACTTCAGTCCTGTTGGTGTAAGCCTTACTGTACATCAAAATCTACCTTAGTCAAAGTCACTTAGATAAAACTTGTTTTCAAGAAATTACATTCCTTCATGAACTCCCAAGTATATGAATTCATGCAAGTTGACATACAGTATACACACACACACGCACACACACATGCACACATGCATGCACACACGCACACGTGTGCACACATTTATGCATGCACACACACTCACACACCACACCACAGATCATTTCTTTTGCAGGCTGTGCACCCACGCTGCAGTGCACTTGGAGTGTGCTATTTCTGTTTACACCTGTGTCAGATTATTGGGTACATGTTTGCTTAGGTGTGCTAAGTGAATCTGCCTCTTCCTTCACATACGGTTCACATTTTATACAGTTACTGAGTTAGATTCCCCAACCATACCTGTAGTTTGCAAAGACCCTATGGCCCACTTTTCTGGTTGAAACCACTTTTGTTTTCACAGCGGACAGAAAGATACAAGCTTATTATATATATGTTGATTTGTGCATGCAGTCACAACACACACATGCACATACACACACATACACACTTATACAAGCATACATGTAGAAGTACACTCATGTGCGTAGCCATAGTTATATGTGTGCCAATGCATGTACACATATGCGCATGTGTTTGCACGCACATGTACACATACACACCCTCTAGTCTAATCATGATAAATACATAATCCCAGTCTCCATGTGCATGCAGTTTTGTCAATTTTGTCATTCTTTCCTACCAGCACACAAAGGCCTATTCTTCCGAAAGGCAGAACAGTTTACAGTTGCAAAGTGGAGTTTCATGTTTGTGAGGAGGGGGAGAGGGGGTGTCAGAGTGAGTGTGGGTGTGCATGTGTGTGTTGTTTTTTCTCAATATTATTGGCATGTGTGGGACAAAATGAAGTATCAAAGATTAACAGGAGCATCAGAACAACACCACATAAAGGTAGTACCTAGTGCACTGTACACATCATGTGCTTCATAACAATGGATGGGTGCATGTGTGTGTTGTTTTTTCTCAATATTATTGGCATGTGTGGGACACAATGAAGTATCAAAAATTAACAGGAACATCAGAACAACACCAGTAGTACCTTGTGCACTATACACATCATGTGCTTCATAACAATGGATGGGAAATGCATGTCTGTTTGCAGGATGACATGAACCTGACGGAGGAGAAGAAGGCCCCTCTGCGAGCGCGTGACATGAGCTTCAAGCGGAACATGCTCAGCATGCACATCAAGGGCACTGCCAAGGTCAGTTCTGGCTCTTGAAATGGTGTGTGTGCGTGCGTGCATGTGTGCATTGCATGTGTATTCATATATGTACACAGTAACTTGAGTAAGAGAGAGGAGAGATTTTATGAGTTTTGACTGTGGCAGTAATGTTTTCTGTAAAAATTATACTTTTAATTGAGGGATGGGATGTGAACACTTGAGCAGCTTCCCCACACCCACCACCCATTTATTGCAGATTCTAACCTATCATAACACAAGTATCATGACATGCGCAATATAGCTTACATAGTTAGTGCATTTCAGAATTTTCAATAACATACATTGACAATATTAAGTATTTTATAGGAGTTCTGGCTTTAAGATCAAAAAGAATAACTAAAACTTATGTTTTGATATAACATACTATTCATTTTTTAAAAAAATTTTTTAAAGATTATTTCATTTTACGTTTACAGGTATTCAGTGAAAATATAGCAAGAATGAAAAAAAAATGTATCAAAAATGAAACTGGACAGAAAGTAAACTCTATTAACTAGAGAGGTTGTTACAAAAGCACCGGTCACCATGACATAAAAGCAGGACAACATGAAAAAGACGTCATCACTAAGGGAGAGATGGAGTGACCAGGGTGGCTGGGGGGTGTTTGTTGATGGCCTGTGACCAGGTGTGGGGTCACTTGCACTGATGATAGTGATGGATAATATCTAAATTACACTGCCATCTCCTCCCCCCCCCCCCCCCCCCCCCCCCCCCCCCCCCTATGGGGATGCCGGGGGCCTCTCAGTATAAATAGCATCCCCACAGTCTGGAAATTCTATGCTAGAAATTTCCTCTTTTCTATCACTCTCTTTATACTGCCTTGTTCTTTTTCTTCCTGTCACATCCTTCTTGTCTTTTTTCTGCCTTCTTGGTCCATTCTCCTGCATTTTTTACGGACTTAAAAGATAACGGTTCTCTCTTTAGTTGAAGTCGAATGTGCTGGGCCTGACTTGTGAGGCGCTTTTAAAATGGCAGTGTAACACATTTTCGCTCATGAATATAACAGACAACTATTTAAACAATAGTTCCTGTCTGAGCGTTCAACAAAGAAGAAGAAGACTGCCATGAGTCTAAATCAAATAACACTATATCACAGGAGGCTGACAATATCACAGGAGGCTGACAACAGACTATAGCATTTCCAGATGTTTGCTTTGCCTGGTAGCTTGAGAAAGATTACCAGAAGAGATCAAAAGCTTACATATGTGTAGATCTAGCTAACCCTAAGAAGCAGTTTTTCTTATCATACGGTGTTAAGATAACAAAAAATCCTTTTCACTGAGTAGTAATGATTGAGTGACAATTCATTTTCAGTGTTTGCAGTGTACATTTTTCAATGGCATTCTGTTTGTGTTTCCCTGACCTTTTGAATTTAAGTTGGTATTGAAAAGTCTTCAGTGTTTGTTAGTATACATGTTCATTCATATCTGTGATGCACGCACACACACAGCTTACTTCTTACTTGCATGCACACACACACACACACACACAACTTACTTCTTACTTGCATGCACGGGCATACATACACACACATACACACACACATAGTACACACGCATGCACATGCACACATATCCCACACACACCTCTCTCTCCCTCTGCCTCTCTCTCCCTCCCCCCCCCCCCCCTCTCTCTCTCTCTCTCTCTCTCTCTCTCTCTCTCTCTCTCTCTCTCTCTCTCTCTGTCTCTCTCTCTCTCTCTCTGTCTCTGTCTCTCTCTTCCAGTGTCACACACTCACAGTCATAGGCATTCACACACACAGAGTTAAAAGGTTGTGAGTGCAGTCCTCAGCCCAACAAAATTAACATTGCGATTGTCACCATCCATCTTAATGTGCTGTGGAATGTTAGACGGTCTCTCCTCCCTCTCCTCCCCTCCCCTCCCCTCCCTTCCCCCACCTCCCCTCCATCTCCTTGCCAATCTCTTAAAATGATTAATCTTGTCACCTAAATCATAAAACTAGGTGTCAAAGCATTAAGACTGAATGGGGGTAAAAAGAAAAAGAAAAATATGTCCAATACGTTATAAATATGGCTCATCAAGTATTTTTGAGTCAGGATTGTAGGCTCAAATGGAAACTTACTGTGAACTTTTTTGTTTCTCTCTAGATAGTTAGAGATCTTTCTGATGTAGGGGTTGTGTATATTATAAATTGTGTGTGTGTGTGTATGTGTGAGCATGCACGTGCATATGTATCTCTGGTTGCCTGTCTTTCCCTCTGACTACAGGTGGGATATGCGTCACTGGCTGCCTGTTGTTCTTATAGTTGATACCCCTGTCCCAAACTTATTTCCCATCACCTCCATCTTCATTTTTTTTCTCTGTCAATTCTGCAATATCACACACACACATGAACACATATACACACATGTACACACAAACACACACAACACACACACACACACACTCACAAAGCCCCTCATGCATTCACAGATTTGCAACTATTGGGGCAGAAACTAGGAGCCTTACAGTCAGTCAACCTGTCATTCACTATCCATCTGTAGTGTAGTAGTACTAGTAGCTCTGTCTATCATATGTCATGTGTTTGTAACTTCTGAAGGAAAATTTATAAAAAGGAAAAAAAAGGGGGGGGGGGGGGGGGGGACTTTGAAACTACCTATTGCTGGCAAGAATCAAATCAAGGATGTCAAAAGAGTAACACGGTGGCTAGGTATATTTATACATATCATCACTGTCTTGGCACTTTCACAATCATGTCTCTCACACATGCACACACGCACGCACGCACACGCACACACACACACACTCTCAATTCCAGCTGTCAATTCTTTATTAAGATCCCACCACAAGGTCCTCATCAACAGCAGGCCCGTGAAGCAATGACAAAGTCGACGTTGAAGAACTTCCCCAGAGGGTTCTGCTGCTTCAGTTAATATCCCTGGGAAATGAAGCGTACTGATGGCATCTGGGTCTTTTGTTATGTGTGTGTGGGAGGGGTGGGGAGGGGAGGGGACAGGAGTTGGGGTTGGGTTTTTTAAGGGTCAGTTGATGCGCTGTAGGAATCATCCTCTATCCACTTTGTCTGTTCTCTGGCTTTTTAGGCATCTCTGAATAGTAAAGAGTGTCACTTTGGTTGGTTGGGTGGGTTTTTTATATATTATAATAATTATATATATATTTATATCTTTCTTTTTAAAGGTTTATTTTTTTTGCTTTTTTTTTCATGCACTGTCCCTCACACAATATCTGTATAAAAGTCACACACACACACACAGAGTCACGACCAATACAGGAAAATTTATTAACAATATTTTGTTAAGGTATCTGAGGCGAATGATATTTCCACACACAAAAAATCCAACCAATTCAAATACTTCATTAAAGCTTGTCATGGATGAAGACAATCTCATTATAACATTTCCAAGCATAACAACGTATCAATGCAGGTCTTGGTGCTTTGCTTACATGATCCGTAACTGACAAAGCTTTTGGCCAGGAAAGATGTAGGAGGCTGGTAGCTGGTGGGAATGACCACAGGCTTTGCAGGAGACTGGAAAGTATATATTATTTATATATATGTATATTTTGTCTGTTAACAAGCATTGGAAGTGGTGATTTACCTTCAGGACATTGCCAAAGTAAATATCATCAGAAAAAAAACACTTTCCAGCAGTCTTGTCATTCTCACCAGTTTGTAAATCAACACTATTTCTCAAGCACACATGTATGCGCGCACACACACGCATGCACACGCACGCACGCACACACATGTGTAAACACTAAATGTACGCTCGCTCTCTCTGTCTTTCTCTCTCTCTCTCTCTCTCTCTCTCTCTCTCTCTCTCTCTCTCTCCTCTCTCTCTCTCTCTCTCTCCTCTCTCTCTCTCTCCCTCCCTCCTCCCTCCCTCCCTCTCTCTCTCTCTCTCTCTCCCTCCCTCTCTCTCTCTCTCTCTCTCCCTCTCTCTCTCTCTCTCCCTCTCTCCCTCTCCCACTCCTCTCTCTCTCTCCCCTCCCTGTCTCTCTCACCCTCTCTCTCTCTCTTCTCTCCCTCTCTCTCTCTCCCCCTCTCCTCACCCCCCTCCTCTCTCAACCCCTCCCTCTCTCTCTTTCCCCCCTCCCTCTCTCTCACCCTTCCTCCCCCCCCCCCCCCTCCCCCCCTTCCCACTTGACAAATATCTGTTTTGGTTTGACACTTACTATAGCTGGTTGAATGAGGATCTGATGAGAATAACTACACACAACAGCTGGAACATGATTTGCTCAGTGATAAGTTGTATTTTCATTTTTCATTGTCCACATTGACAAAGAATGAGAGCCTTTTCTGAGAGTTTTCAGTAGTTATCTTACCTGTAGTGATGTAAAGTGAATGCGTTCAAATGATGGCAATGTGAGGCGATTCACTTTTTTTTTTTTTTTAAAGCATGCATACCAAGAGAACAACAAACAAGTATGAAAATGTTGAGAAGGAAATTTCTGTGCTCAGAGAAAGATGCCAACATTTTGTTTGGTGTGTATTGTCTGTGTGTATGTCTGTCTGTCAGTCAGCATGACCTGGGCACATGTAATGTACTCATGTAGATGATGCATGATATTATATATGTGTGTGTGCATGTGTTATGTTCAGCCGAGGGGTGGGGAACTGGACAGTCCCCAGGCCTTTGTCAGTGAGCTGAAGAACCCTGACCTGAAAGGGGAACGGCGACTGAGGGTGCTAGAATCACTTCGAGTCTCTCTCACCAGCAAACCAGTCAGGTGTGTGTGTGTGTATGTGTGTGTGTGTGTGTGTGTGTGTTTGTGTGTGTGCTGTGTTTGTGTGTGTGTGTGTGTTTGCGCTGTGTTTGTGGTGTGTGTGTGTGTGTGTGTTTGCGCTGTGTTTGTGGTGTGTGTGTGTATTTGTGTGTGTGTGTGTATTTGTGTGTGTGTGTGTGCGCTGTGTTTGTGGTGTGTGTGTGTGTGCCGTGCTGTGTGTGTGTGTGCTGTGTTTGTGGTGTGTGTGTTTGTGTGTGTATGTGTGTGCGCGCTGTGTTTGTGTGTGTCTCAGTCTGTGTGTGAATGTGTTTGTTGCTTTGATAGCATTGTCAGTTTCCTTTTACTGAAAAATTACATCACTTAAGAAAGTATGAAACTCTGTATGTGTGCGCGGATGTTTGTGTGTTTTTCTGTGCCTGTATTTGTCTCTGTTTGTCTGTCTGTGTGCTTGCCTGCTTGTTTGTCTGTCTGTATCTGTGTGTTTGTTGACTGGTTGGTTCTTCAGTTTTCTTTACTGAAAAGGGACAACAGTTAAGAAAGTATGAAATGTCTGTGGTAATTTTTGCAGTTGCTTCCAACTAAAAGTAATTACATCCATTGAAAAAGTATGAAACGGTGTATGTTGTGTGTGTGTGTGTTAGTTAGTTCTTCAGTTTAACGTCCTTCCACTGAAAAGTGATATCAGACGGCCAAGTGTGTGTGTGTGCATGCGTGCGTGCGTGCGTGTGTTGGTGTGTGTGTGTTGGTGCGAATATGTGACTTGTGAGTGTGTATACATGCATGGGTGTATGTGAGTGTGTGTAAGTGTGTGTGCATGCGTGCACACACAAGCATACCTTTCAGTCAGAAAATGTTTTGCATTCAACATATTTGTTGTTGTTTTTTCTTCAGCTGGGTGATAGACTTCGGAGAGAAGGGACTGAATGCAATTCTGAGAAATTTGACCTACTGCTGTGATAAGTGAGTACTCATTCACAATATTGCTAATAAATTGTGTGGGTTTTTTAATTTTATTCTGTTGACAGTATTTGAAATTGCCTGTGATGTAAATATATCAGTCTGTTCAAGTCATTTTATGTTTTAGCTGGGTGTGTGTGTGTGGAAATGAAGTTATTATGAATAATCGTGTGTGTATGCACGCACACCTGAAAATAGGAATGGTGGTTGTATTGTAGTACTTAATAGAGACATGTAATCTGTATGTGGTTTGGGATTTGTTGTTGTTGTTTGGGGTTTTTTGCCTGTTTGTTGGTTATGTTAAGAAGTTTGTTTTTATCTTTCTTGTTTTCATTCATTTTCCTGTTTTTTTCACTCTTTCATTCTCTCACTTTCTGCCCCTCTCTCTGTTTCTGTGTCTCTCACTGTCTATCTCTCTCTCTCTCTCTCTCTCTCTCTCTCTCTCTCTCTCTCTCTCTCTCTCTCTCTCTCTCTCTCTCTCTCTCTCTCTCTCTCTCTCTCTCTCTCTCTCTCTCACTCTGCTGTCGGATTTCTTTTTATTTTATATATTTTTTACATTGAATCTTGCTATTGTTTTTCTTTTCCTGTCTTTATTTCGGACTTTCTCTTTACGTGTCTTTTTTATTTTTCAAAAGTTAATATTTTGGGTTGGGTGGTTGGTTTGTTTTGTATTGTTTGTTATTATTTTTCTGTTGGATTTTATTTTCACTTTGCTGTTTTTGTTTTGTTTCAGAATTGGTTTGTTTTAAAAATGAGTTGAGTTAGTGTTTGCTCTTTCTTCCTGTCATTCTTTCCTGTCTAGTTCTGAGTTTCTTTTTCTTCTTCAAACTCTTCAACATGTTTTCTCTGTACTTTCAGCTTCCAGTTTTTAATCGTTAGAAACAGGAAAATTTTCGCGCTGTATGTTAAAGAGTATAAATACTAAACTTTTCAAATGTTTTTTTTGGTATTTGTATGTTAAAGAGTATAGCTAGTTTTCAAATAGTGAAGTTGACATGCATGGCTGCGATGAGCTAAATGAATGAATGACTGGCTTTTGAAAATGCATATTAATCCCCAAACTGATGGCTTGATGGACAGCTGTATTGCAAATGAGCATGAAGAAGATGTTGATATTTGCAGTTTCCCAGTCGAATATCAGTCCCGATTCCCTGTAGAAATCTAGTAAGTGTCATTAACAGAATCTTATATTGGGATATTTGGTAATGTTTAAAACTTACTACATTTTTATGTGGGGGCAGTTTTTTGCAGATGGGTTTCTTACTCAAGGATTTTATGGCAGGGTTATGATTGTGGTATTGGGGCAAAATTTCATTAATTTACCCCCCTGCCTCTTCCATTCTTACTCCTTTGCTGCCGGGATCTCAAAGATTTTTCAGTCTAATACAAAACTTTACCTCCCAAACTAACAGCAGTAAATGGCTTGCGGATATGCTAACAGGAACAGTGATACATTATTGTTTCTGTTTGTTCATACAGGTTTCTTGTTGTTTGATTCTTTGGTTGCTGTTTGTTTTTACAGGACTTTTCATTTTGTTTTTATTGTTTGATTCTTTGGATGGTTGACTTTTGTTTCTACATCCATATTATTTAAAACAGATTTAAACAGGGCTGAAAATTGTTCTAGGAGAATGGTGGAGGTATGCTAATGTGGGTTTAATGAGTGTTTCTTCTTCATCATCTGTTTTCATTTATTCTTGATCTTTAACTTCTTCTTTTTTTTAACCCTTGTGGAAAAAGACAGTTTACAAGTTTGTGGTTGTTTTTGGGGGGTTGTTTTGTTTCTTTTCGTTTTGTTTCTCCAGCATTGTATACATTATGTGTATACGTTAAAAGAGCGCTTTGATTTGTTGCTTTACAAGATTCAGCGCTATATAAATTCCATATATTATTATTATTATTATATCTATGCAAACACATCCACCAACACTCTCTCTCTCTCTCCCTCCCTCCCTCCCTCTCATTCCTAATCTAAGTTTATATTTTTTCAATGCCTTAAAAGTATGGCAGGATTTAGTAAAACAAAATTGGAGAATTGACAAAGAGAATATGATTGTTTAAAATAGGTTGAATGTGTTTTAATTTAGAAGGACCCGTGTTTATATCTACCTTGTTTTGGCAGTCGCCTCATATGTCATGAGGTGTTGTTTTGTTTTTGCTTTATTTGCTTTGCTTGTTTTCCTATATGCTTTGTTGACCCCATTTAAGGGGCTGGTGACCTGAAGAATAAATCTTGTTCATTGTTCATCTCCCCACTCTCTCTCTCTCTCTCTCTCTCTCTCTCTCTCTCTCTCTCTCTCTCTCTCTCTCTCTCTCTCTCTAACTCTCTCTCACACACACACACACACACATTCACATACTCTGACAAACATTTATTTTTAGCCTTAGTTTCTCCCCAAAGCAGCATGTTAATATTATAAAGTTTGTGATGATTCATCACGTGTTTGCAATCGGACCATTCCCATGATTCACAAATGTAATATTTATCTCCTCTTCCTTAGAATTGCTTCTTACATTTTTCTTGCTTGAAATTAATGAAAGATGTAGATCATTGTTTCCATTTTTTTCTCATTTAATTAATATTTGAAGTAAATAGCTGATGGAAAATGGAGAGGGAAAATAATGATGGCTGTACACATAGTTCATCTACAGTGTGTCACTCATCTACAGTGTCACTCACTGAAGTGATGTTAAATACTATCATTAAATCACCATCATTTTTTTTCTTAAGATTTTTATACATGTACAGAACAGATGTTTTGTTCTTATTTTACTTCCTTGTTGTTGTTGTTGGGATTTTGTTTTCTTTTGGTTTTGATTGTAAGTTTACAAGAGAACACTAGACACACTGAAATGTTGAAAAAACAATGACTTTCTGTTCCGGTGAGTGACTGCAGTTGTGGGAAGAATAGCATCCACACAATGAGGCAATAAGGAAGTAGAGTCTGTTCTATACCAAGTCATTTGACATTTTGACACAATAAAGTCCTGTGACAATCATATGCAATATCTAAGAAGTAGACTTGCTTATGATTCGTCATCAATATGTTCACAAAGCTGTGTTCTGTTGTGACCCATTGTGTATTATGTTCAGCTTTTCTTCTCTTTTAGCGTCTGCAGAATCGATGCTGTTTTTGTGAATATGTAATTAGTTGTGGATGTAACTTTTTAGTTGATCATTGAGGCTGGCAGAATAAAGGCAAACAAAAGAACATTGAGGGGAAGAAACACTCCTAGTTATTTGTTTAGTTGGTTTGTTGTTGTCATTGTTATTGTTTGCTTTTTCATGTCAGAAATTAGTGAAGATCACAAAAAAGAAGAAAGTCATGAAATGACTACACAAAGCATCAGTACCATAGGATTTTTGTTTTTTAACCATCACCAAGTGTTGAAAATATACCTTAGGAGATTAAAGATTTACCTCATGGATTTTTTTTCTTTAATTCTTGCCAAAATTCAAGAATACCATTGGAAATTCTCCTTTCATAAAGATTAAGTGTTGAAAAGTGGAGAAAATATTGTTCCATAGATTCTAAGTGAACTGCGGGAACCCTCTCTCTCTCTCTCTCTCTCTCTCTCTCTCTTCATCTCTCTCTCTCTCTCTCTCTCTCTCTCTCTCCTCTCTCTCTCTCTCTCTCTCTCTCTCTTTCTCTTATAGAATGTATCTACCATAATTCTAAGTAGACTGTAGTAACTGTTTTTAAGGACAAAATCTCTCTCCATATTCCTGTAAAAATTTGGGAAATCTTTTACCATACACACACACACACACACACACACACACACACACACACACACACACACACACACTAGAAAGTTTTAACCTCTTCAGAGCCCCATATCAGCTTATGTCATCATGCTTCTGTGTGCCTTAAAATGCCCCATGACAGGAAAAGCTGTCATCACCTTTGTCAGAAATATTATTTTCTCTATTTTTAGATCTGAGTTTTCCCAAACATCCCATGACATGTTTATGTAAAGTTCTGATTAGCCATAAGATGCTCTTCACAAACCAAGTGGTCTTGTTTTGTTGTTGACTATTTATCACCCAGTCTCCCTTGTCACAAATCCTCCTGGCAGATCGCTGTCGGTGCGATAAGATAGGCAGGGTAGTGAAGGGGTTAACAAAACATCTTAGAACCATCAGATAGCTGTCTGTCTGATGTCTGTAGGGAGATAAGGACAGGACAAAAGGCTGTGCCTGATCAGTGGTTTTACCCCTTTATCAAAGCACCCCATTCTGACCCTCATCCCACACTGATTTATATCACAGAGACATATGCATATTTTTCCACCGTTATTAAGCATGGTCTTGGCTCTCCCTGTAGTTGAGCTCAGGTCTTTTTGTATACAGGGGACTTTGCACAGTCAGACATCCAGGGGCTCTTTGTCTGTCTCTCTTCTGTTTGCTGTGACATCTTTTGTTCTTTAGCATGCTTTTGTGTTGGCACTTCTGTTTATGTACACATAAACCTTAATCCTGTCCTCAGCTCTCACACACAAACACACACATACACACACACACACACACACACACACACACACACACACACATAACACACTATCTCTCTCGCTCTCTCTCTCTCTCTCTCTCTCTCTCTCTCTCTCTCTCTCTCTCTCTCTCTCTCTCTCTCTCTCTCTCTCTCTCTCTTTGTTTCTCTTTTCTTCACTCAGACATATACTTACAGATACACTTGTTTGCATGCAAGCAGGTAGCATGAGCGTGCACACACACCCCATGCACGCACGCACGCACATTCATAGACACACACACACACCATAACACACACGCACACTCTCTCTCTCTCTCTCTCTCTCTCTCTCTCTCTCTCTCTCTCTCTCTCTCTCTCTCTCTCTCACTCTCTCTCTCACACACACAGACAGAGTAAATATTGAACTGTGTTCCCTGTCCAGATAGTTTTGTGTTTCTCAAGCAGTGATGCCTGTTTGAGAATATACTGAAAGCTGATTTGAAAACCGTCCCTTTTTTTTTTTAAACCTGACCTAGATGCAACCATTGTTGGGTTTCTTTGTTTGGGGGAGGGGGGGGAAGGCGAGAGAGATTGTTTTTGTTGTTGGGGTTTTGTTTTGTGGTTGTTGTTGTTGGGGTTGTTTTTTTACTGTGTTCTTGTAATCTTTGAATTTTTTTCTCACTTTTTTTTGTGTACTTGTGTTGGTGTGTGAATTTTAATTGATTTATTTTTCTGTATTGAAACTAACTGCTTCCAGGACTTTCATGTCTTCCAGACGGTATTGAAACATTGTTCTTGATTTTAACGTTTCTGTTCTTGTAGTGAGTTTGTGGGAGTCTGCGTATCTGTAGTGTCTGAGCTGACTGCAGTGGTTTGATTCGAGGGCTCCAAGTAACTGATAGAATCTGAGAGACAGGCTGGTACTACAGTAGGCAAGTGTGGTGATTTGATGCAGATAACTACTAGAATAGTTTTTAGAGACAGACTGACAGATGCTGTGGTGATTTGATGGAGAAAACTGCTATCTAGAATAGTTTTATGAGACAGACTGACAGATGGAGATAACTACTAGAATAGTTTTGGGAAATAGGCTGACAGATGAAGATAACTGGTAGAATAGGTTTGAGAGACAGACTGACAGATGAAGATAACTGGTAGAATAGTTTTATGAGACAGACTGACAGATGGAGATAACTACTAGAATAGTTTTGGGAAATAGGCTGACAGATGAAGATAACTGGTAGAATAGGTTTGAGAGACAGACTGACAGATGAAGATAACTGGTAGAATAGTTTTGGGAAACAGGCTGACAGATGAAGATAACTGGTAGAATAGGTTTGGGAAACAGGCTGACAGACGAAGATAACTGGTAGAATAGGTTTGAGAGACAGACTGACAGATGAAGATAACTGGTAGAATAGTTTTGAGAGACAGACTGACAGATGAAGATAACTGGTAGAATAGTTTTGAGAGACAGACTGACAGATGGAGATTACTACTAGAATAGTTTTGGGAAATAGGCTGACAGATGAAGATAACTGGTAGAATAGGTTTGAGAGACAGACTGACAGATGAAGATAACTGGTAGAATAGGTTTGAGAGACAGACTGACAGATGAAGATAACTGGTAGAATAGTTTCTGAGATACAGACTGACAGATGCTGTAGTGATGGGATAGCCTAGTGGTTAGAGTGATGCATTTGTGATCTGCTGACCCAGGTTCAAATCGCACTCAATAGAATTTTTCCTCTGAAGTTAACAATAAAATCAGTGCAGACTCCACTCCCCCCCCCAAGTCCTTCAGATGAGACTATGAACCGAGTTCCCATGTGCAAATGCATGCAGTGCAACTTGTGCATATGTTAAAAGAGTAGGCCATTGTGTGCCAGTGGGAACGGATGACAAAATTGACAAAACTGCGTACACTCGGGGACTAGATGTAAAAAGCACATGAATGCTTGTTCAACATTATCCTTGAAGTAAAAGAAATAAATTCAGTGCAGATAACAGCTAGAATTTTTGAGAGACAGACTGACAGACAGACAGACAGGGGTGACATTAGTGAAAAGGGGCCTTGCAGTATAGTTTGCATGGCTGGATTTGTCCTTCATGGCAACTTGCCCCCTTTCCCAAAAAGCTCTTTGTGATTCTCCCATAGCCTGTGGTGTTTAGCAGTTTGCAATGATTCAATTTTGCTTTTGTTGGGTTTGTTTATGATGCAGAGTGAGCTGTGTGTGTGTGTGTGTGTGTGTGTGTGTGGTGTGTGTGTGTGTGTGTGTGTGTGTGTGTGTGTGTGTGTGTGTGTGTGTTACATGTGTGCTCATGCATATCATGTGAGTGTAAATGTACTTAGCTTTGTGTGTGTGTGAGAGAGAGAGGGGGGGGGGGGGGGGAGAGAGAGTGTGTGTGTGAGAGAGAACAAAATCATATGTAAGTTTAAAATTTGTGTACAGTGTAAAGTTTAATTAATAAGTTTGATTAATCTGATTTTTTCCAAACATTAGTTAAACTGAATCAGCTAATGGTTGTATAAAATGTATTTAAACTTCTCCACACCCAGAGGCATCAATGAAATTTTATACTTGGATGTTATATACATACAGTATATTTATGTACTTGTCAAAGACTGTTTAAAAAAAACGACAAAATTTAGGTCCCACACTTATTTGTCTTGATATCGCCTCCATCAGTCCATGTGTGTTTATCATCATATTTATGTGTAGTCATATATATAATGTTTTGCATATTCATATAAAGTGACTATCACTCCTTCAGTAGACGTTTGTTTGTTTACTTATCTGTTATCATACCTGAAACTGAAAAGATGCAGCATAAATTCTTTTACCCTTGTTATTGTGCTGTATATATGTTTGTCATTCTGTGATTCAGGCTTGTGTTAAAGTGTTTGTATCTCTGTGGTGTATCGTTGTTGTTGTTATTCTCCCATGTGTACTCAAGTGAACCTTATAAGTTTTGTTGAAGACTGGAAATTTCCCATATTAAAGTTTTTGATGTACGCCTGCTTTGATACTAAGCAGGAGGGGGGGGGGGGGGGGGGGGGGGGGGGGGTACCTGTTGCATTGGTAATGCTAAAAGGAGATTAATATTGGTATAGTCATTATAGAATAGATGTGATGATGGTCACCATCAACACCTGCAGCAACACCATTAGTATAGTTATTGCTATTTATTACTATTTGTTTTTATCATCATTTAGTAGTAGTACAATTATTGCTATTTCCTTTTTATTTTGTTTTTGTAACCACAGTTTCTAGAGTTAGAAACTTGTGTAATATTACTACAAAGCTGTGGTATTTTATTGCTTTCATGTGTGTGTGTGTGTGTGTGTGTGTGTGTGTGTGTGTGTGTGTGTTGTGTGTGTGGTGTGTGTGTGTGTGTGTGTGTGTGTGTGTGAAAGGCTCACATTGGCACTCCACTTTTGGTAGATGTTATATCATGAAGTTTAGACTCTGGTGGGATTGTGATATATATATGGGTGCTTACATTAATTTTTTCCCTACAAATGCTGGGTATATGTGAAAGATACCAAAGATGTACTGCAAAACAAAAAAAGAAAATGTGCTTTTGTTATCATGTTTTATGCTAAGTAGGTTAAAGACTTGAAAGAAGCCTTAAAATAAGTGAATCCAAAAATTGTATTGACTGTTTTAAAAGAAAGGTGATTTGAGCCTGTTCATTTATTGTTTTGAAAATGGCCATTGATATAATTATATGTGTTGTTGTCATCAAATAACTGCCTTTGTTTTGATGTAATTTCAAGGCACACAGATGATATGTTCTAATGAGTTTGGGGGTTTTAACCTGTCCTTATGTTTCCATATTAATTTTTTTAAATATGCAAACGTCAAGCTGTGCAATTTGTACATGGTCCAGTGACATGCAAGCACTTGCATTCATGAACATTTGTTTCACGCATGCATGCATGCATGTACGCGCACACGCACAATATATATATATATATATATATATATAATAGTATATATATATTTATATATGTGTGTGTGTGTGTGTATGTGTCCATATAAATATGTATTTAAATGAGTACATTTACAAAATTCACATGAATTCATATTCTATTTAAAAACAAAAATTAAAAGAAGAAGATAGCAGAATGGAAAATGGTCATGAAACTTTACCGTGCGGTTTAAAATGGTTGGTGTTTGATTTTTCAGCAAAACGGAGAGGAGGAGTACGTATGAGTGTGTCCGCTGCCTGAAGGCCTATATGAACAACAAAGTGAGTGCTGGCTGTGTTCATCCGCATTTTGTGTTGTGTATTATAGATATTCTCAATAGATTGTGTTTGTTTGGTAATTTGTTTATGATTTTTGTGTGTGTGTGGTGAAAATGTTTTTGGTTTTGCCTTTAATTCTGCTGAGGAATTTCTTTTATTGGTTTTTTTGGTTTTTGTAATGTTGTATGAAAATGTTTTATGTATCAATTATTTAGTTCATGCTTTGTGTTTATCTTTATTGCGCTGTTTTTGCTCATGCATCTTCTCTCTTCTCTCTCTCTCTCTCTCTCTCTCTCTCTCTCTCTCCTCTCTCTCCTCTCTCTCTCTTCTCTCTCTCTCTCTCTCTCTCTTTTTCTATCTCTCTCTCTCTATATCTATCTATCTGTCTATCTCTCTCTCTCTCTCTCTCTCTCTCTCTCTCTCTCTATCTATCTATCTATCTATCTATCTATTTCTATCTATCTATCTGTCTGTCTATCAATCTATCTACCTCTCACACTCACTCACTCACTCTGCATTCTATCACATTTGAGCAAGAGTACATAAACACCCAGTGTCTTTTCTTAAGAAGAAAAAAACATGTTTAGTTTTGAAGTGATGCTCTTTGTTTAATATTTGGACGCATTTCATACCGTATTGATTTTTTAAGTGTGGGAAAGTGATTTAAACTGATGGGTAAATGTGTTTGCAGTTTAGCCTGATGAATGGGTGGAGTATTAGACTATTCATCAGTCAGTGTCTTGTTTGCATTCGTCCCCCAAGAGAGAATAATATAAATATCATGGATAGTGTCCTAACCTGATGTTTAACATGTGGATGTTGGCGTTTTCAACACTGTTTGCTTTGTGAGTTTTTGTCATGGGTTTTGGTTGTTGTTTTGGGGGGTATAGTTTTTTCCCCTTTTTTGTTGTTGTTTTTGTTTGGGTTTGGTTTTTGTGTTAGGAGGGGGTTGGGATGTATGAAACAGAACAGCAGTATTTCTTAGTTATTTAGACATATTGTTTTTCTTATGGAAAATCATTTTTAGTGTATAATAATGAGAAGATAATAACAAAATACGACATGGTCAATATTACATAATTAGAACAGACATGATCAGAACAAATCATCAGGAAGGACAACAACGTAGAAGACCGTCAGAGAAAAAGAAAGGAAAATATATCGTATTTTATGAAAGTGCTATATGAAAAAGAAAAAAGCTTGAAACACAACACACACACTCACACACACACACACACACACACACACACACACACACACACACACACACACACACACACACACTTTCACACACACACATGCTCGCTCATTCCCAGTCATGCACACACACATGCATGTTTATGGTAACAGACAATTTCTGTGGTATCTGTCTTGTCCAGAAGCCCAATTTGCCACCCCTTAAAAAAAAAGCCTCAGACCTGAAGTTGACTCACACTGCAATGAAGGGGGATACTCACTCACACAACGAAAGCAGCTTTTAAAATTTCATTGATTAAACATCAGTTCTGTAGGATCCGTTATCTTGATGTCATTGTGTAAATGTTGTTAATGGTGTGAGTTATTCTGAAGTTGTTGCTGATTTTTGTTGTTCTTGATCCCGGAGAGATATTTTGGTGCTGCTGCATGATCGTTACTGACATAGGTGTAGCATGGATGGGCAGTTTTTCTCAAAGTTTGTCTTTGTGTGTTTTATGTTTTCCCTGCTAGAGCTCTGAGGTTCACCAGTGGTAAGATTTTGCATTATATATGTATGTATACAACCGGTTTTACCCACCATTTAGGTAGCCACATTCCAACTTCGGGCGTGGTGTCTAAACATGACACCTGTGTGCATGTGTCTTTGTTTTGTTTTTCTAAATTTCATTATCCATTCCTACAGCCACAAAATGGCCTACTCTTCCAAGATGTGGAATGGGCTTTTAACATGTACAAGATGTTCCGTATGGGTTCGCACATGGGGCTTTGTTTTATAGTCTTATCCAAAGGACTAGTCTAAGGTTTGAAAAAAGTTAGTATTTATTACTGGAGCAGTTGTTTGCCCTGTCACTGTCATGCCTGAAGGTTCTCTTTGTGAATTGTGACGTTTTGTCACCTCGTCTTTGTGGTCAGGGAATGACAAGTTAGCAGTTACTTGATCGTGTGCTATCAGTGTTGTAGGTCTTGTCCCAGTCATGTTGATGTAGTAAGCAGAATGGTGTTCAGGGTGTGATTTGTTTGCATTTTAATAGTTTGAAGAAATCATACAATCATGTGCAACATGCATTCAGTGTTCCAATATGAGTATAGTCACACACATAGTGTCTTTCTCACAAACGCACACACACATGCATGCACACACGCATGCATGCATGTGCACACATACACATGTGAATAGACATTAAAGTAAAGATATCACACACACACGCATGCGTGCACACACATAAACACACAAGCGCGTGCACACACACACACACACACACACACACAACCACAACAAAAGTAGTTCTCTGTGATAAAATCCTACAGAAAAATCTAACTGATATCTCATGTAGAAAAGTATATTTAGATAAAGCAGACAGGGAAGGGGGAGGAGATGACCAGCATCACACCATTATGACACACTTTTCCCTCATAGAGCAGTCATAGAGCAGTCAAGTTTTACTCAGAAATCTGCCATTACAGTAAACCTTTATGAAATAGTTCATTGCAGTATGGTACATTACAAGCAATACAATTAACTACAACACAACATAGTTCAGTACAATGCAATATTGTACAAGACAATGAAATACAATTCGGCACAATACAATATTATGTGGAGAGATGCATGATGTTATGACCCTAGTCACCTGTCTGTCGGAACTGTGACATTTTCGGATTGGAACTCAAGGCTCGAGCAGCTTATTTGGGGTTGGTTATTTGACATCTTCAGAACACTGTTAACCATTTGTCTTTGTTTTATTTGTCCCCTGTCCTCTCCCTTCGCTATATTTTAGCAGACATGATGTGATTTTTAAGGAATGCTGTGTACCTTAACACATCTTCCAAACACTGAAACGTAGGGCATTGTCAGATGGCTAGGTGTATGTTATGTTGGTGTTACCCCCTAAATGTTTTGTGAAGTTCTGCAAGCGGAGTACTGACAGCATGGAGGTAGACGTTGCATGGATGTGGTGCCCTGTGTGTGTGTTGACAGTTTGGGCTGAAGCAGATTCTCGATCACGAAGAGGCATTAACGATATTGTCACGCACAGTCGATCCCGCTGACCCTCCCACCATGCTGGAAGCCGTGCGGTTGTTGGCTGCCATGTGTCTGGTTCCCCCCAATGGGTGAGTCCTTGCTATGTGGTGATGCTCTGTGGTGATGATGGTGATTCAGAACTGGATGACTGCATTTGTTAATTTAACTGGACGAAAGTTTGATTTCATACTTGTTTGGGAGCATTTGTAGTAGTGTTGAGTGGGTTTTTAAAATTGTATTTGAAATCTTTTATTTTTAGGGTAATGAATACGCATTCATGTCCATGTGGTTTTGTCAGTTTTGTCATTCATTCTCACCAGTACACAATGGCCTTTTCTTCTGTGTGTGTGTGTGTGTACATGGGAGTACACCCATTCATGTTAATGTCTGTTTTTGATAGATCCACATTTATACATTTAAATGTGAATGGTGAAGATGGACGCTGCTGGTGGATGTGTGTCTTTGTTTGTCTTGTTTGTATCCCGTTTGGGCCCGAAACTTTTCCCCCATCCATTAGACCACGAGTGGTGGTCTGGGCGCTAGTCTTTCGGATGAGACGATAAACCGAGGTCCCGTGTGTTACACAAAATTATTCAGCGCACGTAAAAGAACCCACGGCAACAAGAGAGTTGTCCCTGGCAAAATTCTTAGAAAAAAGCCACTCTGATAGGGAAACAAATACAGTTGCAGACAACAAACAAAAAAGCAAAAAAAGGGTGGCGCTGCTCTTGTGGCGACGCGCTCTCCCCGGGGAGAGCAGCCCAAATTTCATGCAGAGAAATCTCGTGACTTAAAGTGGTATAAATGAAATGAAATGAAACCTGCTGATATTTAACATTCAATTTCACTTCTGCTCACATAGTAGTTTCAGATTCTTTCTTGGGGGCTTCTTTTCTTCTTCTTTTTCTTTTTTGGGTTTTTTTTTTATTGGATCTATTATGTTGCAGGAAGTAAGTGGTTGGGGTAAAAACTGTAATCTTAGGTTTTTTAAAATGTGTCTGTTATATATTGAGAAATAAGTGATGGGTGCAATCTTGGGTTTATTAGTTTGTGAATGGTTGCCAGGTGTTGTTGTTTTTTATTTTGATCATAGTGAAACCTTGATGTGCATGACATTTTTAACTTCTTGAGTTCCATGATTTAACATGAGCAGGGAAAAATGTGTCTGTACCAGTATATAAACTGACTGTATTTGTTTCATACATGTATATAATTTTGTATATTCACATAGGTTTAGGTAAATAGCATGTGTTGGCTTTGTCTTGTATGCAATATTGTCTCATTCTATCTTGGATAACATTACAGCCATGAGAGAGCACTAGAGGGCATCACAGTGTGTGGAGAGATTCGAAACCAGGAGCGCTTCGTCCCCGTCATCATGGGCATGGGAATGAGAGACAACCCTGCCATGCAGGTAAGTTACCTCCCTTGTGGGTATTTGACAGAATGTTACTCTGGTTGGATTTTGTACAGATTTTACTCAGAATTGTTCATTTGAACAAAATTTCAAAGGGCGCTAGAAACGAAGAACTTTCTTGCTGGTGACGATACTGCCACTGTGTCTCACTGTCTACTGGCCCATCTGTCTGTATGTGGTTCTTTTAATTTCTGTCTTTATCTATACATGTCTTTGGTTTTCGCTTTTTCATGTCTCTTGCATTCTGTCTCATTCTTTTAAGCTCCAGCCCTCACCCCCTTTCTTCTTTCCTACTATAATGGTGGGTAGGAGGAAAGAGTTAGTTTATTACACTTTTGTGGATTTTGCATTGGTCATGAAGGACAAAAAGAAATTACCTGGTTTTGTTGTTGTTGGGTTGGGTTGTTGTTTTTTTGGGTGGGGGGGGGGGGGGGGGTGGAGGGGGGTTTGCCAGTGTTGAGATGTTCTGCTGACAACACACTGTCATTTCTGAAACAGAGAAACAGCATCTTGCAGAGTTTTTTGTGGTCGACCGTTTATATAAGCTGAACATTAACTTCATTTGAAAATCGTCTCTGCCAGCTCAGCTAAAAAGACTTTTGTTATGGAGTCAGGAGTTGATGAGAAGGACTGCACGCTGGCTGAAAAGAAAGCCACTTAAGCAGATGCTACAATGATGTGAAGTGGACCACGGGAGCCTGCATGATTTTTATTTTTCCTGTTTGAAATCAAGTTAATGATCTGATTGAGAACAGTTTCTGGCAGAGTTGTATGATTACTTTTACACTAAATGTTTTCTTTTTTCCGGTTTTCTTAGCCATTTTGAGTGAGTGATTAAAACAGAATTTGTCGATTTTATGTTGTGAGTGTATTTGGCATTTGTTTGCATTTTCCTTTTTCTCCCTAACACAATTCAGTAAAAAAAAAACAATTTTCTGTTACATGCATTGGGTGACTTTTACAAGATGTGTGTTTATTGTTTAGGTGGCCTGTGTTCAGCTGGTTAACGCCATCATCAGTACGCCAGATGACCTGGACCTGCGGCTACATCTTCGGAACGAAATCATGAGAACAGGAATGAATGATCTGATTGGAGTAAGATATTGTTGACTCTTTTAACTTTTTGTATTATTTCCAGCTTGTGACAGCCTGATACAAAGTTTTTAATCATTTGAGAATTTACATTTTTATCCACTCTGATATCTTTTCTGTACAAGATATATAAGAATCCCAGTTTCTTTATTTTCAGCATGTTATTACTGCTTTTTTCTTCTTCTTTATTTTCCAACAATAAAGTTGAATGAAGATTACTTTGTCTCTTTAAATAGTTCATGCTAGAATATAAGCACAGTCAACAAAACGTGAACTTGTCAGGCTGTCTTTCAAGAGTAAGGGTTTGTCTTGCATATGAGCATATGAAATCATTAAAAGTACTTATAGGATTACTTATTGGAAAAAGAAAAATTATTGAATGTATTGCAAAAGCAGAAACATTATAAATCTTACCTGGTTTTAAATGGGTTTTGTGGTATGTTCCAGTTTTTAGACATGCAGGAAGACGAGGAGTTGCGGACACATCTGAACATCTTCCACGAACACAAAGAGGAGGACATGGAAGAATTCTCACATCGCTACGACAACATCCGCATGGAACTAGAATATCCTTGCTTAGGGTGCTTGAAATTGAGGGTGGGGGTAATATAAAAATAAAGGCAAGAAGGATAAATTTTGGTTACGTTTTATCCTGTATTTTAATAAATAATTTCAGACCAGGTTAGTGGCATTGAAGAACAGAAATAGTCCCAGATGAGTCCCATGGTGATGTTCCCAAATTCTTGTCACCAGAAAAGACTGAGGTAGAGTTGAAAGCTGGTGACAGTGACCCCAAGGCTCTGAAGGAAACTTTTTTCTGCCGTTAGAATTTGTAATCAGCTAGCTTCATTTCATTTCCTAAGACATTTTTGTTGTCTACGTTTCATTATTTGTAATTTTTTCAAGTGTTGTACTTTGTGGACATAAGAATTTCTGCAGAGTCACATTTAATGGATACACAGCATTAATTGAGCTTCATATATACTGGATACAAAATTAAAGCAGATTTGCACTTAATGAATACACAGAAATAAAATAGCATCACCCTTAACAGATACATGGAATTAAAGCTGTGCTTAGCTTACTGCTTTAACACTATCCCTACATTAAGGGAGAGAACCCTTTCCAAGTACACGTGCACTGAGCACATTTGTAAGCTTCTGTAACCCAGTAGTGGGTGACAGGGAGAGAAGGGCTAGTAGATGGTTGGTTACCTTATAGCAGGTTATCTGTAGGGAAAAGGTTTAAAAAAGAAAAATCTAAAAATCCTGGAAAATTCAAGTTTTTATTGTTGGGCGTAAAATTTACATGATCTGTAGTATACAACAGTGATAGTGCAACTGTGAAAGTGACTTCTAGCTGATGTTATCAAAAGCAGATGAGAGTTGGTGCACAACAGTGAAAGGTCCTTTGCCACCATGGTGCAAGCAATGGATGATAGTGCCTGTCTCTTCAGCAACTGTTTTTTCTAGCTGCAGCTAGAGTTTTTTGCTTTCACATTCAAGATATATATATATAATGTGTTTATATCATTGTGTTTATATTGACAGTGAAAGAAAAACAAATACTCTCAGTGTGATCAATGGATTGGAATGAAGGCAACAGCCAGATTTCAGTGAAAGCAACACTAAATGAGAAAAGATGAATGTAGGCATATATGATTATTTGGGGCTTTGTATTGTGTGTGTCTGACTATATAACTAAAAACAAAAAAGAAGGAGAAAGAAAGTTTCAGCGTGTGAGAACTGCTTCACGGTGGTGGTTGGTTGATCCTGGGACTCAGATATAATCAACAAACAAACAAGAAGCTTTCTGTGCTAGAAAATGACAGACCATCCTTAACACATGGTCACTGATCCCGATGCCTGCTTCAAGATGATCATAAGCAGCGTGAGGGAGACGGTAGCAGAGCCCTATTTCTTGTCCATCTTACAGCACCTCCTGTCCATACGTGACGACGTCTTTGCCAGGTTAGTTGTCTACACCACCATCTCATAAACTGCTCCTACCCTTCTGCAGGTTACTTCTTGCTTTTCTCCATTATCAGAACTATGTCTGTGTATTTTGTCCTTTTACCTAAGAGGTATGCTTTGTTCCTTTCCAATGTGAAAAGTTTATTCTTTGTTTATTTCCCTTTATGAATTGTTTTTACCCTTTAGCAGTTTACTTTTTCTCCATTATCAGAACTGTGCTATAAGTTTTGTCATAAAAACCAAAGAAGTATGCTTTATTTCTTTCCAGTGTGAAAACTTTCTGACTCTTCTGTCAAAGTTAGTTTGTTTGTTTTGTTGTTGTTAGGGGTTCTTTTGTTTGTTTTTTTATTGTTTTGTTGTTTTTGGGGGGGAGTGGTCACACAGACTGACCAGTATAGACTCCCTCATAAATCAGATATGACGTGACATATTACTTAGATGTTCATTCATTGCAGACGTTACAAACATGCCTGACCTGCCATTTGTCTGTGCAGGCCCCAGTACTACAAGCTGATTGAAGAGTGCGTCACACAGATCGTTCTGCACAGAAGCGGGGTGGACCCTGACTTCAGATACACCAAGCGTTTTGAAATTGAAGTGGAACCGTTGTTGAGTAAGTGGGATTTTGGAACCTGCCAGTCTCTGAGGCTCTGTCAGTTTTGTCTGTGGAGTTTTTGTTGTATTGTTGTGTATTGTAGCTTGTCACAGCAGACTTTTTGGCGTGAAATCCAGCCTGCTGATTCCTCTAGTATAGTGTTATGTAGTGTAGTGTAGTGTATTACAGTGTTGTGTTGTGTAGTGTAGTATAATATAGTGTAGTGTAATATAGTGTTTATCACTTTCAGTCTTTGCAGATACCTCGAAATTTTATCTCTTGAAATTCAGGCTGCTCTCCCTGGAAATAGCTTGTCATGACAAGAGTAGCGCCACTGGGTTTGGTTTTGTTCTGTCTGTGTTATGCTCTGATCAGTGGTTAAGAGTAATCTTTCCACTTACTTTTTTTAGCACAGCAACATAGTGTTCATGTTATTAGCAGCAACACAGTTAAGTCAACTGAGCCAAGATTTTTAGCACAATCATATTGTACGAACACAAGTGAGTTTTGAGAGCTTTCTCAATTTTTATCTAACCTGATGGTTTTTGTGTAGTAAAATTTCCAAATTGAAAGGTCTGCATAAGGAGAAGCTCACTTTCCAAAAGTTTTAGTTAAAAAATATGGAATATAGATCACTTCAGAATTGGAGGTTAAATAATGTTGTCTATAGTGGGTGTGGACATAAAGGAGATTGGACAAACTGAAAGGGGACTCAGAAAAAAGGAATATATATGTACTGAGGGTTTAGAGGGCACTAATTACTGTTGTGCAGAAGTTTACCTTTGATAAATTGTTTATTACATTTCTTAACCTAGGCGTAGTCAGAAAAGACACTAGAAAGGCAGAAAGAGGAAGTAAGGACTAAAGAATGTCAAAAATATCAAGGGTTTGTCAAGAGAATGTTGACCTGGTTTTGACAGTGGTTTTGCATTTTGTGTGGTTGTGTTGTCAGGCAACTTGTCAGAAAAATCCAAATTTGAAGACTCGGACGTGTCCATGGTGGAAATGAGCTCCAAACTGGAGCACGCATTGACAGCAAAGCAGGAATCGGAGGCTAAAGTGTCCGGGTTGGAGAGCAAAGTAGCCCAGTATGAAACAGAACTTGCCGACCTGAAAAACAAGGTGAGGTTTCAGGTGTTCAAAATTAATGTTAGATAACGATACACACACACACACACAAACACATACAAACAAATTTTTTTATTCAGTTCTTATTTTTACTCCTGATGAAAATGGCAACATAAAGACGAATGAAACAAAAAAGTAATTGAAAACTGGATCTAAAATATTTCATATCTGAAAATTGTCACCAAACACTTAATGCAGAGGCTGTGTCAAAGACCTTTCACATATTTCATAAACTTATTCAGACCTATGAAAAACTAATTTTTAATGGCTATAGAAGTTACAGGAATGGAAAAACTGGCTAAAATGACAAAAATATACCAGATGTGTTTTCTTGATTTTTTTGTTTTACATGAAAGTGCAATAAACATATTTCCATATCTGTAGAGAGGCATGCATCCCCTATCACTGTTATGTAACAGTCTGAAGAAATTCATAAATTATGTGATGTACAATTTTTTGACAGAAAATATTATGCTGTACAATTTTGTGACAGAAAATTGCACGATGTACAATTTTGTGACAGAAAACTTTGCAATGTACAATTTTGTGATGTACAGAGATGCAAGAAGTCAATTTTTTGCCTGAAAATTCCGTGATATCCAATTTTGCGACCGAAAATACTGTGATGTACGCAGACTCTAGCAACAACTAAACCATCAGTTCATGACCGTGGTGGCTATGTCTGTCTACGTTTTGTTTTCCCAGATAAGTCAGGGTATCGGGGCCACCGTGTCCGCCTCCCTGGAAAAGCAGCTAGCCGGGGGGGGTGGCGGGGTCCCTCCTGCCCCCCCTCCCCCTGGTGGTGGTCCTCCTCCACCCCCACCCCCTCCTCCCCCTCCAGGGGGCGCACCCCCTCCCCCACCCCCTCCTCCTCCCCCTCTGGTGGAGGTCCTCCCCCCCGCCTCCTCCACCCCCACCCGGGGGTGGCCCCCCTCCTCCTCCCCCCCCTCCTGGCGCCCCACGACCCCCGGGGGCCCCTCCCCCACCCGCCTTCTCTCCCCCGTCCACCCAGCTGCCTCACGGCATGAAGCAGAAGAAGAAGTACGACGTCAAAGTGCCGACCAAGCGGTTAAACTGGAACAAGGTGAGAGGGTGTTTTAAACTGGAACAAGGTGAGAGGGCGTGTTGTTAAACTGGAACAAGGTGAGAGGGTGTGTTAAACTGGAACAAGGTGAGAGGGCGTGTTAAAGTGATAAACTGGAACAAGGTGAGAGGGCGTGTTAAAGTGATAAACTGGAACAATGTGAGAGGGTGTGTTAAGCTGGAACAATGTGAGACGGTGTGTTAAAGTGTTAAGCTGGAACAAGGTGAGACGGTGTGTTAAAGTGTTAAACTGGAACAAGGTGAGAGGGTGTGTTAAACTGGAACAAGGGGAGAGGGTGTGTTAAAGTGTTAAGCTGGAACAAGGTGAGAGGGTGTGTTAAGCTGGAACAAGGTGAGAGGGTGTGTTAAGCTGGAACAAGGTGAGAGGGTGTGTTAAGCTGGAACAAGGTGAGAGGGTGTGTTAAGCTGGAACAAGGTGAGAGGGTGTGTTAAGCTGGAACAAGGTGAGAGGGTGTGTTAAACTGGAACAAGGTGAGAGGGTGTGTTAAGCTGGAACAAGGTGAGAGGGCGTGTTGTTAAACTGGAACAAGGTGAGAGGGTGTGTTAAACTGGAACAAGATCAGAGGGTGTGTTAAACTGGAACAAGGGGAGAGGGTGTGTTAAACTGGAACAAGGTCAGAGGGTGTGTTAAACTGGAACAAGGTCAGAGGGTGTGTTAAACTGGAACAAGGGGAGAGGGTGTGTTAAACTGGAACAAGGGGAGAGGGTGTGTTAAACTGGAACAAGGTCAGAGGGTGTGTTAAACCGGAACAAGGTGAGAGAAAAAGGTGAGAGGGTGTGTTAAACTGGAACAAGGTGAGATGGTATGGAGACGGAAAAGCTGTTTTTCTTGTTTGGAGCTTCTTTCTGTTGTTTCTGTGAGGTGTTCCCCAGCTTAACACTCTAGGTGACACCCAGAATATGTACTCTTGTCTCACTCATCGCAGCTAGGGATCACTGTGAGATGGTAAGTACACACTGGATAGGAAGCTTGTGTGTGTGGCTGTTTTCAAGGCCCTTGTCGTATAAGCAGTCATAGTCTGACTAAGAAGGGCTTTTTTCTTCTCGTTTAATGGAGAGTGTAGAGGTTGTTATGCTAAGAGCTTGTTATGGATGAAGGCAATATTTCAAAGCATACCAACATTTCTCCTTGGTTGTTTGCTTACTCCGATAACTGGCACAGTTTTTGGCCTGATCTGAGCAGTTCTTGTTTGGCACTTAGAAAGTAACATGAATGAAGTGTTTATAAATCCTTTTACCTTAGGATTGCCCAAGGTGCAGAAAATATGACAAATTCCATGCATAAGGAAATATACTGTTGAAGCGAGGACAAGGTAAAAGTAGTCTGGTCTGTAGCTAATTTTGACAAGACTACATCACCATTAAAAAGTAGGTAGTTTGAATTTTTAACCAGAAAAATCTACCTTAAGCTATTGTCTGTGCAGGCAGATGTGTGCGTAAATTTCAGGAATGTTATCATTGAGTCAGATAGCTAGTCAGTATTTTTAGTTAGTGAGTTATTGTTTGCGGGTTTGGGTGTTTTTTTAAAAAGTTAAATGCCTTTCTGCAGCTGAATGCCAAGCAGATCGACAAGCACTCAGTCTGGGTCAGGGCCAATGAAGCCAGTTTTGAAGATATCGACATCTTCCTCAACTTGGAAACCATGTTTTCCACCAAGGCCCCTGGTGTGTACTTGTGCATCTGTCTGTCTCTCTCTCTCTCTCTCTATCCCTCCCTCCCTCCCTTTCTTTCTCTGTCTGTCTGTCTCTTATCTTTTGTCATCAATAGCTTCTCTCTCTTTGTCTCTCTCTCTCTCTCTCTCTCTCTCTCTCTCTCTCTCTCTCTCTCTCTCTCTCTCTCTCTCTCTCTCTCTCTCTCTCTCTCTCTTCTGGGGTGCCTCTGCATGTGTATGTGTGAGTGTTTATGAGCTCAGTGTGTGTGTTTGTGTATGTTGTGTGGGTGTTGTGTGTGTTTGTGCCTGCACACGTGTGCTTGCTCACAGTTCTGCTTGAGAAAATAACTTTTTCTGCAAAGTATTTTAAGAGTAAAAAGAAAATTTGCATGTTCATTTTATCAGATAACACGTTTGTGGGGCTTGATAATACCCACACTTTATTAGTTTCAAACAGAAAACAGGATGCGTTCCTGTGTGTGTGTGTGCCTATCTGTATGCATGAACATTTGCATGTTTGGCTCTGAATCAAGGAGGTAACACTGAAGTTGTTACTACATACCTCTGTGTTTAGTTACTGTTGCTTTTGTGTTTCTGTATTTGCCTCTCACGATATGCAAAGTTATATTGTACTTCCTCTCCTTTCATTTATGGTGGACAATTCCATCTTGCTGGGTTTTTTGCCCAGTTGTGTGAACATTGTTGTGTGAACATGTAAACATTGTTGTATGAACATTGCTGTGTGAATATTGTGTGAACATTGTTGTATGAACATTGTTGTGTGAATATTGTTGTGTGAACATTGTATGAACATTGTTGTGTGAATATTGTTGTGTGAACATTGCTGTGTGAACATTGTTGTATGAACATTGTTGTGTGAACATTGTTGTATGAACATTGTTGTGTGAATATTGTTGTATGAACATGTGAACATTGTGTATGAACATTGCTGCGTGAATATCGTTGTATGAACATGTGAACATTGTATGAACATTGCTGTGTGCAGCAAAGAAAGAATCGACAGAGGCCGTGGAGAGGCCTGTGAAGAAGGGGAAAGAACTGCGTGTTCTGGATCCAAAAGCTGGACAGAACCTGTGTAAGTTGTCAGGATAGTAAGAAAGGGATTGGGTGGTGCTGCTCTTGTGGCGATGCATTCTTTCTGGGGAGAACATCCCGAATTTCATGCAGAGAAATCTGCCATGACTTACTGTGGTATACAATACAATAAAAAGGGAAGGAGGTGCAGAAAGGTTTTATGAAAGTGTACAAGATAAAAAAGATATTAAAAGGGGAGGGGGTGACAAAGGTTTATCGAGAAGCTTTAATGAAGAGTGTAACGGCTGTAGTTTGGAAAAGAATAGCAGTAAGTATCGTGTGGTCATTTAGATGAGACAGTGATCTGTTTGTTTTGACTTTATGGGACAGTGTAATGTGTATAATTCATGTGCCATTTCCCTGTGACAGTTTTTTGTTCACAAAAAATATGTGTAAAATCCATACATTTTATCTCAGCATAGAAAAATATGGCCTGTGATTAAGCCTTTGAGGAAGCCAGAAAGCTCAGATTAACAAAAGCCCCCCACCCCCCTAATTATCACCACTCTTCATCACCTTAATTTGCAAACAAAAGGTAGAAAGTTCTGACCGATTTCATTAAGGAGACTCCCATAACGGCAGAAAAGGAAAAACATTAAAAAGTAGTGAAAAAATACAGTACATTTTTTAACTGATTGAATAGTCTATGACAAACAAGCAATTGATTCAGAATGTAGTGAAAAAAGACATTGCAACCTTCAAACCGATTGTGTCATCCATGACAGCTTGAACTGATTGTATAACCTATTGTATAGTCTATGACAAACAAGCAATTGATTCAGAATGTAGTGAAAAAAGACATTGCAACCTTCAAACCGATTGTGTCATCCATGACAGCTTGAACTGATTGTATAACCTATTGTATAGTCTATGACAAACAAGTGAGTGATTCAGAATGTAGTGAAAAAAGACATCGCAACCTTCAAACTGATTGTATCATATGTGGCAGCTTGAAATGATAATATAGTCTATGACAAACAAGTGAGTGAATCAGAATGTAGTGAAGAACGGCAGTGCAACCTTCAAACTGACTGTATCCTCCTTTACAGCCATTCTGCTGGGGTCGATCAAAGTGCCATACAAAGAGATCAAGCGCCGCATTCTGGCGATGGACCAGGAGAACCTGACGCCGGCCATCTTGGAGCAGCTGATCAAGAACATGCCAGACTCCGACAACATGAACCAGCTGTCCGCCATGAAGGACCAGTACAATGAACTGGCGGAGCCGGAACAGTTTGCCATCGTGGTAAGTGTGGGGGGGGGGTGGAGCTGGGGGCAAAGTAGGTCAGTGGTTGGAGGATTGGTCGTATGATCTGAAGGGTATTTAAGTCTGGCAAACTCATCTTTCAGGTCACATGAACTCAGTATAAGGATGACCTGCCTTTTTATGTTTTTTAAAAGTCCGAAAAATCACCAAGGTTTGTAAAAGTTGTGAATTTTGGCTGTGTTTACTGACCAGAGTTACTGTACTTGGTTTTTCACAGATTTGAGGAAGTATTTCAGAAGATCGTTTAAACAGAAATGTTTTAAAAAATTGATGAAACACAATCCCATCTGATCTTGTTTAATTTTTTTCAGTTTTGTCCCAGCAGCAGACAAGTTATGCATGGGACATAACCTTGACATGAAGTCTGCATGTGTAGCTGATTTTAAGTATCTTGCCATAAATAATTGGTACAAAGCCAGTCCCTAAATTGGAAAAATCTGAAATCTCTGCTGAGACTTAAATATAATCGCAACAACAATTTCTGTAAATGCAGCCCTGCTCCAACTTCAGAGAAGTTTATATCCTTTGATGGAGAGTACAGCTTGTTGTGCTAAGAGCTTGTCATGGATAAACAGCAATGGCAGCATAACATTTCAAAACATAACCAGCGTGTAATGTAGGTCTTGGCACTCACATCAGTAACTGACAAAAGTCTGGGCTAAGGACATGATGACAGAGGAGTGTCTTGTCTGTGTCATTGCAGATGAGCAGCATAAAGCGAGTGAACCAGCGGCTGGAGTCCATGCTGTTCCAGATGAGGTTTCCGGAGATGGTGGATGACATCAAGCCTGTAAGTCTGACATCTGTCTGCAGCCTGTGTCTGTCTGCAGGCTATGTCTGTCTGCAGCCTGTGTCTGTCTGCAACCTTGTGTCTGCAGCCTGTGTCTGTCTGCAGCCTGTGTCTGTCTGCAGCCTGTGTCTGTCTGCAGTCTATGTCTGTCTGCAGTCTATGTCTGTCTGCAGCCTGTGTCTGTCTGCAGTCTATGTCTGTCTGCAGTCTATGTCTGTCTGCAGTCTATGTCTGCAGCCTTGTGCCTGTCTGCAGTCTATGTCTGCAGCCTTGTGTCTGTCTGCAGTCTGTGTCTGCAGCCTTGTGTCTGTCTTCTTAATGTCTTCTTCTGATGTCTTTCCTCAGGCATTCTGATTGGTGGTGTTGTTATTTTTGCTGTGGGAAATTAGAACATTTTGTCTGGTTTGTGTGGTTGTGCTTGCTATGTTGTCTTTCTGTTTCTGTGTGTGTGTGTTCTTTAATTTAATGTGTTTTTACATTATATTAGTTAAGTGTGTGTGTGTTTGTGTGTGTGAGAGAGAGAGAGAGAGAGTGAGTGAGAGAAAGAGAGAGAATGCATGTCTGTGTTATTGTATCACTCAGATATGTCATTGAACTTTAAACTACTTAATCTCAGAAGTTTCAGATTTGTCTTCAGTGGTGGTAATGTATATTTGGGGGGTGGGGGGGGGGGGGGGAGGATTTTTTTATTTTGTGTGTATATGGTTGGGTTTTGTGGTTGTTGTTGGGTTGGGTTTTGGGGGTTGGTTGGTGGGGGGGGTTGTGATGGGGGGGGGAGGGGGGCTGAATTTTTTTATTTCTGTGTTGTAATATGGGTCGGATTAATGATGGTTGTTGTTGGTAATCCTTTGTGCGGGGTTGGTTGGTGGGGGGGGCGAGAGGCGGTGAGGAGGGGAGACACGCATTCCGACTGATGCTGAATGGGTAGGTCGGCACTCCTACCGGTCTGAACGCCAGTCCGGCTTGAACAGTTCCGCAAATAAGTTTGATGGTTGTGTTTGTATTTTCAGTGCAGATGTGTGTGTGTTTTGTTTGCATAGGTGCCTGGTGGTGCTTTACAATTTTTTTGTTAGACGAAGTTGTCTGAACAAGCGCCTATTGTTTTTCCGACAGATGTGAATGGTTGCTGATGGTCGGCAACTACCTTCAACTCCGGTCTCGCAACGCTCAGTCACTCAGGCTTTAATGTCAGCTTCCGCACAAGGTCAGTAGTTTGAATGGTTGGGGTCGTTTGTTTTTCCTTGTCAGATGCTGTTTTGTGTTTGTTTCATCATAGTTTTTTGTCCTTTAGATAATCTTTAACATTATTTTTTGTACAATACTGAATTGATCTTTTTAAAGTAAACAAATGGCTCTTTGTTTTGGCTCTTCATTTTTCTTCTTCAGAGTGCATTTTGTTTGTATTTTGCATGTTTTTGTTTTTTCAATTTTTGGAAAAAGATAGCTTCAAGGTTTGGAGTAACATATGTAACTGCTATCTTCATTTCCCATGCGTTGTCACACACAATTGACAGCAAACTAGTTCTGCAACAAGCTTAAGAGCAATTCCGGAATGCAACAAATCAGAAAGCACGTACAATTCTCCAAACAAACAAATAGGTAACAGAAACACAAACGTATGCTAAAGTAGTCGAAACATATAACATTAAAGAAACAAATGAACAAGATCATGTGAATTTGCTTGTTACACATTTGGTGTTTTGCTGTAAGCTTCTTGCTTTCACACAGTTCTTTTCTAGTCATGTTGATTTCATAAAAAATCAAATTCTTTTGTGTTTATTTTCGCACTGAGATGTGATTGTGTTTATTGCGTTGTTGTATGTATACATGCATGGAATTTTAAGTCTTGTATATTAGGGGTCGCGTGGAGCGCCTGCTCAGCTGTGTTGCAGAAACATGTGTAGGAGTATGTCAGCTCTGTGTTGTTTTGCACAGAGAGCACAATGTGTTGATTTTGTATGTCGCTAGCTGTAAGCTTTCTGATGACATGTACGTGATTCATTTTTTTTATCTTGTAGATGTGTAATCTTTCGTTGGTAACCTAACTGAATTTCTCTGTTTTGAGATGATAAAAGTCTTTGGACCTGGAATCGTGTTAACGCTCTGTGTGTTGATGCCAGTTGGAGAACACCAAGAGTCAGGATGGGAAGATCACCATGCTGCACTTCCTGGCCCAGGTGATGGAGGACAAGCACCCGGAGATCATGGGCTTTGTCGAGGAAACCACCCATGTCGACAAAGCCGCCAGAGGTCAGTCCTGTGCCCGTTAACATCATCACAAGGCTCCAGTCCTTTTTGTTGTGATTACATTTATGTCCCAGCAGAGATTTCCGATTTAGGGAAGGTCTAACCCAATCCAATCTCATTCATAGCTCCTCTGATCTCAAAGACCGTATCAGGGCTGTCACCTTGTGAAAATTATTTATATCTCAGTGACAAAAGTGTCTGCCATAGTGCTCTAAGCTTTTATCTGGGGAGTCCTGTGGTATAAGTTTATATAGAAGGAATATCCAGTATTGTGAAGTTTTTCTGCACTAAGCAGCCTTTTTTTAAAAATGAGTTACTCTGTCTCTTTTCTTATGCTTTGTGTTTTTATGTCTTACTGTCACTGTCTTCTCTGACTCTTTCTCTTTTTCAGTTTTTCTTTTTCTGTTCTTTTGATCTCTCTCTCTCTCGATCTCTCTCTCTCCCCCCACCCCTCCCTCCCTCACACATGCACTCTCATTGTATACAGACTTTCACCATGTGCAGTTACTGTAAATCTACATGCATATATTAACAACAAAAGCTAACCGCTTGATCCTTGGGGGCGTTTTTTTAATTCTTCCTCAAAGGCAGTTTACTTCAGATGAATAAGATCTGTCACAAGGCTTTGACTCTGATCCCACACATCACCTGAAGAAAAACGCGTGTGCATAAATGCCTTAGTAGGTTCATGCTGACTTTTACTGCTGTATTGGCCTGTGGCTATGTGTGAGTATGTGATCATAAGCAAAACTGGTGTGAAGATGATGTGTGTGTGGTCATCATTGTGACTGTCTGTGTCGTCATGTTTCAGTGTCGATGGAGATGATGCAGAAGAACCTGAAGCAGATGGAGAAGCAGATCAAACAGGTGGAGCTGGATGTCAAGAGCATCAGCAAGGGAGCCGATGAGGACGACAGATTTCCTGCTGTGATGAAAATATCCTTTTGCCCTGAAGTCGGAATGCGGCTACCTAAATGGTAGGCTAAATAGTCACATACGCAAAAATCTCACAGTTGGTGAACCTCAGAGCTGTAGCTGAGGAGCAAAAAACAAAAAAAGAATAAAATAAGATGAAATTTCCTTTTAGCCACATCATAATTACCATGTCTGACTTTAGCAATACCAGTTCACAGCCACCTTAAGTAGCCAAGAAATCTTAACCCCCCCAAAAAAGTGTTCTTGGTAGACACCTCTGCCCATTACAGTTCTTACCGTGCTTGCACATACCCCGTATTTCCTCCAACTTTTTTTGTATTTTCAGCTACTACCACAACAGTAAGTGAGCGTAGTGTGAGTGCTGTCCTCATTTTTTTGTTTCTCTTCGGCCATGTAGGTTAATTTAATGTTAATTTTATGTATGTGTGCAATCATGCATGTGTGCGTACACAACGAATGGGAGGAGAGTTTGATTCCCTGAAGCAAACTGCATCATCATTGATAAAGCTTAGACAGAAGTGGCGATCTTTTACTATTGCTCTTTTGCACCAGTTAGCATTAAGTGCAATAGAGTACAAATCAAAGCTGCTCTGTGATATCCTCTGCAGTTTACCATTTAACACTTTTTGCCCCAACATGAAGGAGAAAGCAGAGGGAGAGAGATAATTCAGAAAACCAGGGAGTTAAACTCCTGCTTTTGCATCATCTGTGAAGATGAATGAGAATAAAATTCATATGGAAAGATTCTACTATCTCTTTTTTTTCTTGAGAGGAGGTCCCAGTCTATAAGCAGTGAACAGCTTAATTTGCTGTTTGGCCTTTGAATTAAATAAGCTGTCTTTTCTTTCTGGAAAAGACTGCAGTTTTTCTTCACAATTATACAAATGGAAGTGTCAAACACTCTCTTACTGTTTTCATTGTTGTTCTACTCCCTCCACCATTAATCCATTCCATCCTTCCACACATTCTGGTCAGCTTTTTAGCATAGAACAAAAAAGAATAAATAAAACTTTGAAAAAAAAAAATCCTTGACTTTGGTAACGATTTCCTGGGGTCATCGAAAGGTCAGCACGACCTCCTGAGCTCAATGATGAAGCGTTTGGAGGGCCTGCACAAGGATGTGAGCAAGTACCTGTCCTTCGACCCCAACAAGTACGCCCTGGAAGAACTGTTTGGAGACGTCAAGGCCTTCAAGGATGGTTTGCAGGTACAGGGCCTGGGCTTTTTTCTGAGTGTGTGTGAGGGGAGAGGCAAGATGGTGTGGAGAGAGGGTAGAAGAATAGGCTTGTGGTGGTGGGGTGCATGGGAGGGATGGGTAATGTGGGAGGGTATTGTGTGTGTGAGCATGAAAAGAGGGGTTTGGGTTGGGGCAGGAAGGTATATGTATGAATGGAGGAGGGAGTGGGGGGGTGAGGCAGTATGTGTAGTGTGTGCGGTTATGTGTATTTGGGAAGTATTTTTTTTTAAATATGGGACAGGCTAGTTCAGTGGTCAGAGCACTCACTCTCCCAAAGCTAAGGTTAAAGCAGCGTCAAGCGTGGTTACCTCGTGCATCGGTGACCATTCATGCACCTTAGCTTCAGTACAGTTCTCCTAGTGCATCCAGCTGTAAACGTTTACCTGCCCTCTTTAGCAACAGGGAAGGTAAAACAGCGAGGGAGAGGAGATGGGCGACGTCCTTGATATGCTGGCCCCTAGAGAAGCTGGGGTCTCTGACACCTCGCTCCCCAGTCACTGCATAGGTTATGGGAACACCTATAAGGAATAGTTTATATAGTTGCAGCAATTCACAGTATATCACATATCATTCTTTGTTACAGTCAGATCTTTTTAATGGATTTTTTAAAAATTACTTTTTGTGAATGTGCCAGCAGATGTTTTATCTTTTGTGTCTCAGAGAGCCATCAAGGAAAATGCCAAAATGCGAGAGACACAGGAGAAGATCCGGAGAGCGAAAGAAGCCAAAGAAAAGGCGGAGCGAGAGAAGAAAGAAAAGAAGGCTAGACAGAAGGCGCTTCTGGATATGACTACAGGTCAGTCTGAGTGTGTGACTGTGTGTGTGTGTGTGTGTGTGTCGTGTGAGTGTAAGACAGAGAGAGTGAGTGTGTTTGTGTGAGTGTAAGAGAGAGAGAGAGTGAGTGTGTGTGTTTACATGCATGTACAAAAGTTAAGTTCTAACAATAGATACTTGGTGGTGGTGTTTGTGTGCGTGCGTGTGTTTTTGTTAGTGTGAGAGAGAGAGAGATTTGTGTTAAAGATAAAATCTTGTCATGCATTGTTGCATTTGCTAAGAAGCATTCATACCCAGAGAGCCCCTATTTCATGGAGTTTACGACAGATCTATGTTACCCCCCAGATGACGATCAAGAAGGTGTGATGGATAACCTGCTGGAGGCCCTCAAGACAGGGTCCGCCTTCAACGTCAATCGGGAAAAACGAGACGGAAAGCGCCGGACACCCAGAGCCGCAGGAGGTGGGTAACTGTTTGGCAAATCTCTTTGTATGTCTTTGTTTATCTGTATGTCGTAAATTGTTCTGATTTCATACAAGTTTTTGAGTATGTTATTTGTTTGTGATAAATTGTTTATATTTGATATGAATTTTGAGTATGTTTGTTGTCATGATTGTGTTGTTATGAGAGACTGTTTCCTACCTGCATAAGAAGAAGGAAAGCATGTAAGTAATGTATCATTAATATCATATATTTGGAGAGATATCAGTTATCACTGATTTTATTTATCATATAATTGGAGAGGCTTATTAATTATGTATTCGGTTTTTTGCAATAAATATTATTGTAGCAGTAGTATTTATTTTGGAGGGGCTGTTGAGCAGAGAAAGTTATTGCAAAAATGTAACACTAAAAAAGATGGTTTTAGGGTGGGGTTTTATTTTGCTTCAGCAATTTTTAGCATGTAAATTTAGCTCTTTTGTGATCAGTTAAGGTGAGCTGTTAGCAGTGTGTTATAGTTGTTTAGCCATTGTTTTCTTTTGAGTGTTCTGGCAAATTTATTGACCTGACTGACTTTTAGCTAATGTCAGAAATGATGCACATCCTCTGCTTGGGAGTTCCTGTCTCATGCAGTTTGTCTTTATAAAATGGTTTTGAAAGGGACCATGTGAAAGTATATTGAGAATATGGAATAGGTAAGTAAGTCACCGACTGCATATATAGAAAATTTTATATTTCATTTCTAGATGGTTGACTTTTGATAGTTTGTAGATGAATCAACAGGTTGTCTAGTGCTGTTGATTACAGAATGGTGACAGCTTGTTTGATGTAATTCACTGTCGAGATTAATCTTTGTGCAGTCAGTTCACTATTTTGATGCAATATCTTGCCTAGTGTTTCGTCACATTGAATATTTTTTTTGTTTTCCTTCTTTTATGATTTTTTTTCCATATTCGGCTTTTGTTTTATTAACATCAATTAAACCCATACCAGTTCTTTCATTTTTATCTTGTTTTTGCTAACATTTTGGGAATTCATTTATATGAAATCTGTGCCTCTGTCTTTATTTTTGAAGATGTTATTTTAAGATATGTTTCCCACTTATTTTGTGATAGCTGTGTTAACAAGTGTAAGAAATGCAAGTAAATAGCTGTACGAGAGTCTGTGAAAGTCAGTGAAAACACAACCAACTTCAGTCGAAGAGTGAAAGAGAAAAAGCTGGATTTTTAACAATCTTTTTTAAAGTACTTATTTTACATATAGATAAAATGCTTAGCTCAGTTACAGTTAGCTCCGTGTGTGATAAAGACCCAGCAATTGGATTGAAAGCTCACACCTAAGTTCTGCAGAATATGAAAGTGTTGTGTTTATCTGTATGACAGTATGAAGAAACAAATGTTCATTTAGCTCTTTCTTTTGGTTTTGGGTTTTTTTCTCTTTTTAAAAAAAAAATTGTCAGTGTTGGTCTGCTGTATCATTTATATCTTTTTCTGTTTCTTCATGATCACCTGATAAGTTTATGGCACTACATGCATCAGCCAAGTCCAGTCATCATGTATGTTTTATGTCGTAAAAGATTTTCCCATCAAGTATGTTTTTGTATATCAATTCAGTCATGTATTTTTATGTTTATGAAAAAAAATGTTCCTGTTGTTTGTTTTTATATATGTTAATATACTGTTTGTTGATGTTGAGAATGCGCAGTGTCACATTCTTTCATTTCACGTTATGTGTATATATGTATGCTCATATCCTCCTCACATTCTGTGCTCTGCGGCCACAGACCGGATGTCAAATCTGGCTCGTTCACGCAGTGGGCGTAACAGCAGTTCTTCATCGGTTGTGTAGGTGACGTGACCAGAGCTGTAGCTGTCTGCATGGCATTGTCCGTTTTTGTACAGCAGTCGTGTGACTGGCATGTAATGGTGTACATTATTGTGTAGTGTTTGCATCTGGTATCCCTTTTGTAACAGGCTCGGCTGTTGGTCTGTGTATTTTTTTCTGCAAGATAGGTGAGAAACATGCGTAGATCATGAAAATGGTACGACGACCTCCAGAACCTTTAGTTAGTGAATCGGTTTATCAAGAGAGATAACTTTGGTCCTGCACCATCAGACACATTTCAAGCCAGATATGTCCTTGTGGTGTGTCACCATTGTGCTGGATTAGAGCCACGAGGGTTTGGCTCAACTGTCAAAATTAAAAGAGAAACAGTTGTGGTTGTAGTCCTTCGTAAAGTTATCTTTCTTGATTCACTGATTCTTCATTTATTTAAAGTCCTTGCTGCTCCTCTCATTTAAAACTATATCACACCATTTGTCAAATGGTTGTTCCTTATTTAGCAGCATAGCATTAGCAGAGCAGTTTGGTGGAGGTACTCGATCTTCTGTCCTGCAGCTTGCAAAACAAGGAGAAAAATAAGGAAAAGCAAACAGAACTCAGTTTTATTTAAACAAAAGAAAAATTTTTTGTTTACTCTACACATAAAAAGAATTATTGAATTTAATGTACACATTCAAATGTTTTGGTGGTTGTTTTTTTTTTAAAAAAGAATCTTCAAACGTATATTTAAATGAATGGAAAGCATCATTTTTGAAGTAATGGCTTAGTAAATGGAATGAAGAAGGTCTCTACCTTGTGGCAGGCCTTTACAGGCAGGATTCTTTTGTCTTGAGACCCATGCTGTCACAAAGTCACACATGTCTTCATGACTATTTTTAAGCTGTGTTACTGTGTAATCTTTCAGGTCATCAAAGTCGTGTATAAAGATGGCCTAAACAGCCCTTTTACAGCTGGGTTCTGCTATAATAGCCTTTCAACTCATGTAGTCACATGTGTAGAGGGCAACAGTTACATTTGTGAGTCTTGATTCTTAAAACGATTTGGAATCAGACAAAAGGACTGTTTGATAAGCTGATAGAGCTATGATTTCACCGAAAAGAACAGTTAACTCAACATAGACCAACTAAGATTGGTATGAAACGGCCATTGGTTGAGCAAGTAGAACTTAAAGCTTGGTTGGGCTTCTTTTTTTTTTTTAAACTGTGGAATTGTCCTAGGGAGTCATAAACTGTGATCACAAAGATGAGTTAAGGCTTCATGTGACAAAGTTAGTGGAAACACACTCTATAGAACCATAGCTTTAACAAGTGGAACTGTGAACATAGCTGAGTTATAACTAAACAAGCTTAAATAAGCTTGTTGGTCAACATTATAGAAGGAAAAAATTGTGGTTGTGGCCCTATCTATCTGAGGGATTGAGCTCAAGTGACTGACCCATAGCTGAGATGAAGAGCTGAAATGTCTGTTGGTAGAACTGTGCAGAAGAAGTAGTGAAGACTTCTGTCTTGGACTTAATGTCACAAAACCAACAGAGATTAAGACCACAACAGAAAGAGGATATAGAAAGGTGATGTTGGAATGGAACCTGGCAGTAAGAGCACAGAGATAGGAGGGAGCTGGGAGATATGTATCTGGAAGATGGGAAAGGCCTCAAATAGTTTATAGGTGTGAAATACCACAACACAAGTTAGACTTTCATTAGTCCATAGGTCTGCAGTATCTCAGCCTGTACCAGAATCACAGTGTATTGAGAATGACCTGATAGTACCTATGCTTGCCTGTTACTGACAGCTTTCTCTGACCTTGCATGTGCTGCTGCTGTGATTCATCTTCTCATCAGTTTGTCATCAGTGTTCTTTTATTTAAGGAAAGTTTGTTGATGATGTTGTGACTACTGTCAGAGGCCAGCTTCAGTGAGGACCATTCTGTTGCAACTCTGCGTGTCTGGTGTGAATCCCTCAGAATGGTTTTTGAATGTGCCATGTCTTCTCTGTTTTGTTCCTTTCTTTAACTTGCATTGAATGTTCTCATTTTTCAGCTTGTTTTGTTGGATGTCCAGTGTGCTCATTGATTTCTTGCAGCCTGTGCATTGTCTCTAAATCTTTGCAGGGAATTTTCTCAAATTTCTTCTATTTTCTGTGTCCTATTTTCAGTGCAACATTGCTTGAAGTTTTGATGAGATGTTTAGGCTCTCGTTCCTGCTTAAAGTGGAATCTTTTCTTTGTTTTCTTTTCCCTCGATTTATTTAATTGTGGTTTGGAAAGAGCCTTCGAGTTTGCAGGCCCGATTTTCTGTCTGTTTTGCAATGCAAGAATTTTTCAGTCTGTGGAATCTGTCTTCCTGTGATGCATTTTCAGTGTGATTCTTTCTCTGATGTGGTGTGATTCTTTCTCTGATGTGGTGTGATTTTTTTTCTTCTTCTGGGATGTGCATTGTGATTCTTTCTCTGATGTGGTGTGATTTTTCCCCCCCTGTGATGTGGTGTGATTCTTTCTCTTGATGTTGTGTGATTGTCCCATGCATTGTCCATTAGACTGCCACATTGTGTTTTGTCTCTTTTTTTTGTTTTCCACTGATCTGTTACATTTTTTTTCAATCTTTTGTCTTTATTTTTCAAGACGTTTAGACAGATCTGTGTGTCACTTGATATCAGTTTTCAGAGAATTGGCGTAAGGAAGTGGAGTGGGGAAAAAACAAAATTGAAATTTTAAAAAGCTAGGAAATGAAGGAGCTACACGAAGGGATTAGTGGAGAGACAGGCAGGCAAACATGTAAAGTTTTCCTTATATCTTTTACAGCTACTTCTTCCCTCTTTGTGTGTGTGTGTGTGTGTGTGTTGTGTGTGTGTGTGTGTGTGTGTGTGTGTGAGAGAGAGAGAGAGAGGGAGAGTGCATGTCTGTCTACACAGATTTATATGTATTTGAGTGTTTATTCGTTTGTGAGAAAGCTAAAGTACTTTCGTAGCTGGAGTTATGCGTGGCGTGTTTGTGTGTGTTACTGTGTGTATGTGCACATACTTGCCTAGTTTGAAGGAGGGGAGATGGGGTTTTTGTTTATGTTTTGTTGTTACGATACAGTTGCTTGTTGACCCCCTGTTGCACAGTGTGTGTGATGACAGTTGGGTAATGCAGTTGTCAAGTTTTGATAGATTGCAGGCTGTGTTGTGATGATTGCTGTGTAAAACTGGTTCCTCCCACCCTCACAGTAAGGGAAGAGGAGTGATGCGGGGGGGGGGGGGGGGGGGGGGGGTACCTTCTTTAACGTGTCAGTGTGTGTGTGTGCATCTCCTGTCTCTGCCCCTCTCTCTCTCTCTTTCTCTCTCTCTCTCTCTCTTTCTCTCTCTCTCTCTCTCCTCTCTCTCTCTCTCTCTCTCTCTCTTCTTCTCTTTCAGTCTCTCTTTCTCTCTCTCAGTCTTTCTCTCTCTCTCAGTCTCTCTTTCTCTTCTCTCTCTCCTCTCAGTCTCTCTCTCTCTCTCTCTCTCTCTCTCCTCTCTCTCTCTCTCTCTCTCTCTCTCTCTCTCAGTCTCTCTGTGCCGCTGTTCCTTTCTCCCTGCTATCCTGTCACCAGTTGTTTTAAGGTTTTGTTTTTTTGGGGGGGTTCTTAATTATTATTTTATTTTCGTTCCTTGGCTACAGCTCCAAGGTTCACCCACCAATGGAAAGATTTTGCAAATGCACTCTTTTGCCCCCCCCCCCCCCACCATTAACTAAGGTAGCAGCATTTCAACTTCAGCAGTAATGACTGTCTGACCATGACACCAGGGAATGTGCATTCATAATATTTTGTCATCTGTTCCGACTGGCATGCAGTGGCCTTTTCTAAAAAGATGAACCGTGTGTAACTTGTGTGCAAGATGTTCACTGTGCGTTTTCACGTAGGACCTAGCTTCAAAGTCTCATGTAAAGGACTTTCAGGAGAGTGGAGTCAATACTGATGTTAGCTCCGGGGGGAAAATCCCCCTCAAACAGGTGGCTTTATCCCACGTTGTTAGATTGTGAGCACAATGTTCTAATCATTAGGCTATCCCACCCCTGTCTTAAATGATTTGATTTCAGTCTCTTGTGAAAAACTCTTAAGACTAGTCTAGTTACCTGCCAGTTAAAATGGGACATCAAGAACATAGACTTACACTTCTATTCCCTCTCACCAAAAGAATATTTACACATATAGATTGTCACAAAACTAAACAAAGACGTGAAACAGCAAAACAAAATGATATTGATTGGATGTATATTACAAGTTTTTACAAATATGCTCATACATTCACATTCATAGACATGGTATATACATGCAGAAACATTTTCAAACTCTTGCTCTCTTTTACGAGACATTTCAGTTTGTCGTAAATGCGAATATAATGGGGTGGTGTTTTTTTTTTAATTGAAGAAACCAACGAAAAGGGATTTACTCTATAGTTTAAACAATTAATTGCTTGCCTGAACAACATAATTCAGTTGGGGTTTTTTTAAAGTAAGATGATTCATTTTATGTTTTTGTCAGTGCTATATCATAAGTAAATAAATATTCATTGTCCCACATGAAATAGCTGAAACCAGCAATAAGCTGGTAGTGTTTATGTGTTTGTCATGGTCAATGATAATCTCCAAAACAGCAGAGGAAGCAGCTGCTGTTTCAGAAATTGGGCAGAAATTTGATTATAGTGACGGTGCCTTGCCCACAGCACACCCCCATTCTCTCAGCCAAGAGGGCATACATCAGCATTCAAAATGTTCTCCAAAGGTCAACTAGCCCCCAGGGCTGCAGCACATAAGGTTTGTGCAAGTCAAGCCTCCTAGTCAGAGTCATAGCCGATCACTAAAGACTAAGCTGTAAAATGGAATTCCATCGGTAGGAAAGCCACTGATCATACAGGCTCTCTGCTGTTGCCCCCAGCGTCAATGGTTTAAACAAAAACTGTGATAAAGCCCAGGTATATTACCTAATGTTTAGTGTTGTAAAGAAATATTCAGTGTGAGACATGCTAGGGCTCAATGGCATATAATGTATTATATATATATATATATCAATAGAGCCAATGGCATGCATGTGACACATAAAGCCAGTTTATTACTGATAAATCCCCAAAGTCAGAATGCAGCTACCTTATTGGTGGGTGAAACTGGTCACGTAGGCAAAATCTCACCATTGGTAAACCACGGAGCTCCAGCCAAGGAACAATGGAGAAAAGATTATTGATAGTGTGTGAAGTAAAAGTCATTGTTATTAACAAAGGTTCGTTTTCATAATTGTATACCTGGTACATAAGTAAGACGAGTTTATTGTGTGTCACTGTTCTGTCATCGTCATAAAAATGACAAAAAGAGTCACTGTATTTTCATGATAAACAAAGCCAGTTTATCACCATCACAGTTTGATCACTCATTGTTTAAATTAGATATTCATTATTCATCATCACTGACAGTTTATGGCGGCAACTGCGCATTATACATTATGTCGATCACAGCAGCTTATTTTACATTATTTCCTTCTATACCTCAATCAGATTAACTATTGCGCTTTTTGCAACATACTTGCCAAAAGCAAAACAGCACGAGCGGTATAAACACTTATTAACTGCTGGGCATAAAGATTTAACCTAATGATACTGACAAACCTTTAGTCATTTAAAGACTCCAGAAGCTCTCTTTCCTTCATCAGTGCATTTAACTGATGTATTGATACAATACAAAATATATATATTAAAAAGTTATGTAACACCTGGTGGCCACAGCTTGGTCTTTGTATATGCGTACATTATACAGGTCCATCATACGTCAGCCTGTCATGTTCTATGTTCATGATGTTTCCATGACGAAAGCAATTAACAGTCACTTTATCAGTTGTGTTTAATGCATCACATTACAGCCTGTAGTATGCAAATGTTGTGAGAGAATGATGTTTGGAAATGAACATGCATGTTATTGTACTGTAATGATGAAATAACCAGTTTGTATTAATAACAGCAAGCTAACTAAACATTGCCGAAGGCCAGCACCCAGTTATGCTTAGAACTGTTTTCTAATGAAGCAGTATAGTAACGCTGTATCAGCTCATGTGATTTTTTCGGCCGTATTGTTTGTCATTTGGTGTCATGTGAGTATCTTGTCTGCCTCTCATCTTCCTCTTTCTCTGTTTGTCTGTCTCTTTTTTGTGTCTTCTGTGTCTTTCTGTTTGTCTGTCTCTTCTGTGTCTTTGTCTCCATCCACCTGTTTGTGTGTGAATGTGTGTGTTGGTCTGTCTTTCTTTCTCTGTCTCTGTCTCTCTCTTTCTCTTTCTCTCTCTCCCTCCTATGCATCAAATTTGTGCATATCAGTTCTTGCTCATATTGAAAAAGTGACAAATTTGATAACTTTTGGTAAATGGGCTGATTTAAAAAAAATTTGTTTTGCTCTGTTGTTGTTGTTGTTTTAAATGCATTAATGGTATTAACTATTTTGGAAATAGTTAACTTGTATATTTGAATCGTCTATTTTGATATTGCTACCAAAGGATTTTTGGAGAGTATGATTTTGTTTCCTTTTTTTGCATCCTCGCATGTGTTCAGTTGGAATTTGGGCTGCGTTGGGATTTGGGTTTTGGGGTTGTTGTTTTTTAATCTTGTCATTTCCCTTTTGATTTTGATGGGCAGTTGCTGTTATGTTTGTTTCACATTCTACCTTTTGTTGTAGGACAAGAATATGTATTATTATGGCTTTTGTTATGGGGGATATTTTGTTTCTTTATGTTCTCTTGTCATGTGTATGCTTCCATGTGTGTGTCTGTGTGTCTTGTGTGTATGAGAGTGTATGTACATGCACGCACGTGGGTGCATGCATGTGTGTGTGACACAGAGAGAAAGAGTTCAGTTTTTTGTCACTGTCTGCACATGTGTGTAGTGGTGGGGGTAATGGGAATCTTTTCATTGCAAGGATTTTTTACTCTGTGTGTGTGTGTGTGTGTGTGTGTGTGTGTGTGTGTGTGTGTGTGTGTGTGTGTGTGTGTGTGTGTGTGATGGATGCTGGTAGATGAGTGGCAAAGACATTGACTTCAGTCCCATTGGTCCATGAAGTAGTGAGTTCAAATCTCAGCAATGATGACTTTACTAAGGGAGAGATGGAGTTTTTATGACCCCCTGGGTCAACTGGAAGCACAGACTTGCTTGTGCTGTAACGTCCTTCGTGTATATATACACAACTGACACTGTACCAGAATTAACGCTTAGAGCAGCACAACTCCATAGCCTTCTGAGACTGAAGGCTGCCAACACAGTATATATGAGTGCAAGTGCTTCAAGTTGTTTGTTTTACAAGATTCAGCACTATATAAATTCCATATATTATTATTATTTATATATGTGATTATACACATGCAGAAGAACAACACTCAACTTTAAATATTCCGTAATTCGTGTCAGCATTTTATGGGTTAGGAAAACGTGAACATGCCCTTCATGCTCCCTGCACCTGGAAAGGGATGGGTTCTGTCAGGTTCAACTTGCCCAAGAGACACAGCCAACAACTCCTCAGGGAGTGTGAAGGACAAAGAGAGAGAGAGAGAGAGATGTACGTGTGTGCGTGTGTGTGTCCGCGCAACTGCGTTTGCACATGTATGCATGTGTGAACATGTATGTACACATGGACCTACACATCACTTTTAGGGCAGACGTTTTGCGTTTTGATTAAAGTATGTACATTGTGTGTCAATAAGCGGCTGATATTGGGAGGGTTTAGAGCTACCACACACGTCACCAATACCTGTCTTTCTACACCACCTTCCCCCTCCTCCTCTCTTTTTCTTTGTGTGTCTGTATTTCTTCTTTCAGTCTCTGTCTCTTTCCTTCTCCCCTCTCTCTCTCTCTCTCTCTCTCTCTCTCTCTCTCTCTCTCTCTCTCTCTCTCTCTCTCCTCTCCCTCCTCTCTCCTCTCTCTCTCTCTCTCTCTCTCTCTCTTTCTTGTTTTGAAAAGGGCTGGAAAAGTATTTGCAGCTTTAACATTTTATATTCACATGTTATGACAGTCAAGAGGTGTATTTTATATCTATATGTCATTAGAACCTCATACAACTGTTCTGTTGAGAAAAGGGGGAAGAAAAGGAAGGGGAAAATGCAACGCAGCCCCCCTTCCCTCCCCTTTGAATAATGTTTTACCTTTCAAGGCCTTTGATAGACAGTAAGGTTTCTAAAACAGGAATTTTCAAGGCCTTACTGACTCAAAAGTGTCAACTTTGAGTGACATTTTATGTTTGAGTATTCTACAGCTGGTCATACTTGTCGACATTTTTTAAAGGTTTCTTTGTCACACTGACGTAAGACTAGATCTCTCCCCCTGTCTCCATCTCACTCTCTGTCTGTCTGTCTGTCTGTCTGTCTCTCTCTCTCTCTCTCTCTCTCTCTCTCTCTCTCTCTCTCTCTCTCTCTCTCTCTCTCTCTCTGTTTTTTTTAAAAAGTAGTATCTGTTTTTGTTTGGATGTCAAACATTTGAGGTTTCTGTAAATGCTGTGTGTGAGAGTCCAGTGTGGCTGTCTGTGTGTGAGAAAGAGATTTTGGAAGCCTGCCAGTGTGTGGACAAGACAGATTAAATGTAAAAGTAAATCGGTGACAAAAAAAAACTATGTCAACAAGTTTTCTGTTGATAAGAAAAAAGTAAAAGGATTCAAGTATTTGCTTACTTCTTTGAAAACTGGTGAGGGCTGGTAAGGAAAAGGTTGAACACAAACCTGAGGTAAACAGAAGCAAGAGAGAGAGAATTACAGTAGGAACATTCTTTGTTTTTTTGGTGGTGGTGGGGGTGGTTGGTGTGTATGTGTGTGTGTGTGTCTATGTATGTGCCTTTCTGTCTGTCTGTCTGTCTGTCTGTGCACAAATATGTGCATGTGTAAATATTTACCTCTGTCTGTGCCTCTCTGTCAAAGGTGTTCGTGTCAGTTGGGGGGGGGGGTTCTTCAGTTTAATGTCTGTTCACATAAGTGATATTAGACAACAATAAAACAAAACAAAAAAGATCCCCAAAATGCAAACACACAAGAAAGAAAAGGGAAGTGGGGGAGAGGGGGTTAGGTTTAACTTTTAACCAGTTGCAGAAACAAGTAGTGATACATTATAAATTGAACACTAAAACCTGAACAATCAAACACAACTATTTAGAAATCAAGGAAGAACATAAGATTGATGTCTCTAAGGGGACTCGTCTTCAGTGACAAGATGATTTCATACAGCGCTACACAGTTGCTTAAAATCTTGTCCTTAGAGTTCTCACGTGCGATGGAAAAATGCTGTTTCCAGCAGGCATGTTCAATCAAACTATAATTCTCATCAACAGACATTAGTTTGTTCAATATATCAGCACAAATGAAATGCATTGCTGCATTTTTCGCAGCTCTGTCAACCTTTTCATTGGATAGTATATTGCAATGAGAAGGTACCCAGCAAAAAGAGACATCGGTGCCTCTTAGAATCAGAAAATTTATACCATGTAATATTTCAGCTATATTTAAGTTTTTGTCTTACTTTTGACCCAGAATGTTGAAGAGATTGGAGCTCAGATTTTGAATCGGCGCATAAAAACACCTTCGCAAGGGGTGTAAGAAAATCAAGTAAATAATTTTAAAGCCATCAGAATGGCAGTCAGCTCTGCAGTGAAAATTGAGTGATTTTTTTTTCCAATATGGTACAGTTTTGCAACATGTAACAAAGGAATGATGAAAGCTGCACCTCCTTCATTACAATTTAGTAGAGACCTATGGGTATAGATTTGAAGATGTTATGAATACTTGTTTATATGTGTTCTTTCACCTACATGCTAAGAATATTACATCTTTTGGGGGGGTTTTGTTGTTGTTTTTTATAGATGAGGCATTCCAAATCAAAACTAAGCTCTTTGAAGCTCTCATGAGGGACATGGAGATAAGGGAGGTATAGGCTGTTCAACTTCACTGGGATTACTCCTGACTTTTCAAAAAGACCATTAGTGAAAGTGCTGACTGTAGTGAGACTGAGAGAGTGAATAGCTTTAGCTCTAATAGGAAACTGCATATCAGATCTTAGACTGAGTTCACTTTCTATATTATTTATTATTTACAGTCGCCAAGTTTCTAAGAACTTAACTTCGCTACTGCTAGCTCTCGATAGTCATTCAAAGGCATTCAAACTCCCACTTCCTTATGTGTTTCCAAAGATGAAGTGTGTGTGTGCATGCATGCGTGTGCACGCATCCTTGTGTTGTATTGTGTTTTTATTTGTTTGGGGTTTTTTGTTGGTTTTGGTGTGTTTGTTTTTTGGTGGGGTGGTTTTTGGGGTGGGGGGGGGGGGGGTAGTCATTAATCAGTGTCTGTTCCCTCACTTTGTGTTAAGAATATCACATTACCAGGGATTAAATGAATTTAATAAGGATATGTACTCATAGGTGAGGATGGGGGGGGGGGGGGGGGGCAGGGAGAATTAACCAGTGAATAACAAACTAATGTATCTGTCTGAGGGTAATTATTATTTCCCGCAGATCTGAGAGAGAAGGGTAGGGTGACATTGAAACAGTCAACGTGACCTGTGTTTGCTTTTGGGGGCATTCTTGTCAACACTTTTATTGGATGTGATAGTGATTGTCCTGTTGTACTTTTCTGTGATTGTGTGTGTGGGGGGGAGGGGTGGGGTTTTTTTGTTTTGTTTTTTTGTTATTTATATCGAGGATAATGGAATAAGCACTTATGTGCTTTTTTACATCCAGTCCCCGTGTGTATGCAGTTTTGTAAATTCTGTCATCTGTTCCCACCAGCACACAATGGCCTACTCTTACATGTGTGTGTGCACGCATGTATGTGTGTGTGTGCACACATGCTTGGTTACACATAAAATATGAGGCATGGATGCAGTCAACATGACCTGCTTCTGCATTGTTTTTTTATCATGCTTGGGACCTTTTTCTTTCTTTCTTTTTTTTTTTTTTTTGGGGGGGGGGGGGTTGGGGGGTGCCTAGATGGTTATGTTTTATTTGTCTTTGGTGTTTTGTCTGGTGTGTGTCTGTGTGCGTGCGTAAGTGTGTTGTGAGTGAGTGAGTGAGTGAAAGAGAGAGTTTATAGATCTCTCCCTCTCTCCCCTCCCGTCCCTCCTCCCTACCTTCCTCCCTCCCCCCCCCCAACCACCACCACTACCCCTCCCCCCATCCCTCTCCCAAATTTTAGTTCTCAATCTTTCATATATATGTGTGTGTGTATGTATGTTTGTGTGCACAATTGTGCGGTTAGTGGGTAATGCTTTTACTCCATTCTATCTTCTTCCTCTTTTGCATTGCCTCTCGTGCTGTGCTTGTGATTTCAAAATTCAAGATTCAAAGATCATGCATGCGTGTACAGGGTTTGGGGGGTAGGTTTTGGGGGGACTAGTTGATAGACTTAGGCAGAGTGGTATGAAGAATTCTGTTGCTTGTGGTAGAGATTTTAGTTGAAGTACATCACACAAAAAAAGAATACTGTCTGATATTTGGGCCTAGTTTAATTAATGCTTCTTTTTTCGTGTTTGTCTTGTCTCTTTTGACTCTGTGTGTGTGTGTGTGTGTATCTCTTCCTCTCTCTCTCTCTCTCTCTCTCTCTCTCTCTCTCTCTCTCTCTCTCTCTCTCTCTCTCTCTCTCTCTCTCTCTCTCTTTGCTTTTACCCCTTCTCTTTCTCTGTAGTGTGTGTGTGTGTTCAGGTGAATGTATATGAAATGTAGAGATCCTGTTTGTGCTATTATATTTCATTCATAGAGGAATGGTATAGGTTAAAAACAGAATGGTTATATATATATATATATATATGTGTGTGTGTGTGTGTGTGTGTGTGTGTGTGTGTGTGTGTGTGTGTGTGTGTGTGTGTGTGTGTTCATGAATACACTGAGAGCTGAGACTGTGCAATTGAAAATGTTTTCAATATTAGTGTTTCTGTTTTTGATTATTTTGTTGTTGCTTCTTTTTTTTCCCCTTTTTAATAAATACCTACCTCCTTGTAAATATTGCACTTTTTTTTGGTATGAATATGTAACATGGAGTATGTAATATTGTAATAGACTGGAGAAGACTGGAGACATTGTTGAATGTTAAGATATATTCTGGAGTATTCATATCTATGCTTATGTAACAAGTGATTGTAAAAATTTCATTTTAGTGTTAAAGGTTTTAATGTTCTATTTTTTCAATGTCGTTTGTTATGTGTATTTCTGTGTCCAGATTATAAGTTGTATGCTATTTTATAGTTCACTGTTGTGATTTTTTTTTAAATGTGTGTGTGTACGTATTCCTACACACACACTCATGAGAGCAAACGTGACTGGAACCAAATAGGCATGTATCCCTTACATGTGTGTTTTTCAAGCATGTCGATGTATACATATGCAACGCTAAATGTGTTAAGTGGATTAACTTGCTTTCCTACGAACGAATGCAAAATATTTCTGAAAATGAATGAATAAACGCACACAAAACATCACCATCCTGCTGACACTGTGTGGGTTTGGTTTCCACAGCTGAAAGGAGAGCACAGCTGGCACGATCCCGGTCCCGCCAAGATCTCCTCAACTTGACGGGGTCCACTGTGCGTGAAATTGACCTGAACGATTCCCGATTGGACAACAGCAGCACAGCCACCCAACCTGCACAGGAACGAGTGCGTCGGCCGCCCAAAAACAAAGCTGCTATCGAATCAGAAGCGGAGCAGTTACTGGCACGATTAAAGGAACTTTAGTAGTAGTAGTAGTAGTAGTGTGTGTGTGTGTGTGTGTGTGTGGTTGAGTTGCACTTGTTGATTTGTACAGAGTTTTACTGCACCGCTGGTTGGAATGGGATGAGTTGCGTGCATTCGTGTGAGTGTGTGTGGTGTGTGTGTGTGTGCGTGCGTGTGTGTGTGTGTGTAGAGGAAACTGAAGACACTTACTTTAAAAGTGGTTTGCATGGGTGAGCACATTGTGAAAGTGTTGAGGAGACTTGATTGTGGTTGGTGTGTAGAGGGATGTGCACATGTGTGTGTGTTGGTGTGTGTGTGTGCATGCGTGTGGTGTGTGTTTGCAAGCATGATTAAGGGTATTGCCTGTGTGTCAGGACATGTGTGTGCACTGGTTTGCACATACACTGAACATAATGTTACTGTGTGTCCTAATCATGTAAACCGGACAAGAGTCACTGCTGAGCAAGGAAAGGAGTGCAGCAGTGGGGAATGTTTCATAATGGAGCGTTTTAATTAATCCTGTGAATGCAGCGGATACCGTCGTGTACCTTAGGCCTAAGTAGTAATCAAAGAAAATCATTTATCTTTTATCACTATCTGGAGAGGTAGAACATTGTTACATACTTTTATTCCTCGTAAAAGGAATGATGTAATGCATATGTACATGTCCATCTTTCTCCAACATTCTGGCTGGTTTTTTTCATTCTGCCCTTTGTTTGTTTTTTAAATTGCTAGTGTTGTTTTTTTAACTTCTTCAACTTAGTAGTGTTAAGCAGTTCATCATTCAAAATTTTGCAGCGAGTTGTGAGTTTTCTGTTTGACTTTCATCTTGAAAACTGAAACCATCAGGTTTTTCATGTTTATAGATATACCTCTTGCTCATATCTCTTTCAGCATAATGATGTAACTGTGTATGAATAGGTGAGTGTGCACAAATGCTTACAGTGCATACATGCAAGTAATGGAGGGTTTGTTTTTGTAAATTAGTCCATGTAAAATGTTGCCCTTGCAGTGTAAAAGATCCTCACACATTTCATGATAAAACATGTATATTAAGATTTGGCGCCATCTGTCAATGCTGTGTTATGTCAGAGTGTTGTATTTTCTGGGTTACTGAGCTCACTGCTGTGGAGGTCACATCATCAGAACTATGGAGAAAAATGTCAGTTAAAAGGGAAAAAAATTTTCCTCCGTTTCTCGGTCAGTGCTGTGAGGATTATCACTAGTGAAATTTTGTGTATCAGCCACATTCCCACTTCGGGAATATCATTGAAATGTAACCCCTAGCAGATAGTTGTGCCACAGGTCTGGTTGATAAGTCAGTCATTTAGTGCACAGCGTGTCACTGAATTAATGTGTACTGTGGCAAATGCAATGGCAACTGATATTTGCTTTTTTTTTTTTGCCAAACCATTTTTGGTGAAAAATTGAGCACTGCTTTCTATTCAATATAGTGTACATGTTAAAAGTTGGAAGGAAAGAGTCTTTGGACTTAAATGGGTGATATATGCAAAACTGTTTAAAATCTGAAAGGAATAATACGCTTGTAAAGCACAAATCTAAGAACCATGTCTGCAGAATCAGTCATGATACATGCAACAAAGGTCACAGCTATGACCAGAAACAGCAAAATCCACACACACAAAAATCAACTTGACGTTTCATGTGTGTTCTAAAGTTATTTGGTTGTTAGGGATTAAAAAGTAGTTGCTGATAACCTGGAAAATATATATACTTTTTTTCCCTTTTTCTTTTTGGTCAGATACAAGCATGCACAAGGGGGAGTAGGATTTATCCAGTGCCAGCTTTGGAGTCTGAAATGGAATGAAACTGTTTGGAGATAAGCTGTTTGGAGATAGCTTGTTTGTCAGGAACACTCGACTGAGGAGTTACTGAAGTAGTTTTTTTTCTGTGTTGTGGATGCTGTCGTCATACTGACGGCTCTTTCACTTTTGGTAGGATTGAATACAGTGAAGAAAAACCACTGTGTTATAGTCTCCAGATAAACCTGAAACCAGTAACAGAGTGAACAGAAGACTGCCACAGAAAGTCTGTTGTCCTAAATGAAATCAATAACAGCTGTCTGACGTGGGCAGTAAAGCTTTACCACTCTCGTTGATCCATTATTGTTTGAACATGCACTCACACACAATGCTCACACACACACACTTACACACACACACACACACACACACTGCACGCACACACACACACACACACACACACACCGCACGCACACACACACACACACCGCACGCGCACACACACACACACACCGCACGCACACACACACACACACACACACCGCACGCGCACACACACACACACACACACACACACACACACAGAAGCAGGTGTGTTTGACTCGAGAATGGGAGGACTGTCCTCTGAACAAACAAACAAGCTTCAGACTCCTCAGTTGACTTTGGACCCAGCGTGTTCCTCATACCCCTCCTTTTGGCACGCTTGTATCTGAGAACAAACAACTTGTAGGCGGTGACGGTAGCCAAAGTGTAACGTTAACTCCTTATACTTGGCTGAAATGTCTGCTTCATGCTTACACTAGTCTGCGTTTCTGTCGGCCAGTTGAGATGGGTTTACTTCTCCCAAGCCTGTAGACATGTATATATTGTTCTGATGGATCTTTTTTGCTGCTGTAGTAGTATGCTGCTGCAATTGTTTTTCTCTTCAACTGTAATGCCAGTAGATTGTATATGCAATAGTTCGCACTTGTTTTTTTCTTCTCTTTATTCTGTCTCAATTAGGCATGACAACAAAAAGATGTCGGCTTGTATCACTCTTACCTCTTTGTTACCAGTTTGGTGACCAGCCTGAGATCATTCTCTATGCAAGAACAACTCTGGACTTGTTTCTGGTTTTTAAGGGTTTACTCTGTGGTCATGCCATTATAGCAACAGTCATTTGGATTTCCCTTAATCTTTCATGAAGCAAAGCACCTCAAATATTCAGATATTTATCTTGCATATCTTTCTTTTCTGTTCATCATATGTTGGAAATAATTATACAACTTGGCTGAAGAAAATAAAATCTGCATTTCTTTTTAAGAGTGCTCAGGAAACTGCTGACTGCTTGACATCAGACTTTATTTTTTGAAAAAAATAATTTTGCCTCTATTAAAACTCCTAACAATCATTTTGCTGAGATAATTAGTACAGGGAAAAAATTAATGCCTTTTAGAAGAACAGGAACTGTGCAGTGAATTGACAGATTGAAGATGGAAGGCATGACCAATGTTTGTGTGTGTGTGGGTAGAGTAGTTTCACATTCCTAGTTTTGAAAAAGCTGCTAAACATTGACATGTATGCATTTTCCATTTCCATTTATGATAGTCTGTGGGACTAGACTTTTGCCATAGTTGTATCATCATGGTTGTGGAGATCTATTCATGTCAGAAGGCAGTTTTAGCTGTGCATTCGTAAGTGTGATTTTTTTTTGGATTTTTTTTTTTTACCATTTCAGATATAATTCTAAGTGAATTTCATGATTTTGATTTGGTTTTGGTTTTTGTTCCTGTCATTGGTGTGTATCAACAACAACAAAAATGTACACAATCAAGAAATGTAGATTGTAGACCAGTAGGATTGTAATTGTGTAGTTAGTTAACACAGTGTACACAGAAGAAGAAAATTATAGTGCCAGCTGTTTTCTGCAACAAAAAGCTGAGAGTGTGATGCTGCATGCATACCCGAGGTGTAGAAAGATCATGGGGAAATGAGTGAGGACTGGTTGGGGGAAAACAAATACAGAAATTTTTTGGCACATGTGTACATGCAAGCATGCAAACACACCCATGCACACACACTAACCATGCACGTAGTCACTTGAACATACACACTCGTGTACACACACACTCACACACACACACACACACACACACACGACACTCGCAAGAACTTCTTTCTTTAACTGCCCAGCCCCACCCTTTTTACCATGGAGCATTCATTCAGCTTGGATCTTCTTACTGTCACCTGTTGGTTTACCTGTGTCTATTGCCGTTCTTTCTGCAGGTGTCCATTGATCTTGCTGTTATCTACATGAATTACTGTGAAACATCGGCATCTGTCAAAAATGGTCATCAATTTTATTTCGTCTTGACCTGGATTCAGAGCACATGGTGAAAAAGAAACAGAAAAAAAAGGGGACAGCATTACTAGTGCACATTCAATTGTGGGTGTTGCAACCTTGTCGTGCTAGTTTTCAAAACCTAGTTAGAGACACTAAGTATTACATAAGACATTTCATCTCTTGTCATTTCCATCCTCCTACCCCAAGCCTGTCCATGGACATCTGTATAGGTCCAATGTGCTTACTTTAAAAATTAAAAACAAGAAGAAATAAACTTGGGTGGGTGGGGGATTATATTTTGTGTTAAAAACTTCAGGAATCTGAAATATATGGTGCTTGGCTCATTATTGTTCTTTTATTTCTTTTATTATTTTTACTCTTTTGTTTAACACATTTTTGTCATATGTAATGTAGTTTAATAATGTATGTCAAATGGTGTATTTTTTATGTAATTTGTTGAGGGTTTTTTTGTTTTTACCTTCCATGATATTGTATCATGTTATGTAATTTTTTTTTGTTTTATTTTTTGCATCATCTAAGTCATGGACACAATATAAATTCTGCTGCTGCTGATGAAACTGTAGAAGTACGTGTCAGTTTTTGCCATTTGGCATGGAGAGTGCCAAAAACAGTGGCAGCTGTTGTGAGGAACTGTCTGCTGCTGCTGCTGCTGCTGCTAAGGGGTTTGGCACACACAACCACTTTTGTTGCTGTAGCCAGCACGTTTATGGTGTGGCAGCAGTTGTCAGCCGCCTGCAGCAAAGTTGCTGTGGTTGTAGAAGTGAGTGGTAGGTTGCAGCCAGTCCCAGCCTCACTTGGTTTCTCATGGTATTCCATGATGGCGGAGGTGTCACTGTCCAACTGTTAAATTTATTTTTTTATTCCTTGTCAAGTCACGGCAGATTTCTCTGCTTGAAATTTGGGCTGCTTTCTAAGTATGTCGCCACAAAAGCAGCACCACCCTTTTTTTTTTTTTCCCCCTGTCTGCAAACTTTTTTAATTAAGTCGTAGTTATCTCTGATCCAGCATAATAACAACAGTGTGACACAAATTCATTTTTCCTTTTTGTTTTCCTTCATTGAATATGTTAGTATAAAAACAAACCAAGTAGAAATTTTTTTAGATATTTTGAGAAATAATAAATAACAGTGGCGGCAGCAGCAAAGACAATTTTGTCTAGTTCATTTCGGCCGCAATCATGAGAAGCCATTTTTCATCAAATGTAAACATTTTGTGAATAATGAAAATTTTCACGACAGTTTTCCATATAGCATGGGATTGCTTTGTTGCAGATCTGATATGGCAGCATAAGCCGCGAACTTAGGAATTTTTTTTATACCAACTTTTGGTATAGAACAGGTGGTGGCAACTTATTAAATGTTGTGGTTGGTAGTGTGTGCCAAACGCCTTACAACACTATGTATATGGAACTGGCTGATGAGGCATTGTGGTGTGTGCTGTGTTTTACGTCTTGCCAGTTGTACAGAACGGTTGGTTAGGACACTTCATGGTTTCTCCCTGCCTGCCTGCCTGCCTGTGTTTATGGCTAGCTGTTGGGTCAGAGGGTTTTTCTTGATCTGTTTGTATGTCTGTCTGCTTTGGTCAGTCTGTCTCTTTGTTTCAGTCTGTCTTTCTGTCTGTCCTCTCTCTTCTCTCTCTCTCTCTCTCTCTCTCTCTCTCTCTCTCTCTCTCTCTCTCTCTCTCTCTCTCTCTCTGTCCTCACTCCCACCTCTCTCCCGCTCTGAATCAAGAAATCATTCCATATGCCTCCGCCCTGTCCATCACATTTTTGTGTCTTGCTCTCTGTGTTCAGTTTTTCTGCAGTGGTATTCATTCGCATACAGGAAACAAGGCAGACATGAACTTGTGTTAATGATTAGTTCATGTTGTTTTGAGCCTACTTAATTTTGTCAGGACTCTTCAATGTTTTCTTTGTGTTTTAGATTTACATCAGAAATTGCCATTGAACAAATATTTATGAAGTACTCGCTTGCATTCCACTGAAACCATTTCTTTTTTCAAGAAAAGCTTTAAGGTAAAGAGACACAACCTGTATCGTATGATCATCTCCTTGGACCAAAAGAGAAATACATGCCTGTCTACCTTTGATGCCTGCGTTGAGGCAGAGAGGGGATGAGTGGCATCTGTACCATTTTCTCAGTGTTTTTTTTGTTTGTTTTGCAGTTTTTATGTTCTGTGGTTGTTTTGTCATGGTGGGGCTTTTAGAGGTTTTGTGCCTGGATGTGTTTGCTGTCCTCTACCTGTGGCATTCCAGTACTGCTGTTCCTAAACTAGATGCTCATACCAATCTCACAATACAGCCAGTCATCCCCGAAGTTGGAATGTGGCTACCTTCATGGTGTGTAAAAGCATTTGTATAGGCAAATGAACCTCCGAGTTCTGTCCAAGGAACAAAAAAGAATAAATGGGGGAAAAAATACAACCAGTCAGATGTTCTGTCAGAGACTGCAGTCCACAGGTAGCCTCCATGAGTCACCTGCCTGGAGAGGCCCTGCAAAGCCACTGAGTCACTTCAGTCGTGTTGATTAAATTAATAAGCAGTACCTGTTGTTGGGCTTTTGGGGTCACCCAAAATGTGCATTCTGTCTCACTCATGACACATCGAGTCATTTTTGAGACAGAAAATAATCACACACTGGTTAGGAAGTTTGAGTGTATGACTGTGTTTGAGTACATTGCTGTAATATAGACACACATACTCCAACATCAGAGGATATCTGGTGTATGCAGGACACCATATATTAAACCATTTCATGATGACGGCAGTTACTTGGTTGTGGAGCCTGTCTTGATGAGACACTCACTCAAAATTTGTGGAATGTCTCTATCCATCTTCAAACACACACCTACCTATTTTGGTATCTTCTTTTATGGAAGTTTTAAAAAGTTCTGATCTGTATTCCATTATCAGACATGTTAAGATTAGCTAGCTGGTAAGAAAGAACAAAGGGTGTTAACTTGTGAACTTGAGGGTTAAACGTATGAACTTGACAGTTCAAAGAATCATTTTTTTTCATGTTGTTTATAGCCCCGCCAACCATACCAGGGCTGTCACCTAATAAATTCAGTTTCAGCAACTCGAATAACTTTCTCCTGGAGTTCAAAATCGGCACCATCTGGTCCCTTCAAACATCTTTCACCATCAATTTTAATGAAAAAGGAAAAAAAACTGAGTACCTATCATTGTATTTCCTTAGACCAATAAAAACTAGGTCATGTCAAGGACATCTGCCATTCCGCTTAATTAATCATCCCCATATTTCTACCAAAAAAACTGGGTTTTTTAAAAAGGTGATCACTTCAATGTACAAAAATACACAGGAAGAATGTCATGTGGGCAAATAACACTGCAGAACCTAAACTTTAGTTTGTGATTGTCCTGCCTCCAATGCTGACTGTTCTCTCTTGGTATTCAAGAGCATCATCCATTATTCTCTCTAAGAAAATGTTGAAAAGAATGGGAGAGAGAAGATATCCTTGGTGTACTCCAATTGTGGTTCTGAACCATTCTCCTTTGTTGCTGTCATAGTAGACTACATTGGTTGCTGTGTGATAGGGGCATTCTATGGTTCTGATCAGGGTGGCATAGATGTACAGCCTCATGGATGCCCACAGAGCTACGTGCCAGACTCGGTCAAACACCTTAAAGTTCACAAAGACGTGGTACAGATCTTGCTGGTGTTGTAAGTATTTCTCACAGAGTATTCTAAGGTTGAAAGTTTGCTCTGTCCTGCTCTGAAACCTGCCTGTTGTTTTTAGATGATCTGAGCCATCTCCTCAGCTTGAGGCTTCAGTCTATTCAGGAGGATTCTTAGCATGACATCACTTTGGGTCTGGGAATTTGTGATACTTTTGACTGTCTGCTTGAGCTAATGAGGATGGTGATGCTGTGGAGATCCAGATGGGTTTGAGATCACTTGTAAAGGCTTTTGTCTAAACTGCCCTTTAAAAAAAGATCCCTTCGTCTACCAGGTCTTAGAGAAAGAGCATGGGTCAAGTTGAGTTAAGAATCTCTATAGCCTGTTTATAGAGGCTGCTGTCCTCACTGCTGTGACCATACTCTGGAGCTCGGAGTGTGTTGCAGAGATGGGGACCTGATCTACCTCTGCTCTGTTACAGAAACAACACAGATTCATGTCTCTACTGTTCACTGGATGATACAAAGAGCTAATCTACCTCTACTCTAATCTACCTCTACTCTGTTACAAAAACAACACTCAAACTCATGTCTCTACTGATTACTGGATGATACCTGAACGTAGTGCTAGTGTTTTCAATGACCCCCAAAGCAGATTGCACTCTGGATAGGATGTAGTTGAACCACACACACACACACGCACACACACACAAGCACAACTTGGAGGTTTGAATCAGAATTTCAATGATGACATGTGACTGCGCTATCTATTGCACTGACATAGGTATATCTTTTGTTTGTATGCTTTTGGGTTTATTTGTTGGTTGGTTTTGTTTGTTTGGTTTGTTGTTGTTTGGGGTGGGTTGTTTGGTGGTTGTTTTTTGGAGGGGGGGTGTTTTGGTTGTTTTTTTAGAGGGTGGGGGGTTGCTTGGTTGCGTGTTTTTTGGGTTTGTTTTTGGGAGGGGGGGGGGGGGAGTTCTGTTTTTTGCCTTTCTTGCATTTTACTTGATCTTGATCTTACTTGAATCATGAACCAGTTCCCTCCATTTCCACTTTTCTTGTGACTTGTTGCAAGTCTGAAAATCTTGCAGTATGCATTTATGTAGAATTCGTTGAGTGTGTAAGAAAGTGTTAGTTATACTGCAGTGACTGAACGTTGAGCTATGGTGTAGATTTTATTTAACGATCCAGAAATTGCTGAATGTAATTCTTTTGAGGGGGGAGGGGAGGGGGGGTTGCAGAGGGATCATGACGAGCCTATCACTTGCAATCAAAACCAAATGAGCCACCATTCAGAAATCATTTCTAGCTAATGGGTATAACAAGACCTATATGAATTACGTGGAGTGGTGTACATGCATGGGTACCACTTCATTGAGAGTATCACTCTCCATGCTTTGTTGAAACAGACTACCAGTCTGCTCTTTACAACTCGCTTCATATTATGACCAAGGTTAACTAGTTCATTGTTGGGAGAGGTCTTCTAGGAGAAGATATAGCACTATTGATACTGCGTAGCCTAAGAACAGAGTTGACTATAGCCTAAGAACAGTTGACTATAGCCTAAGAACAGTTGACTATAGCCTAAGAACAGCTGACTATAGCCTAAGAACAGTTGACTATAGCCTAAGAACAGCTGACTATAGCCTAAGAACAGTTGACTATAGCCTAAGAGCAGTTGACTATGGCCTAAGAACAGCTGACTATAGCCTAAGAACAGAGTTGACTATAGCCTAAGAGCAGTTGACTATAGCCTAAGAACAGCTGACTATAGCCTAAGAACAGTTGACTATAGCCTAAGAGCAGTTGACTATAGCCTAAGAACAGTTGACTATAGCCTAAGAACAGTTGACTATAGCCTAAGAACAGTTGACTATGGCCTAAGAACAGCTGACTATAGCCTAAGAACAGTTGACCATAGCCTAAGAACAGTTGACCATAGCCTAAGAACAGTTGACCATAGCCTAAGAGCAGTTGACCATAGCCTAAGAGCAGTTGACCATAGCCTAAGAGCAGCTGACTATAGCCTAAGAGCAGTTGACTATAGCCTAAGAACACAGTTGACTATAGCCTAAGAACAGTTGACTATAGCCTAAGAACACAGTTGACTATAGCCTAAGAACAGAGTTGACTATAGCCCAAGAACAGAGTTGACTATAGCCTAAGAGCAGCTGACTATAGCCTAAGAACAGTTGACTATAGCCTAAGAACAGTTGACTATAGCCCAAGAACAGAGTTGACTATAGCCCAAGAACAGAGTTGACTATAGCCCAAGAACAGAGTTGACTATAGCCCAAGAACAGAGTTGACTATAGCCTAAGAACAGTTGACTATAGCCTAAGAACAGTTGACTATAGCCTAAGAACAGTTGACTATAACCTAAGAACAGAGTTGACTATAGCCTAAGAGCAGTTGACTATAGCCTAAGAACAGAGTTGACTATAGCCTAAGAACAGTTGACTATAGCCTAAGAACAGAGTTGACTATAGCCTAAGAGCAGTTGACTATAGCCTAAGAACAGTTGACTATAACCTAAGAACAGAGTTGACTATAGCCTAAGAGCAGTTGACTATAGCCTAAGAACAGTTGACTATAGCCTAAGAACAGAGTTGACTATAGCCTAAGAACAGTTGACTATAGCCTAAGAACAGAGTTGACTATAGCCTAAGAGCAGTTGACTATAGCCTAAGAACAGTTGACTATAACCTAAGAACAGAGTTGACTATAGCCTAAGAGCAGTTGACTATAGCCTAAGAACAGTTGACTATAGCCTAAGAACAGAGTTGACTATAGCCTAAGAACAGAGTTGACTATAGCCTAAGAACAGTTGACTATAGCCTAAGAACAGCTGACTATAGCCTAAGAACAGTTGACTATAGCCTAAGAACAGAGTTGACTATAGCCTAAGAACAGTTGACTATGGCCTAAGAGCAGTTGACTATGGGCCTAAGAACAGAGTTGACTATAGCCTAAGAACAGTTGACTATGGCCTAAGAACAGTTGACTATGGCCTAAGAACAGTTGACTATGGCCTAAGAACAGTTGACTATGGCCTAAGAACAGTTGACTAGAGCCTAAGAGCAGTTGACTATAGCCTAAGAACAGAGTTGACCATAGCCTAAGAACAGTTGACTATGGCCTAAGAACAGTTGACTAGAGCCTAAGAGCAGTTGACTATAGCCTAAGAACAGTTGACCATAGCCTAAGAGCAGTTGACTATAGCCTAAGAACAGTTGACTAGAGCCTAAGAAAGGGTTGAATATGAAATACTGTTTTATGGTAAGCAGTTTTGTTACAATGCTGGTAACTGCCATCCTCATCTGCATCTGTCCAGATGTGTGTAACATTAAGTACCCCCCCCCCCCCCCCCTCCTCTCCCTCCCCCTGCAATGTCCTGCATGTCCCTTTGCCACCTACATTGATGACCACTTGCGCTGTGTGCATTTGCAATCTTTTTCTTTTTTTTTTATCTATTCAACGTTTAATGATCTGGTGCCGCCGACAAGTTATGCAAAATGGATAATGTCTGTACAGTGACATAATATATCCATCATTTGGTTTTTACTTTTACAGGGAAGAGGTTTGAAGGAGATCAGTCAGTACAATGACATGGTTTTGTTTTGGAGAAAATTGATAAACTTGCAGAATAGACATAGGTACCAACCATTTCAATGATTCAGGGAGTGGCTTTTGGGCACACAACAAAAGCCACTGAAGAAACCACTCTGATCTAGATGCTGGGCATGAGAGAGTTGGGTTTTTTTTTAAAAAGGGGGGGGTTAGCAATATTTGATGAATGAGATCAAATAAAATGCCTAGTAAAGAAAAATACTGCCTGCAAGAAAGAAAAAAAAAGGGAGGGGGGGGGGGGGGATCTCTCTAAACTGTTCTTTGGTGTAGAGCCCTAACAACTCTTTTAGAGTTAAGTGAAGTTGAATTAATATTGTCATTATTTTGTTTTTTCTGATGTGGTGACAGTCTGGGGGGGTTTTGGGTTTCAACTCCTAACTAGTCCAAGTTGTATCAAACTCGAACACGGACCCTCGCTTCTAATCACAGAAAAAGCAGTTGACTCAGAAGCAAGTGTATTCATGCATATGCACCTATCTGGACAGGTGTGGACAGTGGACTGATTTTTATGCACGTGTTGTTTGGTATATGTATATATGTGGTTTGTTACAAAATGTTAACGTATCTGTGCCTATGATGCTGAAGAACAACGCGCACAGACGTTGTCGATTCTCCATATTGGATTTTTAACTGTTGTTTGTTTGGCTGGTTTTTTTGTGTGCATTTTTTTTTTCTATCTGCTGTTCACAAAAATAAAGTGTCATGCTCTACTTAAGAAGAGGTCAAGTTTTTTGTGTTGTTTTTGTGGGGTTGTTGGGGTTGGTTTTTTTAGTAGGAGGGGGGGGATTTTTTTCTTTTAGCCAAGTGAGTATCAGTGTCAGTATTTTTGTTTTTAAAAAATTGGAAAAAATGTAGTACATGTTGTCTGCATGGAAACCAGGAAAGAAAGCCCCTTGCTTTTTTCTATTCGCCATTTGTAATTACAGCCTTTTCAGTCATTTTTTTAGGGAAAAGAATAAAGAAAACGAAGGAGAAGACTGCACCAATGATGTCTCGAAAAATTTGCAGTGGTCTTAGAAAGTGAAAAAGATATGCAAAACACACATACATATGTTGTACTGCAGGCATGCAAACACACACACACACACGTACACACACATATACACACACACACACTTTCAACCACTTTTCCCATGCCAGCTCCATTGTTCTTGCCTTGCTTCTGTGTTCTCTAAGTGATAGTTTCAGCACTGTTGTTTTACAAACAAGAAGATTGCTACATTTCTATAGAAAAAAACAACATAACAACAACAACAAAGTGTAAAGTTATTTGATTACTCCAATGCTGGTAATAGCAGTAAAGTCTCCTGCCTGCCAAGTTGGAGTGTGATGTTATATTCACCGAATCCATCATGGTCTTTTCAGCCATCTTGGATTTTGAATGGATTCTAGTTACCAGGAAGGGACAAGTCAAGCCAAGAAAGAATTCTGGTGAAAATGAAGGTGGTAGACTCTTGCAGGTTGCAAGTTTTCTGTGAATATTGTTAGTGTTATCATTTTGTCATAACAGGCTCATGTTTAGAAAATAATTATGTACTCCTCTGAGGAGAGAGGGAAACTTTCCTGCAAGCTTAGTGTCCACAAATAAGTGACCCACCACCATGAAATGAGTCACATTGCACCTGACCCACTTTTTTTTATGCTTGGAGTCATTTTAGGCAGGTGTGGGTCACGTTGTCGGTTTAAAGATTCTGATTGATTATAAAACCATCAGCTTTCTTTAACCTTGCGTTGAAGTATTAATATGTAATTTTGTTTCCTTTTGCTTTAAAAAAAATGCATTAAAAATAAAATGGAAAAGGCCCAAACCCTCATCCTGATCACATGTTACAATGCAATATTCAATTTCTCACTTTGTCACTTCCTGGTGTCTAGCATTGCAATTTGTGATAACTTTTCGTATAGGTCTCCGATTTTCAATCTGCGTTCTTTTTGTATTGATTAGCTTTTTAATTGCAGATTAATAGCACATTAACAATTAAAAAAATTGGCCTCTGGTATATAACATGACTCTTTGTGTAGGGGAGGGTCACACAGTTTAGACACAAGCATACCCAGCTTTTGCACCCGACTACCAGCAGGGGGATAGGCTCTGCCAGGTTCAACTTGTCCACAACACACTGCATGAAAACTTCAGCTCAGTGCCCGGATCACTCCTCGAGAAGTCAAGTCAAGTGCTATGAACACATTTTCTTTATTCCTAGTCTGAGCGAAGTGGAAAGTCTGGTGAATCTGAAGGATTTCCGTTTGACAACAGCTGATTATCAGCTAGAGGATGAAATCTAAGCCAAGCTGTGATGTCTAAATCACAATAATTTTTTATTCAGTGAACTCTTGTCTACATCCATTTAATCAAATCTATCTTGGGATTTTTAGTTGAGTAATGTTTAAGACCTACAATTTTGTTGTTGTTGTTACTATTATTGATATTTGATACTATGCATTTCATCAGCAAATAAATATCACCAACTCAGGGAGTGTGTGTGGAGGGGGGAGGGAAGGAGTATTTCATAAACAACACTGATCTTTAGGCGATATCATTTCATGACTATGAGTTTAACAAATGTTTTGACACTTTTATCCGTCAAATGCAAAAGCTAATACAGATGTAAAAGTGAATAAGATACGAGGTAAAATTATGTTCAAGAAAAGTAATATAACTAGGATGATGAATGGGATTGTTGTGAGCCCTGCAGCAGACAACATTTTCACATCGTTTTGTTAACCACAGCTTCTGGCATTTGCATACATAACATTTTTAAAAAATCAAGGAAAAGGGATTCTGAAGTAAGCAAAGTGATAGTATGCGGGTATGTGAGAGAGATGCATTGTTCTTCACTAGAGATCACCAGGTTGACAACCTCAGTTACTCATCAAAGATCACTGAACTGACAGATCATCCCATATAAAGATGACAGATCATTGCTTGCAAGAGACCACATACAATATATGGTAACAGATTTGATGTATATAAAAGATCGCCAAGCTGACATACTATCTTAAGCAAAAGATCACAACTTTTAAAAATTATCCCATGCAGTAGATCACGAGATAAATAGAATATCTCAAGCAAAAGATCATGAAGTTGACAGATTATCCCTCACACAAAAAATTACTAACAAGCAGAAGATCATTACATTGATCATTAAATTTCCCTGATAAAAGATCACTAAGATGAAGATTACCCAGTAGAAGGGACTTTGCATTTCAACATAATAGAAAATGCTATGAACAGTAGTTTTATCATTCAGGGTTTAATTCAATGTATTCCCAAAAGATCTTCCAAGGGCTTAATATCAGTAGGTTTGCACAAGTTTGATAATGATTTCAGTCAGTTCCAACATAGGACTCAACTACACATATGCTTGATTTATCAAACACAGCTGTGTCATATACCAATTGTTGCCCAGCATGCATTCTAGGTTTGGTTTGGGGGATTTGTCCTGCTATCCATGAAAGCCATGTCTTGGCAAAGATCATGTGAAGAGAAAACAATACTGATATGTGTAAGTACAGACCTGCTTGAACACAATGTCCTGACATTTCTGTTTGAGTGACTAAAACCCTAACATATGAAGGGATGTATTTTAGAGGACTAGGTTGATTATTGTACTGACTTGTTGTCTCAACTCTGCTCTGATAAGAAGAGGGAGGGGGTTCTATTTTCTGTTGGGTTTTCTTTTTTCCTTCTTGCTTTTTTGAAGTAATCAGCGGTCCTTATTTGATTGGCTTCAAGTTAAGAAATAGACCTTGTAAAAACAACCAGTAGGAGCTAATCTCCTAAACAAAACTAATGCTTTGTATTTTGTTCAACTTGTCACCCACAGTGCAGAATAATCAATAATAATCATAATTATTGTCCGAATATTTTGCTTTCACTTACCTACTTAATCAACTACTCCCATTTTCAGGTGGTTGCGCTGCTGAGTTAATTTTCACATAGATGTGTTTTTATCATAATGTTTGGAGACCACATTTCATCTTCTGAGGCATTGCTATTACAATCTCAATCATGTATGTGAGTAATCACCTTTCATATAGTCATGGAAATAGAAGAATATAGGGGGAAAAAAGTAATCACTCGCACAAAAATCATTATGAGGATGTATGTGATTAAAAATTCTGATATTTAGTATCTGTTCATTCACAAGATTATTGTACAGCCTGTGACATAAAAATATGACAGCAATATTTTCCTGAGTCACTGGACAGTTGTGGGGTTTATGAATATTATTGTACCACAAACTTTCTTACATTACAACAACTTCAGTAGAAATTGGCAATACATCAGTCCATCTTACCACTGCTGTGGACTATTTAGGGGTCATTATCTACAACACATTCTCTTTGCAAAAACTCATCACATAGACCTGCCAGACGTGCTACTATCAGCTACGGCATATTAGTGCAACTTGAAAGTACCTGTCCTCTGATGCAGCATCCAAACTTGTCCCATCTCTCATTCTTTCATGTCTGGACTTCTGCAATTCTCTTTTGGCTGGTCTGCCAGCATCATCTAGCCACTACTCCGCAGCTTGACTACTTCTCAGAAAAAAAATCTGAGCACATTACCCCTTTCTTGAGATCTCTCCACTGGTTGCCTGTGCCACAGAGAGTAAACTTTAAGACCAGTACCCTCTGTTACAAATGTCTCCACAAAACAGCACCCTCCTACCTCTGTGAATGTCTTGACCTGTACACTCCTTCTCATTCCTTCTGCTCAGCTGCAGATACCTTGTGCTTACAAACACCCAGATTCAACCAATCCACCGTTGGCCATCGCTCTTTCTCTATTTCTGGTCCATCAACCTGGAATGACCTCCCCCTCTCTCTTCACCAAAAGCCTACTTATGACACTTTTAAATCCAGCCTCAAGACACTTCAAACCTAAAATTTTCTCCTCCTGCCTCATCTTAGAATTGTCTCTCCCTCAACAGCCGAAATCCCATCACCTTGCCAAAGTGTATAACCTTGAAGTGTGTGTGTGTGCACGCTTTGAATTTGTTTAATTTAAGCTATTAATTGTTTTTGATTGCATGACTGTAGGTTGAATGAAAGCGCTTTGTCTTTGCAAGATATAGTATGATATAAATACATTTATTATTATTTTTACCAGCTGTTACAAGGCAAAAGACAAGGTGTTGAATAGATTTTTTTTTTTAATTGAGGGAGGGGGGTGGTTATTTTTTTGTTCAGAGTTGGTTGTTGGTTTGGGGTTTTTTGTTGGGTTTTTTTTTTAGGGGAGGGGGGAGTTTTGCATGTTATTAAAAATAAGAATTAAAATTGTGGGAGGAGGAATGTGTGACTTTGAATGCATATCTCATATCACATTGCATCATCAGTGAACACCTGTGGTTTTGGTGGATCGAGGGTTATGGTGGCCTAGGTGTTACAACAACCTGCTAGGATGCCAGAGGTCTGTGGTTCCAATCTGGTTCTGCAGTCAGAGTACATTTCAAATATATAGAGAAAGGGGGAAAAAAGGAACATATTCTGCTGCTTCTCACAATATTGATCTGAGCCCACTGTTTTGTATGTGTGTGACTAGGGTTCTTTGTGTGTGTGTGTGTGCTTTTTTCTTTGGATTTGTTGGTTTTCATTTTGGGTTTTTTTGCTTGTTCTTTGAATTAGAAGACATGGTAAAGTATTGTGAGAAGAAGAAAAAGAAAACACATGATGAAAACAGAAGCAGCTGATTTGTTGAGGCAAGCAAACACTGGTGACATCCTCTTATCTTCAGATGTATAGATTTGTGTGCAGGTTTTTGCTATGATAGTTTCTGTCTCCTGTTACTCTTCATTTCCCCTTTCAGTTTTTGCGACCGAGGTAGGTTTAGTGCTGCGAATCATTGCCCTTCAGGTTTTTTCTGAATCATATTCTTCTCCTTTCTATTATTGTTGTTGTGAAGAACTGTGGAGCTGTTTTATGGTAATGGAGTATCAGGAATTGTGTACATCCATTATGTTTTTGAAGTTCTATCGGCTTTTTTCTGTCAGTCTGTCTGTCTGTCTCTCTCTCTCCCTCTCTCTTTCTTTCTCCCTCCCTACCCCCCCCCCCCCCCCCCCCCACTTCTCTCTTGAATCTCTCATTCTGGTTTACTTTTTATTATTTTTTGTTTTAAAGCTCATACCAAAGCTGAAAAAAGATATAAAATAAAACTGTTTCTGCTTTTTCAATGCATGCATGCACTCATCCACTATACATACATGTGCGTGCACTCACATGCATACACACACATAATTATACAAACTTAAAGCTAACATGCACATAATTACACAAACTTAAAGCTCACACACACACACACACACACGGATGAGACTATAAACCGAGGTCCCGTGTGCGAACGCACGCAGAACATCTTGCACACATGTTAAATCCTGTTCCGCTTTTCGTAAGAGTAGGCCATTGTGTGCCGGTGGAAACCGATGACAGAATTCACAAATCCGCATACACATGGGGACTGGATGTAAAAAGCACATGAGTGCTTATTCCATTATCCTCGATATAAAAGAATAAAATTAAAATAAAATAAATAAACACACACACACATGAAATGCCTCAACTGTTAAACTGTCCCATCATATTGGTAATAAATGCAGCTTGTCACCTGTTGTTTAGGTCCACAACTGTGAACCATTGCTAAATTTGAGATATACATTGAGAACAAAAGCATGCGTTTTTAACTTCACCAGTTTGTTGTGGTTATATATGGGGGGGGGGGGGGGGGGGGCTTAACCAGCATTATTGGAGTAAAATACAGTAATGTTAGTAGTTGAAATCAGAGGAGAAACAGCCTCATGTTTGTAGATATACCGAATGCCATCTGTATTACAAAAATGAATAAGACTGGTATAGATTTAGGTAACAAAACTTAGTTATTTATGCTATAGTGAATAAAATGTTGGCAACATGCTTTTTAAGCAAAATGTAGTTTTGTTTGTGTGTGTGTGTGATTATTGCAGTTCATCTGTCAAGGGAAACTGAAGTTTAGGACTAGTACCATTACTCAAACTTCATTGTGTGGTTTTGTTTTGGATTTTTGTTGTTGCTTTTTACAGTGAAAACCAGATTTTGCTGATTGAAGATTTTATCTTCCTCAATATGTGAGGGGGTGTTGTATTCTTTTTTCTTTTTGGTTTTTGATGGTGGGGGGAGGAGGGGTTGGCCAGTAGGTCCACAAAAACATATGCATACCACAAAAAACAAGCAATAAAATAATAATTTAGTATGTAATGTATACATCATGAAAGGGAGGGAGAGAGAGAGATAGGGAGAGAGAGAGAGAGGTTTAATAGATTGATAGATAGAGAGTGAGAGATAGATAGATAGAGAGAGAGAGTGAGAGAGAGAGAGATAGATCAACGTATACACATATGGAAACAGAGAGGTACCACCCTTCCCGGGCACACTTTCTGCTGAGATAGCATCATTCAAGTTCATTCAGAAACACCAGCCATATTACTCAGTACTGTGTTGGACAATACATCGCAGTACAGCATACAAAAGCTGTTAATGTTCTCTGTGATGAAGGATATCCAATATTTCTGTTCTACAGGTATTTTTTGGCCATGCAAACTTTTATTTCTACATATATATAGTGGGGGAGGGGGGACAGCTTAGTGGTCAGAGCATTTAGCTCGTGATGTGATGGTCAGAGTTACAACCACCACCAAGACACCCATTCAAAGGGATTTTTCTTCTTGAGTTAACATCTGCACCTACTCCACTCTCCCCCCACCCCACCCCCCACCCCAAAAGTCCTTGAGATGAGACTGCAAACTCAAGAGACCTCAGTTCATAGTCTTTACAATACATCTTGCGCACGTGTTAAGCACCTGTTCCTCCTTTCAGAAGAGTAGGCCATTACGTGCCAATAGAAATGGATGACGTTTTAAACACGCCTGCACTCTGATGTCATGTTTTGACATCATCCCCGAAATCAGAATGCGGCTACCTTTGTGGTGAGTAATCTGTCACTTTCACAAAATCTCACCATTGGTGAACCTTGGAGGTTTAGCCAGAGAACAAAAAAAAAAGTGTAATCTCTATGCTGTGGAAGACACTATTGTACTAGATAATATGGCCAGAGAGCTAAATCACCTGTTGCACTGACATGTTTTGTCTCGTCTGGGAATGTGTCTGGGAGCTGAATGTCATACTACTTGATGATGTGCCAAAGTTAGCACGTGTTTGTTTCAGTTTTCATTTTTACCAAGAGGTGTATGCTATAGCTGTGTGGATAGAGCATTTGGCTTCATCCCAATGGGTCTGTGAAGTCGTGAGTTCGAATCTCAGCAACAGCATCTGATGAATCAATTATGGTTTAGCTGCACCATACTCACCATATCTGACTTATGCAATCACCTGCTCACAGTCATCTCAGTAGCCAAAAAAAAATTAACTCAAATAAAACCGTTTTCGGTAGAAAGACAACTCCACTCGATCTGGCCCTTGCCATGCTTGCACATGCATAGCATTTCCACTTCCATTTTATTCTTCTTTTTTTTTACCACCACAGCAAATACACATACTGTGAAGGCTCTCTTCAACTTTAGGATTTTCAGAATTAAAAGATACCCATTTGACTTAAGTGCCCACATGAATATCATTATGAGGGTGTTGTGTGTTTTTTGGTCTTTTGGGGGGCCTTTTATCAGAAAGAAATGAGAAACTTTATGATTTTTCTGTTTGTACTTGAGCAGCTTTTTTTGTTTACAGAGGATGCAACAGCTGTCTTTGCTGACAGAGGATGTGACAGCTTTTCAGAGTATGTAAGAGACATAAAGACCTTTGTGGTTCTAAGTTCATATGGAGAGAGCTGCTTTTTACATAACATGTTAAGGAGGGGAAAACTTGTGTTTGCAATTAATCAGTGAAACAAATACCCCCATTTGAATGAGAGACTGTGCTTGCAGCTTTTTATCAAAACTGATAATTTTATACATTACAATTTATTTGGTGTGTACATCAAGTATTCCTTCATTCATGTAAACATGGTTCACATTATGTTTTAACATACAGGTACACATTGTATTCTACTGGCACTTGTGGTCTGTCCAGTCACTTTTTATTGGATGGTTGTTAAAGCAAAGACACACACACACACACACACACACATACCTGTTGGAGACAGCACATGGACACATACACACACACACACATGTATTTGGAAGAAAAGGAAGGGGGAGGGGGAGAGAGAAACAGACACTGGGGACCATTTACCCTCATTGTTAAAAAGAACATAATCATATCTGCTTGTATCATAACCCTAAAAGTGTGTTTTATTTTTTAAGGATATTATTCTTTATAAGGATGCTCGCCACATTGATTATTACATTGCAGTACAGTCTGGTATATTTGTGCAGGTTTGTAATATCAATTACATGTAAAGGATTTAGTTTGAATCATAGTAATGAAGTGTCAGCTTTCATCTATATGCCTCAACCTCCATACATACAGATATACATACATTCATCTGAATGAAGAGTATATTATTTGTATATGAAATTATAATTGTAGTGTCTTTCCTTGGTTTGGTATTGATGGGAAAGCTCCCTGTTTATGAATATTCATATATATTCATAATTATATACATATTTATATATGTATATTTACTAAATGTTTATGTAGCTTTATGAAAATTTCAGGGCATCTACTTGCTTTTGTGTTGCTGTTGTTGTTTTTTCTGCCTCTTATTTCCATTACGTAAATAAGAATTGTTTTTAAATTTTACAATAATTATTGAAGGTTGGGTGTGTGTTCAACCTGTGTGCAAGAGAGGAAGTGGACAAAGATAGAGGGGGTGGAGAATAGAATATATACTTCTTTTTTGTAAGGGAGAGGAAGGGGGTGAATGTGAGGGGTTGTCTCACTTTCTTTTTGACATTTAATACACTAGGGTTTGGTGTGTGTGTGTGTGCGTGTGCATTTTTATTCATGTCATTCCCTGACATCAGCAGCTTGTGAGACGATAAACAGTGACAACATGGCAAAAATGCTCCTAAAGACTCGTCTTCCTAAGCAGACTATGTTTGCAAGAAACGTACTTCCAAGGTCACAAAAACACAATGATACGATGATAAAGGGAGATCCTAATTTGCTTAATCATTGTGCTTCACTTTGCATAGATTCGGAGCATAGCAGAGGCTTTGTCATTTACACTGCACGTTTTCCTGGTGGTTTTCTACCATTTCTTTTATGCAGAGCTTACTGAACAGCTTCACACTAGTTTTGAAAAGGGGAAAAAAAAAAAGGTAATATAATCACTCTTTTGAAAATGGAGAAGTCCTGTTTGCTTCTTTTTATCTTCCTTCATTCTCATTTTCCTTGTCTTTCATCTGCATTTGACAGTTACTGATTTCTGGTGGGATTATTTTTCCATTTGAAAAAATCTTTAGATTTTGTTGTAAATTATTCCACAGGTGCTCTTTACTGTATTCTTCTTAAAGAAGTGTAGCATGCTATATACATACATATATATATACATACATGTATGTGTGCATGTATGTATGATCAAGCTTGCTGAATCTTGTATGGTATCATAGTAAATAGCCAATCGTTACTGGACTGGAATAGTACATGTTTTGTCTTTGATGTAGGAATGTGTTTTGAATAAAACGTTGTGAATTGTGAAAACTAAGGAATAAAACTTTTAAAAAATGAAACTATTGTGGGTTCCTTTATTGTTCTGATTGTTCAGAATAGTTTTGTTGTGCGTGTGATTTATGGTTTTAGGTTTTTAGCTTCCCGTGTTTTGTAGTGTAGTGTCCTATAGTGAGGTGTAGGTTGTTGTGTAGTGAGGTGTAGTGTACACCATTACCAGTCATGGCAGATTTCTCTGCATGAAATTTGGGCTGCTCTCCCAGGAGAAAGCATGTTGCCACAAGAGCAGTACCACCATGTTTTATGGGCGGGGGTATTGTTGTTTTAGATATTATCCTGTCTGTATGTGTACTTGTTTCTTTTGAGAGTGCCTATTTTTCTACATAATATTGCCAGGGACAACCTTATTGTGGGATCTTTTGTGTGCATAAATGTTCATTGTATCACCATAGGGCCTCAGTTTATTGTCTCATCCGGAAGACTAGCACCCAGACCACAACAAGGTCTTGTGAGTAGTACAGGGAGGAAATATTCAGACTGAAATGGGAATCAAACCTGCGGTATTTAGCTTTTGTAACCTCCAGACCACAGATCCACCTAAACAAGAGCATCTCCTATGTGAGTTAAAGCTAGTCTGTTGAACAAAATGAGTCCATGGTGGAAACTATGCTCATACAGCAAGGTTAGTCACAGCCTGGCCCTTTCTTCCCAGCATGACAGAAAGAAAATCGAACTGAATGTCGAAGTCCTTAGGATGAGACTATAAACCAAGACCCTGTGTGTGAATGTAGCAGAACATCTTGCCCACACATTTAAAACCCGTTCCGCCTATCCAAATAGTAGACCATTTCACTGCTATGCCGTCAGCGCCTGGGGTTTATCACAGTTCTTGATCAAACCATTGGCGCTGGGGGCAACAGCAAAGTGAGAGGCTGTATGACCAGTGGCTTTCCCACTCATGGAATTCCACTTTACAGCTTAGTCTTTAGTAATCGACTATGACTCTCTGACTAGGCTTGACTTGCACAGTCCTTAATGTGCTGCAGCCCTGGGGGCTAGTTGGCCTTTGGAGAACATCTCCAACGCTGACTGTCCTTATGCCCACTTGGCCGAGAGAGTGGGGATGTACTATGGGCAAGGCATCTCCACTATAATCAAATTTCTGCCCAGTTTCCAAAACAGCAGCTGCCTCCTCTGCTGTTTTGGAGGTCATCGTCGAACACGACGGACTAACATACATACATACAGGAACGGATGACAACATTTCATAAACGCATGGACACAAGTGTCATGTTTAGACACCCTCTCCGAAGTCGGAATGCGGCTACCTAAATGGGGGAACGATCGCATACGCGAAAGTCTCACCATTGGTGAACCTGGGAGCTCCAGTCGAGGAAAGGAAAAAGGCCTTTTCAGTCCAGAGGTTGACGGGAAACTGCGCTTGATGGAGGTCAGTGATGATTGTCACCGCCTGTGGGTAGGCATAGGAGTTATTCTATGACCAAAACAGACCCGGCGCAGAAGCTTTGACGCAGAGACGAAGGAAGGCAGCCGGGATGACATGGGCCAGGCTGAAGAGGGTCTCCCAGAGCCGAGTTCGTTGGAGGGGTGGGGGGTGTTGTTGCGACCCTATGTTCTCCAGGGAATCCAGAGGCATGAGTCAAGTCGAGGCGTCATTCTAGCTCCAGCGGTTAAACTGTTGTTGCTTTTGATTATTAGACTTTGCCTTGCGTGTGTATTGGATCATAAATAGCATTACATTACAGACTCCACTCTCCCCCAAAAGTCCCTCGGATGAGACTATAAACCGAGGTCCCGTGTGCGAACGCACGCAGAACATCTTGCGCACACATTAAATCCTGTTCCGCTTTTCGTAAGAGTAGGCCATCGTGTGCGGGTGGGAACAGATGACAAAATTTACAAAACCGCATACACACGGGGACTGGATGTAAAAAAGCACATAAGTGCTTATTCCATTATCCTCGATATAAAAGGTTTTTTTTAAGTGTATGTTGGAATAAAGCACACACTACTGAACAACTCCGAAGTGACCCAGCAGCTGCGCAGGGTCTCATCGAGTTGGTGGCCTGGCGGTGGTGGTTTCTATGACAGTGGTGGTGGCTTTTTTGTCACTTTAATAATTATTAAGTCTTTGTGACCGACTGGCTGAGAAGGTGCAACAGATGGGCGTTCAGTCTGACTGTAGGTGATAATTGTATAACATTGAAATAAGGCGTGAAGGAGTAAGTAGCAGCAGTGGCATCTCCCAAAAGATCAGAGAGAGAGAGAGAGAGAGAGAGCTATAAATAAAATGCAGCCCAAACTTTGTTTAATTTTATTTTTGTTTTGCTTTGATTGTGGCTTTGTTGTTGTTCTTGGGGTGTGTGTGTGTTTTGGAGGGGTAGTTGTTTTGTTTGTTCTTTTGGTCCCATGCATTAACTCACACATCTGCAGGTGTGGTCGTAGGCGCTGTGATCTAGAACAATGAATTGTTTATTTTAAAGCTGAACAAGAATAATATTTAAAAAATGTTTCAAATAAACAGGGGAATGAGAGAGAATGAGAATGGCCTGTCCGTGTGTGTGTGTCTGTGTCATCACCACGTCCTTTTAGGCCTGTGTCAGTTTTGTTTTCATTTCAAAGTGTTACCCTTCTGTCGTCTGTCGCGTTCCATGTAATAGTGTTCAGGTGTTTTATTCATTCTGAACTTCGAGCTGATTATACTTTAAAATTAATCTTCGGCCGTGGCTTGGTTCTACTTCACTGTTTGTCTAATTAGATAGATAGATAGACAGACAGACAGACAGACAGACAGACAGATAGATAGATATATAGATACATAGATAGATACATAGATAGATAGACAGATAGGTAGGTAGATAGATAGATAGATAGAAAGACAGACAGATAGATAGATAGATAGATAGAGGGGGTGTCGAAAAGTTAAAGCTATAAACAAAGCTACAGTTGAAGAGTGAAGGTACTCACGTACGCCTGACCGTGCGTCCATCTCTCATCTTCAACACAGAGATAATCCCTGAAACTGGGAAACGACATTTTTTACATTGTGTTTACTCCCTCCCCCCCCCCACACACACACACATCCCTTCCCTTTCCACCCCCAAACCAAAAAAATAAATCAATTAACAAACAAACATTTTTTTTAAATCAACATTTGTCGGTATATGTATGACCTTGTCTTAATTAAAGTCAAGAATCAGTCTTCTTTCCAAGAACTGGCTGAACTGACAAAAAAACAACAAAATCTGGTCCATCGGGACTGTACTGAAGCCAAGGCGCGCAAACGGTCACCCATCCAATTGGTAACCACGCTCGATGCTGCTTAACCTTGGCTGGAGGGAAAGCGAGTACTCTGACCACTGAGCTATCCCGTCCCCTATAATGACTTAAAGGTGTCCCAACAATCTGAGGAAAACTAACTACAAGTGACCCAGTGATGGATGATACGGCGCAGTTTTTGATACCGGATAATGTTCATGAGGAAAGTTTCGCCTGGTGGGAAGAGCCGTTTACATGTTGGTGGTAATCAGATACAGCCTTTGAAAAGAAGATACCAGCTCGCAAACGCGTGTGCGCGCACGCGCGCGCGCGCGCACACACACACACACACACACAACACACACACACAACACACACACACTCACAACACACACACACACAAAACACACACACACTCACAAAACATACACACACACCACATGTACAAACACGCCCGCAAGCAAGCGCGTACACTTACACGCTTATACACAGATATCACACACACACACACACACACACACACGCACACACAATGCATGTGCGTGCATGGACATACACACGCGCGCGTCCATACACGCACACACATTGGCACCGACACACATACATTGACTGTCATGAATGCTCATCACAATATTCATTGTCATCACTACCATTATCCTCTTGAAACTATCCTATCCAAAATGAATAATGATCATGATGGACATTAATACATGTTTCACTATTGTTAACGACGAACAAATGATGCTGACGATAATTATTTTGTTCCCATTCACCTTGGTTAGAACTCCGAGGTTCACCAATGGTGAGATTTTGCATATGTGACCGGCTTTACCCAAGTTTAAGGTAGCCGCATTCCGACTTCGGAGATGGAATTTGTCATCCGTTCCTACCGGCACGAGATGGCCTACTCTTCCAAAAGGCGGAACGTGTTCATTTTAACGTAGGCGCACGCACGCACGTGCACACACACACATACAAGGGGCCTCGATTTAAAGTCTCATCCAAGGACTATTGAGGTAGTGGAGTCAGTACTGATGTTAACTCCAGGGTGAACATCCCCTATAACAGGCGCCTTTGTGGCGGGTTAATCCCCGGGCCGTCAGATGACAAGCGGAGGGCTCTGACCACTAGGCCATACTTTCCCGCTCCCAGCTGACCATCATGATACCTGTCCCATGGGAAAAAAACCTCACCACTGCTGAATCTCTGAGCTCTAGCCGAGGAACGAACATAAATTATAATACAAAATAATGATAATAAAAAAAGTAATGATACCCTTAATGAAGCCGAGATATCACACTGTATACTTGCTGCAATAAAGAAGAAGAGTAAAAGAAAGCTGACTGACATAACAGACGTGTACAAAATACTTGTATAGCCTGCATGCTAGCACAGTTAAGGAACACAATGTCGCTCCACACACGCACGCATGCACGCACACAGCCCCCCCCCCCCCCCCCCCCTTCCCACACGCTTGGGTAGAGATAGCCTAGTGGTTAGAACATTGCGCTCGCAATCTGACGACCCGGGTTCGATTCCCGTTCAAGGGGATATTTTCCCCTGGAGTTAACAACATCAGTGCAGACTCCACTCTCCCCAAAAGTCCTTCGGATGAGACTATAAACCGAGGCCTCGTGTGTGAACGCACGCAGAACATCTTGGCACACGTTAAATCCTGTTCCGCTTTTCGTAAGAGTAGGCCATTGTGTGCCGGTGGGAACAGATGACAGAATTTACAAATCCGTATACACACGGGAGCTGGATGTAAAAAAGCACATAAGTGCTTATGCCATTATCCTCGATATAAAAGAACAAAATAAAATAAAACAGAGAGAGAGAGAGAGAGAGACAGACAGACAGACAGACAGACAGACAGACACAGAGAGAGACAGACAGAGAGAGAGAGAGAGAAGCTTGATGTGGGCACAGCTGCTTTTGTGATGTGACTCCCTCACTTAAGTGTAGACGTTGTTTTTTTTACTGCAGTTTTGACTTTAGTTTTCGTTTATGAGTGTGTGTGTGTGTTGTGTGTGTGTGTGTGTGTGTGGTGTGTGTGTGTGTGTGTGTGTGTGTGTGTGTGTGTGTGTGTGTGTGTGTTGTGTGGTGTTGTTGTTGTTGTTGTTGTTGTTGCTGCTGTTGTTGTTGTTGTTGCTGTTGCTGTTGCTGTTGTTGTTGTTGTCTTCAATTTAACGTCTGTTCACTCTAAGTGATATTAGACGAGGGAAATAGAAAGTATTATGGAAGTAAAAGAAGGGAGAAGAAGGAGTGGAAGGAGAAAAGGTTAAGAAATAGCATCAGTGTTGGTATTAACCCCCCCCCCCCCCCCCCCCACCAAAAAGAAAAAAAAAAGCACAAAAAACCCGAACAACCTAACAAAGTAATAATAATACTTTTAAACAGGAGCAAAATATAAACTCAACAATGTGGAAACATGAAATAACAATAATGTAACTACAATAAATATCCAAGTGGACTATGCAATAAACATCTGGCAATGGCAAAGGCTAGCTTCGAATTTTCAAATACATTTTCCAGAGACTGTTCAGAAAATTTAGGTAAAAAAGGTGTTACAATAGGGCAACCAAATATGATATGAGTATTGGAAATATGATCCCGTATATTAGAACAAACTTCATGGGGTAAGTTTAAAGAATCTGATAAATTTAAGGAACGATATTTTAAAAGTTGTCTGACCACTGCCCATATTTCTTGTTATATGGCTCCTTCTCAAATAGATTCGCGTTTTATAACCGTGAGAAGGGTTAATTCACTATATTTTAGAGTGAAGTTAAATGCATTCCTTACAACATTTTGTAAACATGTGTGTGTGTGTTGTGTGTGTGTGTGTGTGTGTGTGTGTGTGTGTGTGTGGTGTGTGTGTGTGTGTGTGTGTGTGTGTGTGTGCGCGCGCGCGCGCGCGTGCGTGTGTGCGCAGTGATATTAGTCGAGGGGGGAAAAAGAAGGTGTGGGGGAGTCATATTCAAAAATATGCGTTGAAAGAAAAAAAAATCATGTACATATCACAAAGAACTTGGTAATGAAGTGGGAGTAAAACATTGAAACAAATTATTAACGTTAATACAACTGTTTCAAGTGTTGCAGAGGACGGTGCCAAAGGCCTTTCATAATAATTATTACCTGCCAAGTTTATTTTATTGAATTTCCAGAAAATTGGGGTTAAAAAAAAAGAGTTTTACACTCTTACAGTCCAAACTTATGAGTATTAGTGATACTCTCAGCACACAGACATTGTCTATTTTTGTTGAATTTAGTTATGAAAGTGTTCGGTTTCATCCTACACAACAACAAAAAACCCAAGGTATTGACTTTTCTTTCTGTCAAAACATTTGCACAAGTCTTTGAATGGTTCATGATTTAAATTGTGGGCATTCGTTACACAGATGTATTTGAAAATTTCTCTTTTAGTTGATAAGTTTCAGTGACCTTTTTCTGTTATTTCAGTTCTTCGTGCAGTAAGTGGTCCCCCTCGTTTAAGGATAAAGGCACGTGTAATTCTGCTGAATCTCATCCATGTTTTACACCTCTTTTAGCAGCTCTACCAGCCCACTCATTTGGATCGATTCCAGTATGTGAAGGCACCCAACAAAAAGTGACACACATACCCACTAAGGTTAAGAGGTATAACATACTTATTCTGTAATATTTTTTGGGAAAAGTTTTCTGGTAACATGAGGATTTTAGAGCATACAATACTGACATGGAATCAGCCCAATTAATAAGTATTTGCAATGTGTACCCAATGGAAAATCAATAATGCAATTGTATTAAAAGCCATTAAAATTGCAACTAGTTGCTGCTGTAAATATGGAGTGATGTTTACCAACATTATATCATTTTTCAATTTTCAATGCTGGTATAACAAAAGCAGAACCCGTTTCTTGATTATGTAGGTATGATCCGTTGTGTAAGTTTGTCGAGGGTCAAGTATGTTCTTTCGAGCCAGAAGGCCCATAGAGCCGGAGCTTATCCCGGTTTCTGTAGCGTTAAGCGAACTGATGGTTTTTCACCACCCCTGTGACAGGACGCTAGTCTGTCGCCAGATACTTCCCCAGCAGAGCTGGTACCCACTTGTACACCTGGGTGGAGTGAGGAAAATAGGAGTAAAGTGTCTTTCCCAAGGACACAACACCGATCCGAGCGGGGATCGAACCCGCGACCTCTGGATCACGAGTTGACCGCCTAAACCACTCGACCACGGTGCCTCCGAGTCGAGGGTCAAAATAATCATTTATTATCTACAATGAATGCTGGATGGATCCGACATCAGAAACCAGTATATTCAGTTTGTTTACGTGAGTCACCTCTGTATCAAAGTGTGCATTGTCATCTCCCATGAGAGCAGGGGAGAGCAGCCCGAATTTCACGCAGAGAAATCTCGTGACTTAAAGTGGTATAAAGAAAGAAAGAAAGAAATGATGGGCAAGGTAATATTGCTTCTCGTTTGTCCATGCTATGTTGACTGACTTCAAAGTTTTGTTCAAGATCAGATATATAATTATGTACGAATAGACATTAAAGAAGATAATAATATATTTTGCTCTGTAAGGAAAGTTTAGTTCTGATTTTACTAAAATTGATAAATAAAATAATAAAAGTAAATGAACAAAAATATTTTTAAAATAACTTTTTTTTAAAGTTCTGATTTTACTTCTTTTTTTTTTTTGCTGAAGGCAATTTGATCATAACATCAATTTTACAACATAACGACAGAGTCCTGGGTACTTACCTTACATCAATAACCGATAAAGCTTTCCACCCGAGTCACAGCATCATCATCAGTGTTAGTAGTTAGAGTAGGAAAAGCAGGGGGAGGGGTAAGTATAATTGTTTATGAAGGACAAACTGCGAGGTGGGAGTTATCATTACTAAGTCTGGAATTGAGTCCAAGCTGTGACTGCCGTCAGATGGGGCCCCTATATAATGTTTGGTTGGTTGTTCGTTTTTTTCCATTCCTTCTGGTTTTCATATTAACACGAACGCACATACAGTACTAAACATTGCCTTATTACGTGATGTTGTTCAGTGGTAAAATCATACATTATGTATGTTCGTCACTACGTCACAACGGAATGTAAACAGAAGGTGTGTGCCAACTCTGCGTGTACACTTGTGTTTGTGTTAGACAGCGTGAAAGGAAAACAGATTTCGAGGAGGAGCAAAGGGGAAAGGAGTTTTGGTGAGGCGAAGGGTGGGGAGGGGGGGGGGGGGGGTTAAGGACAGGGCATACAAACACGATCAGGTACAACTACAAGGTCAGCGTGACATACCTTTGAATGCACAGGTGTGCGCATAATTATGCTAGCAACACTTACACATACATGCGCGCGCACACCTACATACATACATACACATACACGCACGCACGCACGCACGCGCGCGCACACACACACACACACACACACACACACACACACACACACAGCATTATTTTAAGAGCAATGGCCGGACTTGCAAATGTAAGGAAACTGGGTGACTTTACAGACAGGATGAAGAGGCCGACGACCACCGTACTGCACTGTACCCCTGAGCCACACACAGGCTACACTTGAGATAATTCTCTGAAGTCCGGGCTTAATGACCGCTGCTTTTTCTATCAGTAAGCTTCGTGCCTTTTGGATGGCGTAGGCCTAGTGCCCCCCCCCCCCCCCCCCCCCCCGTGGGGATGCCAGGGGATCTGTCAGTGTAAATAGCATCTCCACCTTCTGGAAATTCTCTGGTACGAATTCCCTCTTTTCTATTCCTCTCTTTGTTTCTGCCTTGTTCCTTTTCTTCTTGTCGTCTCCTTCTTGTCTTATTTTCTACCTTCTTGGTCCATTCTTTTGCCCCCTTTTTTCTTCTTCAGGAAGACATAAAATATGACATTTCTCTTCCATGCCGAAGCCGGATGCGCTGGGCCTGACTTGTTAGGCGCTTAACGGCAGCGCAACGCAGTTTCGCTCATGTGACAGACAACAGTAGTTGCTGTCTGAGCGTTCGACGACGACGAAGAAAAAGGGTGGCGTAGTTTTTGTACGCATTTGAAACATGGACTATAACAGCAAACATTGAAAGAAGGATACAGGCAACGGAGATGAGACGCTTTCGCAAACTACTCTTTATGTGACACAGAGATCACATAACTAACCAGGAAGTGAAAACCAGAATTAAAAACGCCATCGGGTTTTATGAAGAGCTCTCGACTTCAGTGAAAAAGAAACACTGACTGAAAGTGGTAGGGGCAAGTCACACGAACATCTGGACTGGCTAAGACTGGCTAAGACTGTCCTACAGGGAACAGTACAAATTAGGGAGTCGAAGGAGCACACAGAGAAAACGATGGGAAGACAACATCAGAAGGTGGACTTGAGTAGAACGACTCGTCACGGAAAGCTGAAAACTGCGAGGAGTGGAGGAAGCTGGTTGCAAAATCTTCAGTGCGGTGTACATGACTAGGGGATGTAGGTGAAGGTGAGGAAATCAGGCTAATTATTCAGTCCTTCTGACATCGAGCTAGATGTAACGTCATCGGCAATATCCACATTTTTGCCCTGTCCACAAAAATAAATAATAATAAAACAAACAAACAAAAACCCCGTTACTACTGCTCTTGTGAACAATACAGAACTCATGTTTACCAGCAGGACCAAGGCCAAAAGCTTTATACTTGTGGATATCAGCTAAGTGCCAAGGACTATATCATTTTATACGTCAAATCATGTTATCATGTTATGTTTGTTTGTTTGTTTGGGGTTTGTAGGTTGTTTTGTGTCTTTTTCGCTCCTGCGCTACAGAGTTTCACCAACAGTGAGACTTTTGCTTATTCGACCATTTTTGCCCGCCATTAAGGTCGTTGCATCCCGACTTTGCAGGTGTGTGTGTGTGTGTGTGTGTGTGTGTGTGTGTGTGTGTGTGTGTGCGTGCGCACGTGTGTGTGTGTGTGTGTATGTATGTGTGTGTGTGTGTGTGCGCGCGCGCACGTGTGTGTATGTATGTATGTGTGTGCGTGTGTGTGTACGCGCGCGTGTGTGTTTGTGAGCTAGTAGGCTATCTGGGATGAGATTGTCGATGAAGATGCCAGATGTGGAACATGATTATTTGGAAGAAGCAGAGAGATGAGGGAAAAGATTATCTTTAGGCTGCATACTGGTATTTTTTTTAAAATCACTCTTTTCCTTCTGTTTTTCTATGGCTCTTATATTCATACCGCACGTACTAAAACATCCATAGAAATAAAAACCACATTTTGTGAAAGCCTAGCCTCTGACTCAAAACTCATGTGATTTTGAACAAATTTGGTAGGTTTGAATTTTTTAACTTTTTCAGCAAACACTGTACCCCCCTCAGTTCTTTGTCGACTGCTAGCTTCCTCACCACAATATGCACGCGCAGGGTCACCACTATAGGATTACAAGCAATCTTTATTTGATGATCCTTTCCTACTTTCTCATCACTGCACGGTGTTAATCTATGGCCTTAACCCCCAAAAACAAGGACACCATGCACATTTTTTTTCATATTTAAAAAAAATCTGTCTGTGAAAACCAGCAAACATTTTTCGAGAAAGTATCTTGAATGGATCTATGTACAGACCCCCCCCCCCCCCCCACCCCCACCCCCACCCCCCCACCCAAAGCTCTGGTTTCTGGTTGTACTTTGGCAGCTTATTAAAATAGCATCTATAAGCTAATGACTTTTAAAAATTTTATTATTATTATTAATATTATCATAAGGGTGATTCTAAACACTGACTACCACTCTAAAAGGTAAATGTGTCCCATAGCCTATGTGGTCGTAGGGGAGCGAGGCGTCAGAGACCTCAGCTTCTTTCAAGGGCCAGCATATTGAGGGCGGCGCCCATCTCCTCTCCTCGCTGCTTTACCTTCCCTGACCCTAAAGAGGCAGGTACCCATTTACAGCTGGGTGAACTGGGGGACTGTACTGAAGCCAAGACGTGCAAACGGTCACCCATCCAAGTGGTAACCACGCTCAATGCTGCTTAACCTTAGCTGGGGGAAAGCGAGTGCTCTGACCACTGAGTTATCCGGTCCGACTCTAACCCATGGATATTCTGAAGAATATTCTGAACCTTTTACAACTTCAATAAGTGACAAACGCCCCTACTAGAAAAAAAACAAACTAATATCACCAGTGCTTGCTTCGACCTGAGTTTAGCACAGTTGTATGCTAATAATCATCAGTTTTGCCAGAAACATGTAGGGATCAATGCGTTCCACTCCTAGCGCTTATAAAAAAATTGTAAAACAACTCGCGCTGTATAAACTATGATTTATCTACCAGAGAATTATTTACGTGTGCATTTGTGGGGCGTTTAATTTTGCTGTCAGGAAGGTTTACTCTGTATTAACGTACTTCTTTTACTTACCTTCATACATTTATTTTTTATATAGTCTGTCCACCTGCTACCTCAATTCACTACTCGCGTGCACGCATGCACGCACACACACACACACACACACACACACACACACACACACACACACACACACACACACACACAGACAAAAAAATCGAACTGAATGTCAAAGTCCTTGGATGAGACTATAAACCGAGGTCCCGTGTTCGAACGCATGCAGAACATCTTGCGCACACGTTAAATCCTGTTCCGCTTTTCGGAAGAGTAGGTCATTGTGTGCCGGTGGGAACAGATGACAAAATTTACAAAACCGCATACACACTGGATGTAAAATAGCACATGAGTGCTTATTCCATTATCCTCGATATAAAAGAATAAATAAATAAATAAAATAAACACACACACACTGTGCGCTCACGCACACATATGCAAACACAGACATGTACATATGCACGCGTGTGCGCACAAAGACAGAACACTGAACAGATGTTATTGCTGTTAACTTGTACAGCCCTTCAACATGTATGGCAAAGGATCGAATCGGACTCGGACGCGAAAGGTTTGACATGGAAACCATAGCAAACTGTCTTTTCTGACATCAAAATCGAGCATTATTGTCAGCGACTGTCACTGCATACACGCAGGCCAACACATCAAGACAGCACACTCACTGATCCAAGGTACACAGCCGTCATCACCCCAGGTGAAAACAGAGGAGATCATTGTACAGGTACACACACACACACACACAGTTCAGACTTTGACTATACATCAGCCTCTGGACACTGTACAAAAGAATGATGGGCATACAGAGTGGGTGAATAAAAATGAAAATAAATGCTATAAACATATTGCTATCAACGTATCTCTCTCTCTCTCTCTCTCTCTCTCTCTCTCTCTCTCTCTCTCTCTCTCTCTCTCTCTTATATATATATATATATATATATATATATATATATATATACATGTGTGTGGTGTGTGTGTGTGTGTGTGTGTGTGTGTGTGTGTGTGTGTGTGTAAAAAACACACCTAAAACCCCAAAAAAACAATCCAACAACTATTAATTGTAACTGGCTGCATGTGAATGAGTAGGATGAATGAAAGCGCTTTGATTTGTTTTTTTGCAAGATATAGCGTTATATAAATTCCATTCATATATATATATATATATATATATATATATATATATATATATATATATATATATATAATATATATATATAATGAAATAGTGTATGGGCACGAACAGGACAAAAAATGACATCAGCCATATCTTGAATATTCTTAACGAGACAAATTCACGTGCGTCATAATCAACAATAATATGTTAAATGAGAGAGAGAGAGAGAGAGAGAGAGAGAGAGAGAGAGAGAGAGAGAGAGAGAGAGAGAGAGAGAGAGAATGAATGAATGAATGAATCTTTATTTTGAATGAATGAATCTTTAGTTTTCAAGGGTAACAGAATAAGCATGGCATACTTTTTTTCATGCGCCCTTGCCCTGATTAGGAACTATCAATAAAAGTAGTAAGTATGTTCTTTCGAGCCAGAAGGTCCATAGATCCGGAGCTTATCCCGGTTTCTGAAGGTGTTAAGCGAACTGATGGTTTTTCACCACCCCTGTGACAGGACGCTAGTCTGTCGCCAGATACTTCCCCAGCAGAGCTGGTACCCACTTGTACACCTGGGTGGAGTGAGGAAAATAGGAGTAAAGTGTCTTTCCCAAGGACACAACACCGAGCCGAGCGGGGATCGAACCCGCGACCTCTGGATCACGAGTTGACCGCCTAAACCACTCGACCACGGTACCTCCCTACTATCAATAAAACAAAGGTAAAAATCTTACTACATCAACGACAACATATTTTTTTGAAAAAAAAAAATTAACAATACATAATCCCTGACTTGAGAGAGAGAGAGAGAGAGAGAGAGAGAGAGAGAGAGAGAGAGAGAGAGAGAGAGAGAGCTATGGCTGTCCTGTCAAATTAACAAGGAGCGCCATCAAGGATTGAAGGAGTCTACAGCTGCATCATCTTCCTGGTGTGGACCTTGCCACAGCTTCTTGTTGTTGTTTGTGTTTTTATGATGATGGTGTTCTTTTCTTGATAACACCCTCCCTCCCCTTGTGTCGTTTTCCTTTCCTTCTATTTTTCTCTTTGTTTTGTTTGTCTTCCTTTTCCTGATACTTTCATGGTATAAACATGTTACCTTCTTGCTTCATTTTCTTCCGACATGATGATGCGATGTACTCAAGCTTCGCAGGTCTGCGCGCTGGCTTCAGCTAACCCGTTCTGACTTCAGGGAAGCTCGTTTCATTGGACAAGTTGCATTCTGGGTACGTTCCTGTTTCCGTAACCTGTCCAACGCTGACTTGAATTATGGGAACTTTAACCTGCATATTTTGATCTTCTGCGTGAGTATATACGTGAAGGAAATTAAGGTACTGGCAAGTCTGCACACTTGAAGTTGACCTGGGAAATCGTAAAAATCTCCCACACCCTTAATTCATCAGATACCCCTGAGATTCGAACCGAGGACTTCATGGACTCACGGGATTGAAGTGAAACGTTGTTAACCTCTCGGCTACAGTGTCCGTCATAACCAGATCTAAAAGTCTTGCAAGAGAAGCTCTCCAGGAACTGTGACAATGCCAATGATAAATTCTTTTATTTCGAGGATAATGAATAAGCACCATGTGCTTTTTTTTTTACATTCAGTCCCCGCCCTTAGGGATATATATGATAATAAAATAAAATAAAGCCCATACCAATACACTCACACAGTAAACTGGAAAAAATATCTACACCCTCCCCAAAAAATAAAAATCGCCGAAAAGAGAGAGAAAAAAGCAATAACAAATAATAAAGAAAGCAAACCAGAGCAAAACAAAAATCAGAAACAACCGAAAAAAATAGCAAAGAAACCAAGAGCAAAATAAAAGCAGCAACAAGAACAAGGAGAGAGGGGACAACCGAATAATCTCACCTCAAAAAAAAACCAAAACCAAAACCAAAACAAAACAAAAACCTCCATAATATATAAAGGAGAACAAACCATGTAAATGGTATCATTTTAGCTAACAGAAAGAAACGTCAACAAATTCATTGTACTTTTATGGGAAAGCAACAGCAATAATAAACTACACAAAAACAAATATTACATAAGGAAACTTAGGAGATTATACAAAAGCAAATTTGCATCCCCATGCACACGTACACACACACACACACACACACACACACACACATGCGCGCGCGTGGAGGGAGGGAGATAGAGGGGGCGACATTTAAAAAAAAAAAAGAACACACACACACACACACATCAATAAAGAAACAAAGCCTAACCAACATCCAATCCAGTCCATTTGTCTTGTTTTGTAGCTCCAGCAAACCAACCAACCAAACAACATACACACACACACACACACACACACACACTGGGCCAACAACAACAATGCAGAATGGACAAACAAAACAAAAAACATTGACTGACCCTGACTTTGACACAACACACAGCCCGTCAACTGCTCTTCAGTACAGTGCCCCACTGATTTTCTTAAGAAGAGGAAGACGAAGAAGGAGGAGGAGGAGGAAAATCTATGAGGATAACAATAACGGAGGTCTGTCTGTGTAGCTGCAGTTATTTATTAAACCGAGATCCCGTGTGCAACACGTATCTAACGCTCGTAAAAGAACCCAAACAAGACGGTAGCAACTTCGGTAACTGGAGAAGGGCATACAGAAAGGAGTTGGAAGGGTGTGTGTGTGTGTGTGGCCACCAAATCCAAAAGATAACGCACCGTTTAAGGATGTTTGTGTTAGAATAATGGGTTATGCATGAGAAACTGAAGGGCTGCGAAAAGGCTCTTCTGGCCAATGTCATTTTCAAAAGATACACGGTGAAGAGTCTTTTGTTGTCGTAGTACTGTCCCTCCATCATAGGTTAGTTAAGGTACCATGATATGATGTGTACAACAAGGACGTGGACAGGTGGGGGAGGTGGGGGGGGGGGGGGGGACGGGAGAGCCTGGTGGTTACAGTGATGTATTCGTGATCTGCAGATCCGGGTTCGATTCTCGTTCAAGAGGATTTTTCCTCTGGAGTTAACATCAGTACCAACTCCACTCTCCCCAAAAGTCCTTCGGATGACACTATAAACCGAGGCACCGTGTGCGAATGCACGCAGAACATCTTGCGCACACGTTAAAACCCGTCCCACTTTTCGGAAGAGTAGGCCATTGTGTGCTGGTGGGAACGGATGACAAAATTGACAAAACAGCATACACACAGGGACTGGATGAAAAAAAAGCACATGAGTGCTTATTCCATTATCCTCGAAATAAAAACAACAACAACAACAACAAAACCCCGAAAGTTTGGCTGGCTGTCCAGAGTCTGTATTGCCAGTGACTGGTACACACCGACACTGTACGTGTGCACGCGTGCAGAGCGCTCCCCTAACCCTATCACCTTACACACGTGCGTGCCTGCACTCACTCACGTACACGCACGTACGAACGCGCACATGATTTTGAGACAAGCTCGTTTCGCGCGCACGGGCGCCTCTGTGTGTGTGTGTGTGTGTGTGTGTGTGTGTGTACGTGTGTGTGTGTGTGTGTGTGTGACAACACACACAGTCTTCAGTTTCAGGGGGATTCGCCCCCTGACCCCCACCAGGGGCATTGCCCTTCAACCTCACTGTAAGCCACCAAGGCCCCAAACCCACGCCACGTTCCCCCCCCCCCCCCCCCCCCCCCCCCCCCATCGTCCTTTGACTTTCCTCGTTCCTTCCCAGCACGCAAACCAACAACCCCCGACAGACACCCCCAGCAGACGCATTCTGCGAAGACACAATGGAGGCGAAAGTGCCACAGACAGACAGCCTTGCAGATGTCATCTGTAGCTAACATCTGCCCTGACAACCAACCAAGGGTGGTTGGGCGGAGGAGGGTGGGCCGGGGAGGGAGGGAGAGTGGAAGGAGGGGAGCATACAGCAAAGGCTGAGAGAGATGGGACAAGACAAGGTGGGAAGCCCGTTTTGTGCGAATCAGGGCATGGAATTCTGAGTACTTAACAAAGGAATGCAACAGTTAACGACAATAACAACGACGACCACAACGATAACAACAATGATGACAACTATGACAACACATAAAACATTTTATTTACCACCACCACCACCACCACAACAACAACAACAACAGCAACAACAGCAGCAACAACAACAATTTACAACATCTATGGCAATAACAACCAATACACCACCACGATCACCACTACCTAGAGCATCAAAAACACCACCACCACCACCACCAACACAACAACAACAACAGCAACAACAGCAGCAGCAGCAGCAACAACAACAACATCTATGGCAATAACAACCAAACACCACCACGCTACCACTACCTAGAGCATCAAAACACCACCACAACCAACAACACAGCAACAACAACAACACAGATCTATGGCAATAACAACTAATACACCACCACGACTACCACTACCTAGAGCATCAAAACACCAACACCAACCACCCAACAACAGCAACAACAACAACAACATCTATGGCAATAACAACTAATACACCACCACGACTACCACTACCTAGAGCATCAAAAACACCACCACCAACAACAACAACAGCAACAACAGCAACACAACAACAACATATATGGCAATAACAACTAATACACCACCACGACTACCACTACCTAGAGCATCAAAAGCACCACCACAACCAACAACAGCAACAACAACAACAACAACATCTATGGCAATAACAACTAATACACCACCACGACTACCCCTACCTAGAGCATCAAAAACACCACCACCACCAACAACAACAGCAACAACAGCAACAACAACAACAACATCTATGGCAATAACAACTAATACACCACCACGACTACCACTACCTAGAGCATCAAAAACACCACCACAACAACAACAACAAAGAAACAACAACAACAACAACATATATGGCAATAACAACTAATACACCACCACGACTACCACTACCTAGAGCATCAAAAACACCACCACCACCAACAACAACAGCAACACAGCAACAACAACAACATCTATGGCAATAACAACTAATACACCACCACGACTACCACTACCTAGAGCATCAAAAAACACCACCACCAACAACAACAACAGCAACAAACAACAACAACAACATATATGGCAATAACAACTAATACACCACCACGACTACCACTACCTAGAGCATCAAAAACACCACCACAACCAACAACAACAGCAAAACAACACAACAACATCTATGGCAATAACAACTAATACACCACCACGACTACCACTACCTAGAGCATCAAAACAACCACCACCACCAACAACAACAAACACAGCAGCAACAACAACAACAACTAACAACATCTATGGCAATAACAACAAAACACCACCAACTACCACTACCTAGAGCATCAAAAACACCACCACCAACAACAACAACACCACCACCACCACCACCAACAACAACAAGGTGGATCAGTGATCAACAAGTAACACCCTTGCCTAGAAAGTGAAAAATGCCGGTTCAAATCCCCGTTTGTGCTCAAAAGTTTCCCCCCATCCACTAGACCATGAGTGGTGGTCTAGTCTGAGTACTACTAGTCTTTCGGATGAGACAGACGATAAACCCAAGTTCCGAGCTGCCAACACGCATTTAGCGCAGGCCAAGGACCTTCAACAAGAAAGTTGTCCCTGGCAAAGTTCTGTAGGGCAAAAAAACACAAACATACTCTGATAGGGAACCAAATACACATGCAGACAGAAAAAGGAGAAGGAGAAAAAAAATATGGGTGGCGCCGCTTTTGTGGGAAGCGGGATGGGAGGAGGGAGGGGGTGGGGATGGAGTAGGATGAATGGTGAGAAGTAGAGGAGAGAGAGAGAGAGAGAGAGAGAGAGAGAGAGAGACGCTTTGACGCTTTGACCAATTTATTGTCATTGCCCAAAGTGGCCTATTGACAAGGGGGGTTATACACGACTTTCTTTTGTAAATACAAATAAATACAAGAAAAATCACATGATGCATGTAACGTAATGAAAACCCAAAAAATGAGAGAGAGAGAGAGAGAGAGAGAGAGAGAGAGAGAGAGAAGAGAGAGAGAGAGAGAGAGAGAGAGAGAGAGGTGGGGTGTGGAGAGAGAGAGAGGGAGGGAGCATTGTCCTTTGTTCTCTTTTCTCACGCGCTGTCACACAGACCCCCCCCCCCCCCCCCCCCCCCCCACCCCCACACACACCAAGCCCTCTTCAATCTTATTCCCCACCCACCCCAACCCCTTTCCCTCCTCACAGCCTTCTGTTTTCCTCCTCAACAATCGGCCGCGTTCATTCCACCAACATAATTATCATGCCGTTGTTGTTTGTTGTTGTTGTTGTTGTTGTTGTTGCGATTGCGATCTCCAGCGGAGATTTCCGATTCAAGGACTGTGATCACCGTGCTGTAGAACCTTCCAGTCTGTAAAGACACTTCACTGCTAGACTGTCTTGACAAAATTTCTTCTTCAGACGCTCGTACTTACTCCTCAACTACAGCAACACCAGTCAGTGACTGTCACATGAAGGAGGGAGTTTGTTGTTCTTGATGTTGTTGTAGTTGTTGTTTTTGTTGTTGTTGTTATTGTTGCACGTTCCCCATCTTCAACATCCTGGGGGTCACTCAGAATAATGTAGTCTGATTCTCTTCCGCGCTGGGCCTGACTTGTCAGGCGCTTAACGGCAGCGTGACGCATTTTCGCTCATAATATAACAGACAACAATAGATGCTGTCTGAGCGTTCGACGACGACGACGACTACGGAAGAAGAAGAAGAAGAAGAAGATGATGATGATGATGATGATGATGATGATGATGATGATGATGATGAAGACGAGGAAGAAACTACTAGTATACTTCTCACACCTAAGAATTCACAAGGCTTTTTTTCTTTTCTTTTTAATGCTAAGACCTTGTTGTTATTGCTGAAGACAAACCTCAACCTGAGCGCTGGGAAAAGCGTAACAAACATTTCATTGTAAGGCCTTGGCACTAAACTTGCCTGCCTGACCTGAGCTAAGGACAGGATTTGAACCCTCTAGACCTCCCTCCCTGTGACAGAGCTGTTGACTTTGCAGGGATATCTATCTCAAGCCTCGGCTGTCTCCTGTCTAGACTCGAGTAGTTAGCGCGCACAGCGGGAAGGCAGGCTGGGGACCGCACAGTGGAGTATCATCCAGGGTTAAGTGATGTGGACTTTTAGAGTGGTTGTCAGGCGACCTTAGCAGCCAGCTCTGCCGGGCGTATTCAACTCCCAGGGTCTGACTGGCGCCTGTAGTGGTGTGTTTACGTAAAGAGGCGTAGAGCATTGAACCCTGTTAGTGTCAAGTCTGAAACCTTTTTCTGGATTTTCCGAAACGTCACCCTGATTAATTAAAATTGGTTGGGGGGGATTTTCCCCACGTCACCATGCAGAACAGAAATCTAGACAAGTGGCAGTCTAAAACTGAGTTAGGTTGAAAAGTTAACAGCTGTAAAGGGTATCTGTAGTTCCTCTTGTTGTCTTCTTTGTCTTCTTCTCTCCCTTACTTAACTCACCGTGGAGCCGTTAGGGAACAGTGCTGACTTTTTCCAAGTGGTGGAGCCCATAGCTCTGCATGTATATGATGCATCCTGGTCATGTTTATATTTCCTCAACCCACCGAATGACAGGATCTTTAAAACATGATTATATTTGATCTTTTGCATACTCCAAAAGCACTGGCAAGTCTGCACTTTCGGTTGATCCGGGAGATCGTAAGAGTCTCCACAACCTTAATTCAACAGTCGCTGCTGCCGAGATTCGAACCCACGACTCCATCGACCACAGGGATGGACGTCAGACGCTGTGTCTACTCAGCTACCTGTAATGATTGTCACTGTAAACAACAGAGATAGTTATAATGTCCAGCACTCTCTCGCGGTCTCTCTCTCTCTCTCTCTCTCTCTCTCTCTCTCTCTCTCTCCTCTCTCTCCTCTCTCTCTCTCTCTCTCTCTCTCTCTGTGTGCAGCCGCCACACTCCGCCAAAGAGCCCCTTCAGGTAGCTTGAAGGAGGGGCTGCAACTCAAAGATCTTACACTAGAGATTACTTTTGTCTTCTTTTGGGATTCGCATTTTTTCCCCAATAAAAAACATTCTGTGTTGTAACGTCAAGCAAGAACTAGATGATTGTTAAAATCAAATCTGACGTAGCACTGTGGACAATAGTAATTAATGTTTGTTTGATAGGCACTTCAATACCCGAAGTCGGAATACGGCTACCTTAATGATGGGTAAAAACGGTCGCATAAGCAAACTCTCACCATTGGTGAACCTTGAAGCTCCAGCTGAGGAGCGATGAAAAGGAACTTTTCAAACACATCTAT
>CM054141.1:49611515-49636515 GCA_028751875.1 Rapana venosa | reverse complement strand
GGCAATAATTATAATGTAATGCACGTACTATCTTGGCAATACAATGTAGGCCTAATGCACGTACTATCTTGGCAATAATTATAATGTAATGCACGTACTATCTTGGCAATACAATGTAATGCACGTACTATCTTGGCAATATAATGTAATGCACACACTATCTTGGCAATAATTATAATGTAGGCTTAATGCACGTACTATCTTGGCAATACAATGTAATGCACGTACTATCTTGGCAATAATTATAATGTAGGCCTAATGCGTGCACTATCTCGTGGACCTCTCAGAGAGCGGGTATTGCTGTTGGTAATATTGGCAGCATTTCTGTCTAAAGGAGATACTTGAAATACATTGAAATATATGAGGAGGTTTTAAAAATCGTTTTCCAATTTGAAAACGGCAAAATACCTCTCTTTTCTCAACCATGAGTAAATCTCTCTCTCTTTCTCTATGTTGTAGAAGGGTTTTTCCTTTGTTTTGTTGATAGTCCTTAATCAGGGCAAGGGCCGGATGATGAAAACAAAGTATACGTATGCTTATTCTGTTACCCTTGAAATACAATGATTCATTCATTCATTCTCTCTCTCCCACGTTATAGAAAAACAATTTCCAATCACAACACACAATAATAGAAAATGTTGGCGAAAGGCTGACACACTGGCTGGCAACGAACTCATGACTCACTGCCACACACTGCTAGGCCCAACTCCAGACACGGCTAGCTCCAGTCAGTGTGAGACGGGCCTAAATCAATGACCAAGGGGAAAAAACCGAACCCACACCCTCAACCGTCTGCAGCCCGGTTTTGAACACGAGGCAAGCACTGCATGTGTCTGCCTGATTTTCCCCAGCAGTCAGCCCGCGGGCCCTCCCACCACCTCCACCACCTCTACGCCCTTTGTCTCGCGCTGCAGTCTTCATTCACGCGGTACGTACGCGCGTCGGGGTCTGAAATTTTCCATCCTCGACCACTGTTGTATGCTGCACTCCTCGCATCTCGCTGTCAAAGGAGCAGGAGTGTTTTTCCATTCGCTGATCATCGTTAGACGCTAGCCTACTACAGTGCCAGTCCTTGACGGAGACGGACCTAGTCACACATCTGTCTGTCACGTTTTGGGTTCTTAGCCATTGAGCAGTTCTTCATTCTCTGCCTTTTGTCGCTGACAATCTTCCAAGGTAAGTTAGATTGCGGATTGTTAGGTTGTTCTCTCCGATGCTCGTTCTCTCTCTGTCTCTGTCTACTTCATTGCGCTTTCTTTATGGTCGGCTCATTGCCTGCTGTGCACAGCCGGCGCATTCTTTCTTGTGCATGGATGCTTGTAGACGACTACTTCAGCGAAATTTAAAAGAGAAAAAAGAAAAAAAGATGCCGGCACAGCTTGCGTGTGTTGGGCGCTGTCGATGAAAATGTATCGATATAATATGTTGACGTGTACTTTGCTTTTCAGCGTTTGCTGGAAAAAAGAGAAAGAGAAATAGGGCTTTGAAAGATCTCTATCTTGGGCAACCCGATGCTTCAAGCGGCTGACTCACATCAAATGTTGGTTTTGAAGCATTTTAATTACGCGTCGCAGCTAAGATGTGTGCTTGGTATGTTTATCATTACTGGTGGGTCTGCCATAGGGAAACACATAGGCTACACATGCAGATTGGACAAATGAAATTTTTTTTAGAAAGCAGAAGAAAAAGGCGGCACTGCTATTCTGGCAACGTGCTCTTTCCCTAGGGAGAACAGCACGCAGAGAAATCTGCCGCGATTGAAAGTTAAGCAATACAATGCATGGCAATGCTATAGCCTATACAATACTATACAATACAACACAACACATTACAATACATAACAAATTACACTACACTACAATACAACGTCTTTTCCCTCAGTGGCAGCGATTGGAATTTACATATCTTGAAAGGGAAAGTGGCTTTGTCTGAGTTTTACGGTAATCGATTTTGTTAAAGTTCTTGTGGAGCAATACTAAGTAAATATCGAACGGATGTAAAATACTGATACCATTTTCACAATTCTTCCGCAATAAAAAGCTTCCTTTTTTATCCTTTTTTTTTGGTGGTCTTTTTTCCCTGTTCCTCGGCTAAAGCTCCGAGATTCACGGACAGTGAGATTTTTGCGCATGCGACCGGTTTGACTAAAAAACCAAACCACCACCCACCATTGAGGTAGCCGCACTCCGACTTCAGGAAATAAAAGCTGAGATAACACGCATTATATATATTCAGGTTTTCTGTGAGGTAAGGTTTTTTGTGTATTTGTTTGCAGGAAAAGGTGAATAATGCTGTGGTTTGTTTGCATGAAAGCATACACGTGTCTCCCTGTCGGTGCATTAACATGGCAGGTAGACGACTGTTTCTATAAAACAGCACGCTTTTTTGAGCGGAAATTTCGAGTAGGTGATCTATACGAAACCCCCTACTACCAACCTCGTGTACCTTCCCTGAAAAACAACTCCAAAACATAATGACAAGGAACCGATTAAAAATGAATGGCCATGTTTAGTGTATGTGAGTGACTAACGGGGAAATTTATACAATTTTAGAGACCTAGCCTACAAGTACAACACCCAAGTGGCAACATGGAAACCCAACGTTCGCCAGGAAAGATTTCATCCGGGTACTAGTTGATGTGCTCACTATAGTCGATCGATATTGTTTGAATGAAACTGAAAGGCAAAGACTTCCGTCCTCTCTCTCTCTGTCTCTCTGTCTCTCTCTCTCTCTCTCTCTCTCTCTCTCTCTCTCTCTCTCTCTCTCTCTCCCTGTCACTATCTCTCTCTGTGTCACTATCTGTCTGTCTGTCGGTCTGTCAATGTCTGTCTCTCTGTCCGTCTGTCAATGTCTGTATGTCTGTCTCTCTGTCTGTCTGTTTGTCTCTCTCTCACACTGTCTGTATCTGTCTGTCTCTCCCTCTCCCTGTTTCTGTCTGTCTGTCTGTCTGTCCTCTCTCTCTCTCTCTCTCTCTCTCTCTCCTCTCTCTCTCTCTCTCTCTCTCTCTCTCTTGCTTTCTGGGGTCTTTCTTTTGTGTGTACTCTGAAAACAGTCTGCAAGCCGGAAAGAAGGTTTGAAACACGCTTGCATGCTTTTGCTTTCAATTCATAGATGATTTATTTCAGGTTTTTTTCCACTGACAGGAGTGCTATGTTGTTGTTGTTAACATTGAAGTGCGTTTTCTTTTGTAGGGTGTGCAGAAGAAATGAAGGGTTGAAATGTTTGAAAATCTAAAAAAAGAGAAATGTTTAAGATGCAAATGTGAGTGGTATAAGGACAAGAATTGATTTGAAAAATATGTATGCATGTATTTATGTATGTATGCATTTATTTATGTATGTATGTTTGTTTGTATGTATGTATGTATGCATGTTTGTGTATACATACATACATATGTCCATACATACACACATGTGTAGGTATGCATGTATATGTATGTATGTATGTTTGTAGATAGATCGTTATCTTTTTATTACCTTTGTGTAACTAATTTTTTTGTTTTCTCTAATTTCAATTAAAAAAAAATCTTTTTGTTAATTTTAAGTTGTTCAGTTTATCTGGTGAACTAAAATGCCTTTATAGATCAGTAGTGCAGTAATTGTATTGACAAAAAAATAAGGAAGCCATATATATATATATATCTCTCTCTCTCTCGACAAATGACTCAATAATATGACAAGGACAATATCAACCAACGATTTTGAAACAGACAGGCGCAATGCTACATCATTCAAAAACGTAAAAACAATAAGTAAATGACTATTTAAAAAATCAAATAAATGTGTAAGTAAATAAAGTGAAGAAAGAAAGATAACATTCAGAGATAAGAGTACAGAGGGAGGAGGAGAGGGACCTGGAATTGGGAGGGGTGGGGGGGGGGGGAAAGAAAGGAGGCACGAGAGAGAGAGAGAGAGAGAGAGAGAGAGAGAGAGAGAGAGAGAGAGAGAGAGAGAGAGAGACACACACACACACACACACAACAGACAGACAGACAAAGTCCATATGCTTTTTGTGTGCTTTTTTTTTCAACCTAAAACCAGCTAGGGTCTGCATGCACTGCTTGAGTAAACCGGTAGTGGCCAGTCTGTACCCCCCTCCTCTGCACTCTCTTTACCAGTTCTCCCTTGCTGAGAGGAAAGACAACCATGAGTGGAAAAATCAATAACGCGCACAAGTTCATCTTGTATGTGCACGTGCTCGCTACACCCCCACCCCCCTCCCTCTCCCCCCTCCCCAACAACAACAATAAACAAACCAGGCACGTAGACACAAACTCTTCAAAGTGCATGCATGCAAGCACACGTGCACAGACACATGCACATACGCACAAACATATACACGCATGCATGCATGCATACATACACATACACACGCACGCGCACGCGCATGCCCGTTACGTTCTGAAACGCAAAAAACTACGTGCACACCCGTGCGCGCCGCTTCTCACCACGATAGCCAACTGAAGGGAAGGAAGGGAGACAATGCCAGACCAGACAAGGGTATTCGAGCTATTTGATAGATAAACTTTTTGAAATTTTGGATTTTTGTGGGTGTTTTTTTTTACATCCAGTGCCCACCCTCATTTAGTGGTTGATACCATGATTTTACAAAATCCACCCCCCCCCCCCCCCCCCCCCGCTCCCTCACCCAAACAAACAAATGGGGGAAAATCTCCCTTAATACTCAGAATGGGTTAATGAGGAAAGAGAGGGGAGACAAATGCATGATAAAAATAATCTACGAGGAGGAGAATTAAAAGGGGGGGGGGGGGGGGGGGGGGATAGGAGAAATAGAAGCTCGGAAGAGAGAGTTGAGATGAGGGAGAGAGTAACTAGGAAAACAAACACGCGCACATGCACGCACACACACCCACGCGCGCCTATAGAAACAGTAACACACACACACACACACACACACACTGGATGTTAAAAAACACCACAGGAGTACTTATTCCTTTATCCTATAAATAAAAGAATAAATAAATAAATTAAATATCACACGCACACTCACACATGTAAAACACACACACACACACACACACAAACACACACACACACACACACACACACACACACTGCTCACCTTTCTTCATGCCCTGGTCCACCCTCACCCCACCCTACCCCACCACCACTCCACCCCTCCCCTCTCGTCATAGGCAGAACAAAGGTTAACACAGGTAACCAACCAACCCTACCTTTAACCCCCAAACTTTCCCTTAACCCTAACCTCTCCCCTATAAATACTTGCTGCCTTTACCCCTAGTGGTATCTAAAGACCCACCTGCACTTTTGCCCTGCCCTCACCCTCCTAGACAGCATAGGTAGCTTGCCTCTGGAGTACCTCCTACCCCTACAGTGCTAAAGTAACTTCATCTCTCCTCCCTCACTACACCCCGCACACTCACTCACTCCATCTCACTCCACCCCCACCTACCTCACCCCCCCCCCCCCTCCTCTCCTTACCCCCATCCTCCCTTCTTCCAATCCTCCCCCCCCCCTCGCCTTACCCCCCAATCCTCCTCCCTCCCCTCCCCTCCCCTGCCACGCCCGCCACACACTAAAGTCTAGACTTGTATGGATCACCTGCTTGAACCCCATCCACCCACCCCCCCCACCCCTTCCACTTAGGCACGCACACACAACACACACACACACATACACGCACGCAAGCGCGCGCGAGCGCGCACACACACACACACACACACGCACGCACGCATGCACACACGCACGCACTCACACGCACGCACACAACAAGCAAGCAAGCAAGCCGCGCGCGCGCCACACACACACACACACACACACACACACACACACACACACACACACACACACACCACCACACACACACGCACGCACGCACGCAAGCACACACACCTGCCCGGCCCCTCCCTCCTCCCCCTCCACTTTTAAAAAAAATATGTTTACCCTTCTCCCGTTACCCAAGTTGCTACCGTCTTTTTCTCACCTGTCTGTCTGTGTGTGTCTCTATGTCTGTCTGTCTGTCTGTCTGTCTTCTCTGTGTCTGTCTCTATCTCTCTGTCTCTCGCTCTGTCTATGTCTCTGTCTCTGTCAGTATCTCTCTGTCTCTGTCAGTATCTCTCTCTCTGTCTGTCTGTCTGTCTGTCTGTCCTGTCTCTCTCTCTCTCTCCTCTCTCTCTCTCTCTCTCTCTCTCTCTCTCTCTCTCTCTCTCTCTCTCTCTCTCTTCTCTCTCTGTCTGTGCCTCCTACCCTCCCGTCGTCTGTTGCCAGCTCATGATTTCTGTCTCCTTTTGGATGGCACTCCATTGAATGGTCGAGGCTAGCCGCCACGTCTGCTGCACCTTTTCCCTTTCTCCTCTGTATCTGGCTGCCATGCCCGCCTGAGCCGAAAATCAATGTTTGTGCTATCTACAGCTATTTATTTAGTGGTGTACCTGTGTGTGTGTGTGTGTGTGTGTGTGTGTGTTGTGTGTGTGTGTGCACGCGCGTGCGTGCGTGTGCCCCATCTTGTAGGATTGCTCTTGATTAAATGACGGCGTACGTCTGCACCTTTTGCATCTGTTCCATCTAGAAAGTACTGCACTTCATTTAATGGGGGGGGGGGGGGGGGGGGGGGGGGGGGGGGGGGGGGGGGGGGGGGGGGGGGGGGGGGGGAGGGGGGGGGGGGATGTCTGCGTCTTGTGTGTGTGATCTAGTATTGCACTCCCTTTAGTGGTACACGCCAATCTTTTTCCTTTGTCTGATCTAGCATTGCACTCAGTCTAAAGATATACCATGTCCCATTATCGCACCTGTGAAGATTTGAGCGTTAGTGAGAAAGAAAAAAATTAAGGTTTATGAACTTTTGTGAACTTGAGACAAACTTATGACCTTGAAAGTTCAAAAGCTCATTTTATTTTATATTGTTTATAGCCCCGCCGACCACGAAGCCCAGGTCACACCAGGGCTGTCACCTTCTTCAAGGTCAGCAACTCCAGTAACATTCACCTCAAAGTTTAAAAAAAATCAGTACCATCTAACCGTTTCAAATATATAACATGGTCAGTCTGAATTTTTTAAAAATGACTAAGTACCTTAATCATTTTAGTCTTTAAAGCCAATAAAATCAGTACATGCTGAAGACGCCAGCCATTCCTTATCTATCATCCCCAAGTAAAGTTGGTTTTTTTTTTAAAATAGAGCGTTAAAATGGATAATATAACTTCAATGTACAAAACACCATAGGGAAAATGCCATGTGGGCAAATAACACTGCAGAATGGACATCCTGTGCCCATCCCAGAGTTTACAGTATCACTGCCAGGTCGCCAGAAAAAAAAGCGTATAGGCAAAATGTCATGCAATGTATGAAAATAAAATAAATGTTTGCTGGAACAAAGGCAGAAGAATGGAATGGGAAGGCATGAAATAGGATATTGGAGAAGTTCAAAGTTGGGCCCATACTTCGAGAAGGCGCAATGGTCCATGTATAAATACATGACGCAAAGGAAAAAGGGCACACAGGCACGGTTATGATGGAGCAATTGTACACATGGCAAAATGAGGCAGATGTAGTATAGCTGCTGCTTTAAAGAATGGATGGACTTCTTAATACTTATTAGAAAGGCTGAATAACCCTCCCCCCCCCCCCCCCCCCCCCCCCCCTCTCTCTTTCTCTCGTTGTCAACGTGTTGACCAATATTTCTGGGTTTGTTTGTTGTTGTTTTTAAAAAAAATCTTTGTGGACTTCTTTTTTCATCTGCTGGATGGCAGGCCCATTTGCCTCAATAACTGAAGTCAGTGTCCTCAAGATATTGAAGGGGGCCATACAATTTAGTGTACAGGGAGGGTTGTTGGTGTTGGCCATGAAATAGAAAATCTAGATGAGGTGGCAGCATGCTCTGGGTAATTTGAGAGGATTATGTGATCTGTTGTCATTAACCACCTCCTCTCTTTTTTTCACCTAAGGAGAAGTCACCAGACTTATAAATGGCAGGTAGGGAGGGTGTTTACCCCGGGGTTAAATCCTTTGGACACCATTTTCACCTGCTCACCTCGGTTTCAGCAGATAGATGGTAGGGATCTGTTGGAGTGAAGCGTGGTGACGGTCATTTCTCTCTCGTCTGGCCCGTTGTTGATTTGACTTCTGGGTATGCGCCTCTGTTGGTCTGTCGTTCCACTCGTCTCTGGTGCCGCTAATTATTTATCTAACTATTGTCCTGCGTGCGTTCCCTGCCCAAGCAGGACTGCAAAAGTCTTTTGGGCGTTTCAAAGTCCAGACTGAAGGCAGCTGACAGCAGCTGGTCTCCTGTAACCCGGCAAGGAATTCGTTCAGCGCTTTCTGCTGGCACTTGAAGATAGGATCTGTTCATTTTTAAAAGTTCATGCGATTTTTTTGGGAGGTTGAAAGTTGCAGTTTTGGGAAAGGATCTTTGTGTTGTTATGATTTTCAAGCGCCAGCAGCCTGTGCATTTCTCCCTTCCTCCTGCTTGGTGTTCAATCAATGCTAGCAGAAACTTGGTGCTAGCAGTAACTTGGTGCTAGCAGAAACTTGGTGCTAGCAGAAACTTGGTGCCAGCAGTAACTTGGTACCAGCAGAAACTTGGTGCTAGCAGAAACTTGGTGCTAGCAGAAACTTGGTGCCAGCAGTAACTTGGTGCCAGCAGAAACTTGGTGCTAGCAGAAACTTGGTGCTAGCAGAAACTTGGTGCTAGCAGAAACTTGGTGCTAGCAGAAACTTGGTGCTAGCAGAACCTTGGTGCTAGCAGTAACTTGCTGCTAGCAGAAACTTGGTGCTAGCAGAAACTTGGTGCTAGCAGAAACTTGGTGCTAGCAGAAACTTGGTGCCAGCAGTAACTTGGTGCAGCAGAAACTTGGTGCTAGCAGAACCTTGGTGCTAGCAGTAACTTGGTGCTAGCAGAAACTTGGTGCTAGCAGAAACTTGGTGCTAGCAGTAACTGGTGCTAGCAGTAACTTGGCGCCAGCAATAACTTAATCAGTTCATGTCAGCAGTCATGGCACTTTGGGCTTGATAGGGAGTTCTTAAACTTATCCGAATTTCAAAGACTTTGCAGTAGGGTTTTTTCCGCAGAGATCCCGTATGATGCCACCAGTCAAGCTGGTTTTTGACGATGCATTCTGTAGAAGTTTTCATTTTCTTGGAGGACTGAACAGGTAGGGATGAAACGCAAACGTTTTTTGAACAAACATTTTGTTTAGGTTTCTTTTTTTTTTCGACATAGTACACAACATTGTAATGGTATACCACAAAGAAAATACTGAAGGAAGAGAAAAGAAGAAATGATTGAGTAAAAAGTTATGAAAAAGGGATCTCGGAGATACATATATATGGCCAAGCACACACACGACACACTTTATTGCTGGCACTAATGGAAGGAGGATATACATCTATCCTACAGGCCTAGTAGGCTTATTGTTGCCGAGAGTGCTAGGCATTCAGTGTCGAGTTCGGGGCACTAGGCATTCAGTGTCGAGTTCGGGGCACTAGGGTGCATGTGTGAGAGCGCGAGAAAAATCGAAAAGGACTGATATCCTGTTTCCTGTTACCTAATAGAAAGCCTGAGCCAGTGCTTTGACGTCACCCGTCCTTCTTTCCTTTCTTTCCATGTCCCCCCCCCCCCCCCCTTCTTTCCTCCTTGCCCTGTGCTTCTTTAACCCCCCCCCCCCCCCCCCTTTTATTTTTTTTAACTGAATCAGTGAATGAGTATTGAGCAAGAGGTCGAATTGAACTCTCTCTCTCTCTCTCTCCTCTCTCTTCTCTCTCCTCTCTCTCTCTCTCTCTCTCTCTCTCTCTCCTCTCTCTCTCTCTCTCTCTGTGTGTGTGTGTGTGTATAATGTTTTTTGACTAGGAAAGGTATTAGAACACACACACACACACACACTCACTCACTCACTCACTCACGCACGCGTGCACACATACATGCCCCACACCCACGCACGAACGAGAAACAGTAAAGGGCGTATGTTCCCCCCCAAAAAGTAACATCTTGTCCCTGCCTCAGTTAGTCAGCGCGTTCATACGGTTGTTGTTGTTGCGCGTTCTCCAGCTTAGCAACCTGGGGGACGGCTGAAAAATGTATTCTCACCTTGCTGACACTACCTTTGAATCCCTGTCCGTGAGACTAAGTTCTACCCACTGGGTGAGAAGTCTGCCTGTACTCTGAACCCACACACACTTTGTATGTCATGGTAAATGTGGTGGCCATCATGACGTGGCTGTTTCTGTGTAAATCACTTAATGGACAAGTTTCCAGCCATTATGATAGTGCACTCTCTCTGTATATCCATCACCCTTGTGGAAACCTTTGTGTCCATCATGGCAATGTACTCTCTCCTCTCTCTCTCTCTCTCTCTCTCTCTCTCTCTCTCTCTCTCTCTCCTCTCTCTCTCTCTCTCTCTCCTCTTGGAAAAAAGTTCAGCGCCTTTATAGTTTTGAAAACCAGCACAAAATGTCTCGGATTTTGCTAACATTCAGACGACTTTTGCAGCATCCGCATCTGTACAGTAAAGAGCACATAAACGAGGAGCCCATCAGTATTGTTCACCTTCCAAATTTCCATAGCTGTTACTATTGCGACTGAGAGAAATCAAAATGGATAGGTCAGATAAAGGAGAAAATGACCAGCGCAATTTGGCTGGGAATCATAAGAAAGGTTGCATATTTTACTACCTGTAATGTTGTCCAGCTAAAGCGGCAACCGGGCAGTAAAAGGACAGTTACGGCTTGACCTTTATCAGACCAGAATGGAGGATGGGCACACCCAAGTCATGATCATCGCCTGGACGTTTGGTAAGATGGCTTCTGCCTGCTTGACTATATAGAGACCACAGCAACGACTCCAGGAATCGTCCTTATTTTGATAAACACATCAGCAGAAAGAAACCATTGTTGTTGTTGTTATTATAATTAGTAGTAGCAGTGGTAGCAGTACTAGTAGTAGCAGCAGCAGCAGTGGCAGCAGCAGCAGTAGCAGCAGCAGCAGCAGCAACAGCAGCAGCAGTATTAGTATGAGCAACATTATCGTGATCTGCTTTTTCTTCTTTTGTACAATTCACGACCTTTTCAATAAAGGACTAGGCCATTTTTCAGATAACCACAAACCAATCAAGGACCCAAAGCCAGACAGAGCTAAGGCAGGTGGTACCCTTTCCTCTAAGACCACCAACTGAGCCCCCCCCACCCCACCCCATCCCTCCCACCCACCCCTCAAAAAATAAAAGCCCTGCTCTTCTCAAACCACTAGGCCTATGACTGGAAACCAGAGCTTGGATATTTGGGGGGTATCTGTATAGTATAGATTGAAAGCCCGGTTGCTGGAACCTTTTGGCCATCATGTCAGCCTGTGATGCTCGCCAGTCCACGAAAGCTTGCCCAGAACGCGTGTGTGTGTGTGTGTGTGTGTGTGTGTGAGTGTGAGGTGTGTGTTGTGCGTGTATGTGCGCGTGCATTCGTGTGTGTGTGTGTGTGTGTGTGTGTTGTTGTGTATGTTGTGCGTGCGTGCGTGCGTGCGTGTGTGTGTGTGTGTGTGTGTGTGTGTGTGTGTGTGACGTTTGAGTGTGTGTTGTGTGTGTATGTGCGCGTGCATTCGTGTGTGTGTGTGTGTGTTGTGTGTGTTTTGTGCGCTGTGTGTGTTTGTGCGCGTGCATTCGTGTGTGTGTGTGTGTGTGTGTGTGCGTGCGCGCGTGCATTCGTGCGTGTGCTTGTGTGTGAGTGAGGATTGGAGGAGGGGGTGGGGGGGGAAAGGTTGGGCTAAGGTTGAGGATGAGCGGCTGGAAGTTGACAACAAGCCGAAGGAAGTTGGCAGATGGATCGGCCCTCGATCGATGCGAGCAAGCCTCTGGAACCAGCTTCAATTATCGACATGGGGAGGAGGAGGAGGGGGAAGAGGGGGGGGGGGGGGGGGGGGGGGGGGGGGGGGGGGGGGCGAGGGAATAGGAGAAAGAGAGGACTAGTAATGGTGACGGTTGTCACATACGTGTTAGTCAGTCAGTCACAGTCGGCCCAGTCACGTGTCTTGGGAGGAGACAAGGAGGTAGGTAGCCTAAAGGACAAGATGGGCGGATGGTGGAGGTGGTTGGGGGAAGGAGGGTGGGGGGGGGGGGGGGGGGGGGGGGGGGGGGGTTGTGCAGAAAATAGCTGTGCTGCTGCTGTGATGATGATGATTGGGTGGGCAGATTCTCTGTTTCTGGCAGCGGTCTGTGATTTCCTGCTTGTTTTTCCAGAGGGGGGGGGGGGGGGGTTGGGGAGGGGGTGGGGGGGGGGGGGGAGCTGTTTATAATGCGGTTTCCTTCTATTCTGTTTTGTTCTTCATTCTCTGGCGTGGTTGAAGCAGAGGACAATGGTGCTGCTGATTGATATGTTAAAGATTGATGGAAGGGTTGATCATATTGATTGTGATGTGATGAAATGGGAGGCTGCGCAGTGTAATAGTGTAGCATAGGATTCGATAGCGTAGCATAGCGTAGCATAGCGTAGCATGGCATAGCATTGCATGGCATAGCATAGCATAGCATGCATAGCATAGCATAGCGTAGCATAGCATAGCATAGCGTAGCATGGCATAGCATTGCATGGCATAGCATAGCATAGCATAGCATAACACAGCATAGCATAGCATAGCGTAGCATAGCATAGCATAGCGTAGCATAGCATAGCGTAGCATGGCATAGCATAGCATAGCATGGCATAGCATAGCATAGCATAGCATAGCATAGCATAGCATAGCATTGCATGGCATAGCATAGCATAGCATGGCATTAGCCGTCGGTTTGTTTGTTTACGTTTGTTTCAACAGAATTATTAGATTTTTAAAAAATCTTCTTTTATTTTTATTTTTAGAAGACCCAAACCGTAACAGGGTTTTTTTTAATAGCTTATTTTGTAATTGTTAGAAATGAAGTGTGGGTCTTTATATGTACATCTTTATTGTCCACGTCACGCTGTGGATGAAATATACATATGCTGCAGTCTGACAGATCACATTACACCATCAACATAATGCATTGCAATATGTCACCATAGTGAAAATATCATGAGCTTAGAAGAAAAAATCTTATTTGACTTTTGTGTCCGAAGCTTGATCTTGAAGGCATTCATTCTGATTCGTTGGATATTTGGAATGAGAGCAGACTCTGTCCGATGCTGGAATGAGAGCAGAATCTATCCTATGTTGGAATGAGAACAGAATCAATCTGATGTTGGAATGAGAGCAGAATCTATCTGATGTTGGAATGGGAACAGAATCTATCAGATGTTGGAATGAGAACAGAATCACTCAGATGTTGGAATGAGAACAGAATCTGATGTTGGAATGGGAACAGAATCTATCTGATGTTGGAATGAGAACAGAATCAATCTGATGTTGGAATGGGAACAGAATCTATCTGATGTTGGAATGGGCACAGAATCTATCAGATGTTGGAATGGGAACAGAATCCTCAGATGTTGGAATAGGAGCAGAATCACTCAGATGTTGGAATGGGAACAGATTCTGATGTTGGAATGGGAACAGAATCTATCTGCTGTTGGAATGAGAACAGAATCACTCAGATGTTGGAATGAGAACAGAATCTATCTGATGTTGGAATGGGAACAAAATCTATCTGATGTTGGAATGGGAACAGAATCTATCAGATGTTGGAATGGGAACAGAATCCTCAGATGTTGGAATAGGAGCAGAATCACTCAGATGTTGGAATGGGAACAGAATCACTCAGATGTTGGAATAGGAGCAGAATCATTCAGATGTTGGAATGGGAACAGAATCACTCAGATGTTGGAATGGGAACAGAATCATTCAGATTTTGGAATGGGAACAGAATCACTCAGATGTTGGAATGGGAACAGAATCAATCATATGTTTCTCCAAGTGTGCGTGCGTGGTCATCTTTAGAAACTTGCATTGTGGAAACTGGAATTACATCATCAATCTTAGTCAGGAAAACGTGATTACGCCCCCCACCCCCACCCCCAAAAGAAAAAAAAAAAGTAATCGCGGTAATTACGTACTAGACCGGGGGTGGGGGGGGGTGGGGGGGGATACGGGACACAAGTTAGTGAAAGACAGGAAGTTTGTGACACAATTCATCTTGATGACGCAACTGCTTGAGTCATCATCATCATCGTCGTCGTCATCATCATCAATCGTAAAAAAAAAAAAAAACAACTTAGGAAAGGTGGAGGGGGGGGGGGGGGGGGGGGCGAGGGAAGGAAAATTTACGGGGTAAAAGGGGTGGGGTGAGGATGGGGGGGGGTGGGGGGGGGGGTTTATGAGAGAATTCCATGTTAATGGGTATGACAGAAGGGGGGGGGGGGGGGGGGGGGGGGGGGGAGAGAGGAGGAGTGGGAAACATCAGTTTCATGTTAGAGGGGTCTGCCAAGGGGTCGTCACTAAAGTTTGATGTAATGCACAAAGTGTGGGCAGGAAAGTAGGGTTTTTGTGGAAGGAGTGAGCCATGAGACAGCAATCATTATTCAGTTTGACATAATTATGAATGACTGTAGGTATATTTAAAAGCTGCTGTCAACCTCTCTCTTCTGCCTGCCTGCCTGCCAGCCTGCCTGCCTGCCTGCCTGTCTGTCTGTCCGTGTTTTGTTTGTCTGTCTGTCTCTCTCTCTCTCTCTATATATATATATATTACAGACACACATATATGACCTCTGTGTGTGTGTGAGTGTGTGTGTGTGCGCGCGCGCGCGCGTGCGTGCGTGCGTGCGTGTGTGTGTGTGTGTGTGTGTTATCTGAAAACAGCTCTGCTCCTTGAAATAGGGTCAAGGACTGAAATAACTGAAAAGAACTGGATTAGGAATAGCCCATTATCTCGTCATTACAAACACATAATTAAAAAAACAACAACCCATAAAACACACACACACACACATTTTAAAAAACAACACAACAAATTGGCTTATCTCTTTAACGTAGAAACTGAAGAAAAGTGATGTTGTTTATATCGACGCATTTTCGCTCATATAACAGAAAACAATAGTTGCTGTCTGAGCGTTCGATGAGGAAGAAGAAATATCTGTCTGCTGTCTGCCAATGCTTTTGTTATCTTCTGCAAGAAGTCCCTTGAGCCTGAAGCCTTGCATCAATCAGATGCTGTGGATATGTCAAAGCTGGCCCTATGCTTAAGTGCTAAGGCCTACAGTAATCATTGATATGTGGTCATGCTTTAAAAATGTTATGTCGAGGTTGTCTCTAGCCATGGAAAAAGCTCTTTGTCCTTTTTAAACGATCTGCACTCTCCTTTACAGGAGAAAAAGCATCTTCTGAAGTCGGAGTATGGCTGCCTATTTTGGCGAGGTACTTCAAAGCGACCATAAAAACATGCAAGTGTGCAATTTTAATCGTGGGAATGTTAAAAAAGAGAGAAAAAAAAAGCGAAACGTTTGTAGTTTAGTGTAGTCAAGAAACAGTTTTCCATTGTGCAAGTGGACAGCAAAGTTTGTATCGTGTATCTAACTTGTATCTAAGGTCTTATAGGAGTCCTGCGGGGATGGGTGAGAGAGAGAGAGAGAGAGAGAGATGAGAGAGAGAGGAGATGAGATGAGAGAGAGAGAGAGAGAGAGAGAGGGAGGGGGGGGGGGGGGGGGGGGGGGGGAGAGGGGGGGGAGACAGAGAGAGATTGGAGTTTAAATATCTCGGGTGTTGAGTTGGGATCGAGGAACAATAATAATATAATAATAATAATGTATAGAATTTATATAGCGCTGAATCTTTTAAAGCAACAAATCAAAGCGCTCAGTTGATTTTGTGTGTGTTGTGTGTGTGCGTGTGTGTGCCTGTGTATGCGGTTTTGTAAATTTTGTCATCTGTTCCCACCGGCACACAATGGCCTACTCTTTCGAACAGCGGAACAGGATTTAACGAGTGCGCAAGATGTTCTGCATGCGTTCGCACACGGGGCCTCGGTTTATAGTCTCATCCGAAGGAGTTTGACATTCAGTTCGATTTTTTTGTCAAACTGGGAAGAAAGGGCGAGTCGGGGAATCGAACCCAGAACCTCACGGTTTACTAGTTGGCAGGCAAACATCTTAACCATCCTGCCACCTCCCTTCACAACAACCAAAACAAATGTATCCAAGTTTATTCTAATACGGTTTGCGTTGTAACTATGTAATAAAAAGGCACAAGAGAGACGATCTGGTCACAGCATTATAATAGGAGTGAGCCTGTCGGGTTGAAAGTCCAACGGGGATATGGGGAAAGAAACGTGATTGAATAGCAAGTAGTACAGGCTGACCCGTTCAGGGACACACTTTTCCTGAATCTTGTCAACATACTTTAGAATTGAGATTACTCGATGTAGTTTAGAACACCACACACACAACACACACACACACACACACACACACACACACACGCACATATATGAGAGAGAATAGAGAGGATTATGTATATATTACACACACACACACACACACACACACAACACACACACACACACAACACCAAACCCCCACCACCACCACCACACCACCACCACCACACTCCTTCCCCTTCCTTCCCCTACCCTTGGCTTTCCTGCCCTAAAACCCCAGCCCTACCCTACTTTACCCTACCCTACCCTTCCATACCCTGTGCTTCCTTGCTGTAAGAAAAGGTAATGCCGGGGTAATTAAAATGTCCATGACTGTCTGCTGTGTTACGACTTCTTTGATTACTTTTCGTCATCAGTGTTGATTTGGTTAAGCGCAACTATGTGCTTTGCAAAAGAACAAAGGCTTATGTAAGTAATTTCATGGAATGGAAGACTGATGACTTGGGATTATTTGAATAATTGTTATGTTAACTGATAGGTGTGTGTGTATGTATGTATGTGTGTGTGTGTGTGTGTGTGTGTGTGTGTGTGTGTGTGTGTGTGTGTGTGTGTGCACGCACGCGCGCACTCACATGCATACTTGCTGCACGCGGGCATACGTATGTACTCGCAAGCGGTAGGTACTGACGTCAACTCATTGAAGATCAGAGAAAGCAGGCAGACGATCACATCTAGTTATTCGGCTAGGCTGGCACGACTCCAGCGAGGGGCCAGGTGCAGTCTGAATGCACGTTTCCCACCCTGTCTTGTGAGGTACCGACTTCGTAAATCAAACCAGGACACAGAGGGGACATAGTAGTGGTACATGGTAGCTCCTCCGGAGGTACTAGTAGCTCCAGTCATGATAGCAGCAGCGGGGGAAGGGGGGGGGGGGGGGGGGAGGGAGGGGGTGGGTGGTAAGCTATGATGAAGAGCTGACAGTAATCTGGATGCCTGGTGGTCCATCATTAAGGACGTTGGTCCCGATTTTTTGTGTTTGGGGGCTGGTGGTAGGGGGATCGAGGGGGTGGGGTGGAGGAGGGACAAAGAAAATCCTATTAAATTCGTGGCATGGTTACCACCAGTTACCATCGCGGTCTTGACAGGTAACGCTAAGAAGTGGTTTGAATATAATACTATTGTACAGACATGTCAAGACTCCTGCACTCGTGCATGCACGCACGAAAGCGGGTTTACACAACACAACACAAACGCGCCTGTGCGCGCAAAAACTACACACCACATCCACACACAAATACACAACACACACACACACACACACACACACACACACACACCCACCAACACACACACACACACACACCAAACACACACAACACACAACACACCACACACACAACACAACACCGCTCACTCACTTAGACACACGATATCACACCACACACTCCCCTACACACACACACACACACACACACACACACACACACACACACACACAAACACCACACACACACACACACACACCCTCACCACAACTATACAATCCCCCCACCCCAACACGCACACACACGACATCGTACCACACCCACTCCCCAACACTCCCAACCTCCACACACACCACACACGCAATACCCTCACCCACCCCAACACACCACACCCACACACACCACACACACCACACAACACACACACACACACACCACACACACACAACACACACACACACACACACACACACACACAGCACATCAACCCCCCCCACCCCCACCACACACCCCCCAACACCCCCCAACCCCACCATCCCCCCCCCCACCACACACACACCCAACACACACACACCCACACACACACACTCACAAAACACGCATATCCCTCCCCCCCACCATTCCCCCCCACACCCACACAACACACAACACACACACAACACCCCCCCCCCCCCCCCCCACCCCCCCCCCACCACCACGCACAATCACCCTCCATACCACACACACAAAAATCACACACACACAAACACACACACACAAACACAAAAACACACAAACAAACACAAACAAACACACACAACACACACACACAACACACTACACACACAACACACACACGTAAGTTCGGTCTTTGTCCAGAATGACTATGAAAAACAATTTCTGCAGGATCAAACAAAAGAGAATAAAAGAGGGAGTGAGGGAGGGGCTGGTGGGTAACTACACTGCTTGTAGCTTTTTTGGGTTTATAGGCAATGCATAAAAGAGAAGGTAGGAAGAGGGGAAAGGGGGGGTGGTGCGGGGGGAAAGGGAGGAGTGAGGTTTAGAATGAGGGAAAATGGGGGATTGGGCCCAAAAGGTGAAAATGAATATGCTTTTGATGATGATGAGGTGGATGATTTGGAAAAGTGGGAAAAAAAAGGCCCCCCCTTTATGAGGGGTGATGATTTTTTTTTTTAGGGAAAAGAAGTCAGGTGCGAAATTTGTGATTATCCCGGAAATGTGTTTTTGGGGCCTGGTGCTTGGGGGATTTTTTTGCTTTTGGGATGAGTTAGTTTTTTTCTTTCCTACCCCCCCAAACCAAATTAAAAATATTTTGGGGCGCTTACAAAACCCCTTTACCACACACACAAAAGTGCGCGTTGGGACACACAAACGGGGCGCGCTTACCACACACAAAACACACACGCATACATGAAACACACGCACACATGCCCCGAACGCAAGGGACACCCCCAAACACACAATGCCACAAAGCCGAACGCAGGCACGCACGCATTTCCCCCGCCAAGCACACACGGGAAAGGGTCTCTCTCACTCTCTCTCTACACCACACACACTTACACACACACACACACACAAAACCCCAAATCAACCCCACCACCACACACACACACACACTCCCCACTCACACAAAACCCCAAAAACACACACCCCACACAACACACGTTTTCTTTAATCCCAAATGTTTATTCATTTTTTTTCTAAGTTTAAAAAAAAAAATTTTTTTTTTTAGCCTAGGGCCTCTCTGTCTATCAGATAAGGCGTTCTGAATATATTTTATGATTATCAGCATTATGAGCGCTTATTCATAATCATCATCACCATCATCATCATCAGCAGTAGCAGCAGCAGCACCGTCGTCATCATCATCATCATCATCATGCATCATCATCATCATCATCATCACAACAACTTTAACCTAGTATGTAATACAACGAATTGAGGGCGAAATTTTTTGTACACTTCTTTGTCCAGATCATCATAATGATTTACGCACAAACTGTTGGAGATATCGCGCGTGTTTGATACATCGTTACACAAAAATAGGTCTTTTTCGAAGCTGCTTTTTCGAAACAGACAAGAAGAAGAAGAAGAAAAACCCCCAAAAAACAAACACCAGACTCTCAGTTTTCACTTCAACTGTATGAAACATTCAAGCGTGTACGAAACATTCACGTGCGTACGAAACGTTCACGTGTGTACTAGCCGTGTTGTATTACAAAAGAGATGAAGAGAAGTGGTTGGTTGGTTTGTTGTGATGCTGTTTCGTTAATCCGATGTGTGTTATGTTATACATTGTTGCCTTTACAGCCTCTCCATTGTGCAACAGTGGTGGTTGGCGGGACAGCTGTCGTCTTTCCCTGTGAAAAAAGCAGGAAGTGGAGTTCTGATCACGCGCATCCCCTCAAAATTAATTGTTTGAATGAAGCATTTTATCCCTCCTCCATTCATTCAGTCAGTTAGTAGTTCAGTCAGTCAGTTAGTGTGTGTGTGTGTAGTGTGTGTAGTGTGTAGTGTGTGTGTGTGTGTGTGTGGTGTGTGTGTGTGTGTGTGTAGTTTATTTAGTTAATTTTATTCTGTTATTGGTGTGCATGTGTGTGTCAAAGTCAAGTCAAAGTCAAACTTTTATTTTCAGATGGTACATTGAATAAGCAGTGCATTTGCTTTTTTTCATCAAGCCATCTATCTAAAGAAAAAAAAGCGAGAAAAAAAAAGTGTGTGTGTGTTGTTTATTTGTTTAGTTAGTTTATTTTATTCTTTTATTGGTGTGTGTGTGTGTGTGTGTGTGTGTGGTGTGTGTTTTGTGAGTGTGAGCAAGTGTTAAAGTAAAAAGAAAACTTTCATTTACAGATGATATTTTATATTTTTCTTTATTTCATTGTATTGTTAAAATGTTTTATTTCACTGATGAAGAAACAGTATCATGGGTTTCTTGAGTATGTAAACAATAATATGGGTTTAATGGAAATAGGAATCTTATACATTTTACGGGTTTAGAACCATTGTAGGTTGTGTGAATGCAGAAATGTTATGGGTTTCATGGATGTAGAGACGATATTGTTCGTTTTCCGGATGTAGAAACGACATTAGGGGTCTCCTGGATGTGGAAACGACATTATGGGGTATCGTGGATGTAGAAGCGACATTAGGGGTGGTCTCCTGGATGTACAAACGGCATTAGGGGTCTTCTGGATGTAGAAGCGACATTATGGGGTCTCCTGGATGTAGAAACGACATTAGGGGTCTCCTGGATGTAGAAACGACATAAGGGGTCTTGGGGGGGAAACGAATTAGGGGTCCCCTGGAAATGTAAAAAAACGACATTAGTGGTTTCCTGTTTGGTAAAAAAACGACATTGGGGGTTTCTGGGATGCAAAATTTTTGGGGGGTTTCCCCTGGATTGTAGAAACGACATTAGGGGTTTTTCCTGGATGTAAAAAACGCTTTAAGTGGTTCCTGGATGAAAAAAACGACTTTAGGGTCTCCTGGGATGTTAAAACGACATTAGTGGGGGTCTCGTAGTTGAAAGACATTAGGGGCTTGGATGTACAAACGCCCCCATTAGTGGTTTTTGGGATTTTTTGAAACGACTTTTGTGGTTCCTGGATGTAAAACGACTTAGGGGGCCCCCGGTTTTGTAAAAAGGGGTTGGGGGGGGGGGGGAAAAAATTAGGGGTTTCCTGGATGAAAAAAAGAAGCCCCCGGACCATTAGGGGTTTTTTGGGGATGTAAAAACGCTTTTGGTGGTCTCTTGTTTGTAGAAAAAGGGGTTTCTCCGGGTTTGTAGAAACGACATTTGGGGGGGTTCCCGGGTATTTTTAAAAAAAGACTTTGGGGTCCCCGGGGAAATTGAAAAAAATTTTGGGGGTTTTCCCCCTGGATGTAGAAACGACATTGGGGTTCCTGGATTTTAAGAAACGACTTTAAGTGGTTAATGGATGAAAAAAAAGGGGTTTTTTGGGGTCCCCCTGGATGTAAAAGACATTAGGGGTGGTTCCTGGATGTAGAAAAGCATTTGGTCTCTGGTTTGTAAAAAGAATTAGGGGGTTCCGGGTTGTAAAAAAACAAAAATTGGGGGTTCCTTTTGGAAAAAGAAGAAACGCCCATTAGGGGGGTTCCCGGGTTTTGTAGAAACAATTTGGTGGTTTCTCTGGATGTCAAAAAATTAGGGGGTTTCCGGGAATGTAAAAACGAAATTTGGGGGTTCCTTTTTTTAAAAACCAGGTTTGGGTTTTTTGGGGTTTGTTTTAAAAAACAACCCCAAAAAAGGGTTTTAAAAGGGATTATCTTTTTTGAAGGAAAAAATTTTTTTGGTGTGCCTTTTTTTATTTGGCCTTGGGGTTTTTGGGTGTGGAAAATTTTATTTTTTTTGGGTTTTTGCGTTTGGGGTTTTCCCTTATTTAAAAAATTTTTTTTTTTTAAATTTTTTTTTAATTTTTTTTAAAAAAGGCCGTTTTGGGCTTTTGCCCAAAGCTTTAGGGTTTTTGGGATGTTTTTTTGAATCATTTTATTTTTTCCTTTTTATTTTTATTTTTTTTGGGTTTTTCCAAAATTTTTTTTGCAAAAGCAAAATTTCTGTTTTTTTAACATTTTTTATTTTTAAATTTTAAAAAAAAAAAATTTTTTTGGGGTGAAAAAAAGCAAACAAACAAAAGAATATTTTTTGGGGATGTAGTGGGGAAAATTAATGAGTTTTAGGGATAGGGCGTAAAGGGTTTGGGGAGGTAAAAAAAGGAATTTGGGGGAAAGCAACCCACCCTGTGTTTTAATGATTTGGGGAAATGTTATTTTGTCTGCAAAAAAACTTGAAGCCGCGCCAATTTTTTTCCCGGGAAAACCTTGGGGGGCAATAGCTGAGTGGGGAATGGGCTGTTTAAATTTTTAAAAAGCAGAGAGGGGAGGGGGAAGAGAGTCTGTTTTTGTGGTTGTTTTGGCGCGACTTTCACTAATTTATATAATATATATACATATATATACTTTTAATAAAATATTTAAAAATATATTTTTTAATTTTTTTATTTTATAATATATAAAATATTTTTAAAATATATATTATATTTTAATATAATTTATTTATTTGTTTTTTTTGTGTTTTTGCCCCGCGGGCCGCGGTTTTGTTTTGGGGTTTTGGTTTTTTGGCCCCGCGCGCGCGGGGGCCCCCCACCCCGGGGTTGTAGGTGTTAAATTTTTTGGAAGGGGGGAGGGGGGGTTTTTGGGGGGGGGGGGGGGGGGGGGGGGGGGGGGAAAAAACCCCTTTTTAATTATTGCACGACATGAAAAGGTGAAAAATTAAAAATTTTGTAAACTTGGTTTGGGAAAAAAAAAAAAAAAAAAACGAAGTCTTTACATAGGGGGTGAACAACCTCGAAAAAATCCCGGAAAAAAAAAGGAAGGAACGGAAAAAAAAAAATGGAACTGGAAAGGGCAGGGCATAAAAAAAAGAAAGGGGGGAAAAAGGAGGCGGAAGGGGGGGGGAGGGGGGGGGGTGGGGGGGGGGGGGGAGGGGGAAAATAGGGGGGAGTTTTAACGTTTTCCAGACTGGGCACAGGGGGCATGGGGGGGGAAAAAAATTTGGGGGGAGCGGGGGGAGAGGGGGAGAGAGGGAGAGAGGGGAGAGAGAGAGGGGGAGAGGGAGGGAGGGGGAAAGGGGGTTTAGGATTTTAGAGCGCGGGCAAAAAAGGCCCGGGGGAAAAAAGGGGTTTTTAAAGGGGTTTTTTAAAGCATTTTTTTTAGGTTTGGGTTTTTTGTGTTTTTAAAAAATTTGGTTTTTTTTTGGAGGGAAAAAGATTAAAGGAAATTTTTTTTTAGTTAAGAAAAAAAGAAGGATTTTTTTTTGGTTGGGGGGGGAGGGTGGGTTGGGTGAATGGGGGTTTGGGGGTTTTCGGGGAAAAAAGGGGGGGAGTGTTAGGGTTTTGTTTTTTTTTTTTTAAAAAAAATTTTTTTTGTTGGGGGTTTTTTTTTTTCCCCCCCCCCCAAAAAAAATTTCCTTTTTTCCTTTTTTCCCTTTTTTCCTATCTTTTTTTTTCTTTTTTTCCCCTTTCCCCCCCCCCATCCCCCCCCCCCCCCCCCCCACCCCCCCCCCCCAATTTTTTAAAATTTTTTTTTACCCCAAAACTTCCCCAACACAACCCCTACACACACCACATCCCCCCCACACACACCACACAAAAATTTTATATATATAAAAATGTTTTTAATATATAATAGTTTTAAATTTTTTTTTATATCGTTATTTTTCTTTTCTTTAATTTTTTTCTAAAATTTTATTTATTTATCTATCAAATATAAAATATTTCTATATATTATATCTTTATATCTCCCAAAAAATTTATGTGTGGGTTTTTTATATATTTTATTATTATATTTTATAATTTAAAATTTATATTTTTATTTTATTTTATAAAATATATATATTTTGTTGTGTGTTTTTTGTGGGTTTTTTCCCAGTTGTTTTGTTAGTTCCCCCCCGTGACTTTGTTTTGCAATTTTTTCTTTTTGTGTGCGGGGTTGTATTTCTGTGCAGTGCCTTTTTTTTTCATTAAAATTTTCCCCTTTTATTTAGGGAACTCCCCTTTTGTATGGACCCCAAGGAAATCTTCACCAATTTAAAAATTTCCCCGGAAATTCTTTTTCTTCTCTCTGTCTTGAGGTCTCTCCTTTTTTTTTCTGCTCTTTGTCAAAGTTGTCTAGGTTTTGTCTCCCCTTTTTTGGTTTGTCTTTTTGTTAGAGGGGTTTTTCTTTTGTTCTGTCTGTCTAGAGTCTGTCTTCCTTTTCTTTGGGCTGTTGTTTTAGAGTCCTTTTTATTTGGTTTTTTTAACCCAAAATTTTGAGCTATATAAGTTCCATTCATTATTATTATTATTATTAGAGTCTGTCTCTCTTTGTCTCTGTCTGTCTGTCTCTGTCTGTCTGTCTAGAGTCTGTCTCTCTTTGTCTCTGTCTGTCTGTCTAGAGTCTGTCTCTCTGTCTCTGTCTATCTGTCTAGTCTTTGATTTGCTTTACAAGATTCAGCGCTATATAAGTTCCATACATTATTATTATTATTATTAGAGTCTGTCTCTCTTTTTGTCTGTCTGTCTCTCTGTCTGTCTGTCTAGAGTCTGTCCTTCTCTTTGTTCTGTCTGTCTGGGTCTGTCTCTCTTTGTCTCTGTCTCTGTTTTGTCTAGAGTTTGTCTCTCTTTTGTCTGTGTCTCTGTCATGCCCTGTCTGTTTGTCTAGAGTCTGTCTCTCTTTGTCTTGTCTCTGTTTGTCTGTCTAGAGTCTGTCTCTTTGTCTATGTCTGTCTCTGTCTGTCTAGAGTCTCTCTCTTTGTCTCGTCTCTGTCTCTGGCGGCTCTCTCTCTGGGGTCTCTCTCGTTCTGTCTGTCTGTCTGTCTGTCTGTCTGTTTTGTCTGTTTTCTCTCTCTCTCTCTCTCTCTCTCCCCTCTCTCTCTCTCTCTCTGCCCCCTTCTTTTTCCTTTCCCCTCTCTTCCTCCTTCCTCTTCCTCCCTCTTCCT
>CM054141.1:49481515-49601515 GCA_028751875.1 Rapana venosa | reverse complement strand
TGTGTTTTGTGTGTGTGTGTGTGTGTGTGTGTGTGTGTGTGGTGTGTGGTGTTGTGGTCTATAGCGTGCAGCGTGCACGATTGGGAGATCGATAACCAGTATTGATCTTCTGAGAAACCTTCAGTGGATGCTGCTTTCCTGAGCATAGAATTATCGATGATTGTCGGCTGTGGCGGAGACAGTCTATGCCTCTGTTTCTTTTTTTTTTTTTTTTTTGGCTCTATTGCAGTGAACAAAAGAAAGAGAATCTGTTTAATTTTGGTTCTATTGCAGCGAACGAAGGAAATAGAATCTGTTTTATTTGGTTCTATTGCAGTGAACAAAAGAAAGATAATTCCTTAGCCCACAGATGAGATCGTATTTGCACAATGGGAAAAAAACATCCCTTCTTCCAAAACAAAAAGAACAAAACATTTAATAGAGGAGAAAAAATGAAAGAAAAAATACTCGCTATCTGTCTCTGTCTGTGTCTGTCTGTCTGTCTGTCTGTCTGTCTGTCTGTCTCTCTCTCTCTCTCTCTCTCTCTCTCTTCTCTCCCCCTCTCTCTCTCTCTCTCTCTCTCTCTCTCTTCTCTCTCTCTCTCTCTCTCTCTTCTCTCTTCCTCTCAACGTTCCCTATAATCATCACTATTGTCGAAAACCACGAAAAAAGTTTAGTATGATAACGGGTTTCGCGCTCTTCTTGATAATATTGTGTGTGACCTTTATCATTGAAGGATTAAAATGTCTGTCCTGACTTGTATCCTGTATTCCCTGACTTTCGGCTCCATGATCAAGAACCTATGACGATTTCTGACCCAAGCCAGACAGCCACAGCCCTCACAGAGGACAGAGAGAGAGAGAGAGAGAGAGAGAGAGGAGAGAGAGAGGAGAGGAGAGAGAGAGAGGAGAGAGAGAGAGGAGACAGACAGAGAGAGAGAGACAGAGAGAGAAAGAGAGAGAGACAGAGACAGACAGAGAGAGAGAGGCTTCTGACCGATGATCCATCGTCTGAAAATGGCTTTAGTCGGGCTCACAGGAAGGTGACCTTGCGTGATTGATATTCTCCCGTCTGGGGAGCACACTGCCTTTGCCCCTTCTGTCAAGGCCCCCACCCCCCCCCCCCCCCCTCCCCCCCAACCCCCACCCCCCATTCCCCCGACACCCCTCTCCTTTCGCTCGGGCCCCCCCTCCCCCCCCCCCCCCTCCCCCCCAACAAGACCCCCCTCCACCCCACCTCCTCCACCACCGCCACCACTACTACCAGAGCTCCCTTTCCCCAGAGGCCTAAACAAAGAGAGGAGAGTGTAATGCTCCCTGCCAACATCAAGAGTTTTGTATTGTGCTCTTCCCCTTTACTTCTTCCATTTGCTTGTTCTGCTCTTCCATTCCTGTCTTCTACCTTTCAGGGCAGGATTCACCCGATATGGGGATTTCTGTTGGGGGTGCTATAGACCCCCTTGTACACCCCCCCCCCCCCCCCCCCCAACCCCCACCCCGCCCAATCCTCATTGTATATTATATTGTGTTTATTATTAAGCGTTGTATGCACACTAGTGGATCAAACAGTCCAGCTGTCTTCTTGAGATCAAAACCCCACTCTGCTGCTATCCGCTATCTTTATTTAAGTGTGTGGACGTGAGCGCGCACGCGCGCAGGTGTGTATGAGTATGTATATGTGGTAATTTGTATTTTTCAATGTATTATCTTATCGATTTTCCTCTTTTTACTGGTTTAATTTAATGGTAAATGATGCAATAATGTAGTACTTCAGTATAATCATTAAGAAATTTGTTCTTAGATAGATGGCTTTATGAGAAAAAGCAAATGCATTGCTTATTCAATGTACCATCTGGAAATAAATTTTTGACTTGACTCCAGCAACAGTGACTGCAGTTGTGAAAAAACCCCCAAACAAAACCAAAACCAACTGACACTGCGAGATCGGCGATTTTTCTGGGGAAAAAAGTCTTACTTCAGGAAATGTTGTTTGTTTGTTTGTTTTTTCGTTTCTTTTTGTATGTTTGTTTGGTTGGTTGGGTTGGGGTTGTTTGAGTTGTTTATTGTGTGTTGCATTTTTTGTTTGGTAGATTGTTTTCTTTCGAATCATTGAAAGATTAGAATTGTCCTATTTCGACTGTTCGGGCAAAGACATACCAGAACTACAAACTGCTTTATGTGAGCTGTTGAATGGCCAGGTACTATTGCCTGAAGACCTCCTTCCACATAGAGGATGAAGACCTCCTTCCACATAGATGATGAAGATCTCTGTCCACAAAGATGATGAAGATCTCTGTCCATATAGATAATGAAAGCGCTGTCCATATAGATGATGAAGACTTCTGTCCATATAGATGATGAAGATCTCTGTCCACATAGATGATGAAGATCTCTGTCCATATATATGATGAAGATCTCTGTCCACATAGATGATGAAGTCCTCTGTCCATATAGATGATGAAGATCTCTGTCCACATAGACGATGAAGACTTCTGTCCACATAGATGATGAAGACCTCCTTCCACATAGAGGATGAAGATCTCTGTCCATATAGATGATGAAGATCTCTGTCCACATAGATGATGAAGATCTCTGTCCACATAGATGACGAAGATCTCTGTCCACATAGATGATGAAGACCTCCTTCCACATAGATGATGAAGACTTCTCGTCCACATAGACGATGAAGACTTCTGTCCACATAGATGATGAAGACCTCTGTCCACATAGATAATGAAGATCTCTGTCCACATAGATGATGAAGACTTCTGTCCACATAGATGATGATCTCTGTCCACATAGATGATGATCTCTGTCTACATAGGTGATGAAGATCTCTGTCCACATAGACGATGAAGATCTCTGTCCACATAGATGATGAAGACTTCTGTCCACATAGATGATGATCTCTGTCCACATAGATGATGATCTCTGTCTACATAGGTGATGAAGATCTCTGTCCACATAGATGATGAAGATCTCTGTCCACATAGATGATGAAGATCTCTGTCCACATAGATGATGAAGACTTCTGTCCTCATAGATGATGGACTCTGTGTTGAAAATGGAGGATGGAGCATTCTGTGTTGAAGAAGAGGGACTCTACATTCTCTTTTTCGTTCCTCGGCTGGAGCTGTGAGGTTGACCAATGATGACATGTTGCCTATGTGACCGTTTTTTCCCGCCATGGAGGCAGCTGCAATCAGACTTCGGGGGGATAGGACTCTGTATTGAAGATGGAACACTCTCTGTGTGTTGGTAAGATAAGACTGTCCAGTGTTGAAGATGGAATTGTGTGTTTGTGTCGAAGATGGATTCAGTCCATGTCCGTCCCTAAATGAATCAGTCCATGATGGTGAAGGACTCTGTCCCTGGTGATCAGGAAGGAAGGAAGGAAGGACGGAAGGAAGGAAGGAAGGACGGAAGGAAGGACGGAAGGGAGGAAGGAAGGACAGAAGGAAGGAAGGATGGAAGGAAGGAAGGAAGGAAGGACGGAAGGAAGGAAGGAAGGGAAGGAAGGAGGAAGGAAGACGGAAGGAGAGGAAGGAAGGAAGGAAGGAAGGAGGAAGTACAGAAGGAAGGAAGGACGGAAGGAAGGACGGAAGAGAAGGAAGGAAGGACGGAAGGAAGGAAGGCCGACGGACGGAAGGAGGAAGGACGACGGACGGAAGGAAGGAAGGACGACGGACGGAAGGACGGACTTCTGTCTTGTCCATTAGGGAGGAGGATGGCGAGGAGTGTGTCAACTGATCACTGGCCCCTGTTGTCTCCTGAGAGAGACGAGAGACGAGACGAGAGAGAGGGATGAGAGGAAGGAGAGAGGAGAGTGAGGAGACTAGAGAGGGAGAGGAGAGAGGAGAGGAGAGGGAGGGGGTAATGAGAAGGGGTGAGAGGGTGGGGGGTGGGGTAAGATGATTTGGGTGATGTGTGTGTGTGGGGGGGGGGGGGGGGGGTAGGTAGTTGAAGGAGGGACTAGGAGAAAAGGAATGATTTCTGTAAGTTGATCTGGGGGGAGGGAGAGGGGTGGGGGTGGGGGGTGGAGTCTGGTAGATATTGACCAGGTTTTCTACTACCGCTTCCATCAAGTCAAGTTCCTTGCCCAGTACTGCCTTCCACTCCCCTTATCTCCTGTTCTCGTATCAGTCCTATCTCCAACGCCTGTGTGGGTTTTCCCCCCTTAGTAAGCGACAAGCATGATTACGTTGTCGTGGTTATGAAGATATATCACCTTTGTATTTATTACATTGAAAAAGGCCGTAGTTCCGCTTGAATTATTTGGTGAAACGTTCAAATTCAATGTGATTGATACAAATCCATCTTACTGGTCTGGCATTTACGCTGCTCCTTTGTTTTGCACGTGTTGGGTTTTACTTTTTTTTTTAAAACCCTTCTTATGTTCCCCCCCCCCCCCCCCCCCCGCCCTCCCCTTCCTCTGTGTGTGTGTGTGTGCGCGCGCGGCGCGGGTGGTGTGTTGTTGTTGTTGTTGTCTTCAATTTAACGTCTGTTCACTCTAAGTGATATTAGACAAGGTATTTCGACACATTTCTGTGTGTGTGTGTGTGTGTGTGTGTGTGTGTGTGTGTGTGTGTGTGTGCGCGCGCGCGCGTTGTTTTTTCTCCTTGGAGAGAGAAGGTTGCCTTTGTTTTGCGCTTTTCATTTACACACACACACACACACACACACACACACACACACACACACACACACACACACACACACACATGGTCACTGGTTTAGGTAGTTTAGATCCACAATCGCCAGTGTGAGATAAAAAGAGAACCCGGAACGAAAAAAAGAAACAGGACAACGCTTTTATAAAAAAAAAAACCAACAAAAACCAACAAACCAAAACTAACGCGTCACTATTGACGTCATATTTACTCTTAGGATACGTCATATTCTACCTTTGGCCCTAATTGGAGACGAGGGAAGAGAGAGGGAGGGGAGAGAAAGGGGGGAAACTGTCGTGACGTAACTTCCTGCTTCCATTGCTGGAGGTTGCCGGCAGTGAGGCGGGCGCTCTCAGTGGTCCTCCTAACTCCCAACAGCGTACATCCGGGGGCTGTGGGTTCAAATCCAGGATGACTTAGCCTGCCCTGGCGACGGCTGATACATCAGCCGTCGTGCAGCTTCACAAGTAGGGAGGGGTACTCCTCTCTGGAGTATCCGCCTGTCTGGAGCTGATTCTTCCGGTCGTCTGCCTCTCAAGTCTGGGAGAAACTACTCTCTAAAAAAAGAAAAGAAAATTGTTTATTATATAATTATATATTTTTTTTTTGGGAAATATTGCAAAATTCCTGTTGTTACCGACCAGTGAGAAAATCATGGATCGCGTGTGGGCCTTATCTGGCAAGGTAAACGTTGTTGAAGTGTCTTTTTTAAAGACCATGTCTCGGTTCACAACAGTTGCCGTGTAGATCTAGTTCACTTTGTCACCGTGTGTGTGTGTGTGTGTGCGTGCGTGCGCGCGCGCGCGCGCGCGCGCGCGCGCTCTGAGGTGCCTTTTTTTTTTTATATCTTGTCATCTCAAGCTAGGATGTTAAATGCTTATGTGGTGAATATATGAGTAAAGTGATTTTTGTTGGGGTGGGTTTGTGGCTGGCTGAGATATTGCTGATTTGTGGATGCATTTTATCTCATGATGGGTGCGTGCTGATGTTGGACAGTGTGTGTGTGTTTTAAATACTATGTTTAAATGTTTATTGTTTTTATGTATGGAGAGTAACCCGCCAGAATTTCTCTGTCTTTGAGATAATAAAGCTTTTGAATTTGAATTTGAATATATTTCAAATACCCATTATCATACTTGAAAGTGAGAATTTAAAACCTTATCTCCCTGCCTTTTCAGAGAATACCATTGAGAAAGTTTTGAACAATGTAAAGCTAACGTTTGACATTGCTAAAGGTTTATTGTTAAGTCATATAGGGCACTTATTGTAGTTGTAGTTCTCTTTGAATTTCATTTTTTTGAAAAAATGTTCTTGACCTGTCTATGTTAAGAATACTATTTGTGTATTTCTCTTGTTGTTACTCTTTATTACACACACTCACACGCACGCACGCACGTACCACACAGAGTAGATCTATCTATCTATTATCTATCTATCTATCTATCTATCTCTTTTATTCAGACTCCTATTTTAGTGCCGTCTGGTATCACTTAAAGTGGAAAGACGTTAAAATTGAAGACTTGCTTCCTTACACCAAAGAAACCCAGGCATACAAAAACAAACGCGTCTACTTACTCTCCTAGAAGTGCTTGTGGGCGGTGTTGCCTGAGGCCGATCAAACTCCAAGTCCTTCCCTCTTCCCTGTTGGAGCCCCAGTACGCTGTTGGGTGTTTCAACCGTGTTGATGTTCCGCCATAGGAGGCTGCTGCATTGTGTCTTTATCGTGTTGACGAGGTGTGGGTGAAAGCGGCGAAGTTTTCGTTTCTTACTGGTTTAATGTGTATTTTTTACAGTCGTGATATTTCATCATATATTTTTTTGTTTTTGTAAAAAAAGTGTTTGGCGGAGGGAAGGGGAGGGGTGATGACGTACAGACGAATCTGTTGACTAAAATTTAAAAGAAAAACCCTGTTTACTAAGTGTTTGAATGGATTAAGAATAAAAACAAACGACATCATTTAACAGTGTTTCGAAAGGAGAGCGATGAGCCATTTCTGTGATTATATAGATCTAGTCTTCTGAGAGTTGTGAACATTTTATGATTCCAAAGCTTAGGTGTCAGTCAACACCAGCCCCATAATATAACAAGTTTTAAACGGAGTATAATGAAGCTTTGCCAGAGTGTATCCATCTCAAACCAATCACGAAAGTAACTAACGACATAAAACCCGAATAAAGCCACCAGACATCATTTAAGTTCCCGCACAGTGAAGTGAAGTGGTTCACAGTGTATCCTTCTCTTAGACTAATCAGGGTAAAACGTGAAGGAAATACATCAAGCCAAAAAACCTCCAGTAGCAAGCACTATTCAATATGACAGAAAGACGTTGATTTTTTTTTTCTTTTTCAGAATTTGTGGTCATTTGTCACCGTCAGTCTACTCTACTCTAAGAGTGTTGTCAGCTAGATCTAGTTTGATTTTCCCATCTGGAGGTTTTGCTGATGACAACAATAACCACAGATTTTGCTGAAAAGTAGACTATCGTGCCTTTTTCCTTTTTGGTTTGTAACCCAAAGACTGTTTGCCCTGTCATGTATCACCCAGAAGCAGGTGACCTGTGTGGTAGATGTTCACCCCCACGTGTTCTCTGTGTGTGTCCTCAGACGATGAGCTCTTCCGAAACCTCCAACAACGCCATTCTCCATGCAGGGGCGGCCTCGCCAGCGGCCGCTGCTGCCTGTGCGGAGGATGCTGAGGGCGCCATGGCGGCGGAGGGCGTGCTGCAGAGCGGGCTGACCCCGGGATGGCGCGTGAACGCTGACCCGCCCTCCACGGACGAAACGTCCTCCACGGTGTCGCCCAAGCTGCTGCAGCGCGAGGAGTGGTCTCGCAAGATCGACTTCCTCTTCGCCTGCGTCGGCTTCTCCGTGGGCTTGGGCAACGTCTGGCGCTTCCCCTTCCTCTGCTACCGCAACGGAGGAGGTGAGTGACAACGCTTGATAGGATAGGTGGTGGTGGTGGTGGTGGTGATGGTGGATGGAGAAGTGAAGTGAGCACGAGGGATGGGTTTTGGGGTAGTGGAGGTGGTTTACATAAAATCATCGGTGAAAGCCTATGTGGAGATTTTGGAGCCTCAGCAGAGAAGCTTGACTCGGCAGTTTAAACTGAGAGGACAGAGTTTCAGCAGATCGTAGCACTACATTCAGGACTTTGAGTTTCAACACAGATGCTTTAAAGCAGTAAGAATCTGGAGTTTGAACAAAGAAGACTTGTTTCAGGAGTATCAGTACAAAGCTCGATTGTAAACTTATGAACAGAGAAGCAAGGTTCAGAAATTTGACCAAAGAAACCAGATTCGTAAGTTTGATTAGAATATCAAGATGGAAGTTTATGCAGAGAAGCTACGTTCCCCTGTTTGTATTTTGTCCACGATATCGTGGAGTGTACACAGAGGAGACCAGATCCTGAGGTTTGCGTAGGAAAATTGGATTCAAGAGTTTGACCAAAAAATCTGGCTTGACCCTTTTCTTCTGTATGGAGCTAGATTCCTCAGTTTTTCAACAGCAACTAAGTTAGATTTTGAAATGGAATCTAAAGATAGAAAAGTTCGATTCAGAAGTTTGACACTAAAGAAGCAAGCCTAGCTTGAAGAATGTTCCAAAAGTGAGAAACTAGATTCTTGTCTTTGAACAGAAGTTGGTAATTGTATCAGAGAAGTCAGTTCTTGCTTTCTGAGGCTAAAATAGGCGTGAGTAATGAAATGATAAAGAAATAGGTGTGATCTGCTTCAAGAAGATGCTTCACCAGAGGAAACTGCTGACAAATACACATGCATATCAGAAAGCGGTAAATGTTTTCTGCCTGCCTGTTCAAAAAAACAAGAAGAGCTACTACTGTCTGGCACAGTTCTGTTATGGCTGTTCTCGGTGCCAGCTTTCATGTTAGAACCTTGCCAGCCATCCTGGAGCTGAAATCGAGATCTGAGATTACTTCAAAATTGTTGCAGTTTTGCCAGATTTTCTTCTCTGTTTTGTGTTGAATCTAGTTTTTGTCTTTCTGAATTCTTCATTTTTCCCCAGAGAGAACTTGTAACGGCGTGTGTATCTATTCCTCTGTGTTGTCTGGATGCTGTGTGAGTTCTGTCTGTAGAGGGATTGTGAGGAATGTTTGTATGGTTTCTTCAGATGTTTTGCTTTTACTGCTGCTTTGTTTTTGGCATCTACAGTGTCTATTATTTATTTTGTGTGTGTGTGTGTGTGTGTGTGTGTTTGTATGTATGTGTGTGTGTGTGGTCTGTGTGAGGGTGTGGGTGCGTGTTTGTGTGTGTGGGGGTGGGGTGTGTGTGGTGTGTGTGTGGTGGGGGGGGGGGGGGGGGGGTGAACAGTCTTTCTTGTGCTGTTTTATGAATACGTTGTTTATTACTACCCACCCCCCACCCCCTCCCCAAACATACACAAACACGCGCACACACATGCATGCATAATTATATCCACACACCACCACCACCACACTACAACATACCACACACACACACACACACACACACACACACACACACACACCACACACACACACACACACACATACGCACGCACGCACGCACGCACGCACACACACAACTCACTCACTCACTCGCACACTCACACACTATACATACATACAAGCATAATAATAATAATGTATGGAATTTATATAGCGCTGAATCTTGTAAAGCAACAAATCAAAGCGCTCATGTATGCATGCACACACAAAAGCACACAACGCATGCACCCACGCTTATTATTTTTCAAATGTTTATCTCTTCCCCCCCCCCCCCCTCCCCCCGAAAATAAAGAAAAAAGTTCATGACCTTCCTTTTTTTATTCTTTCATCACTTGCTTCTTAGCCTTTCAGTGTGAACTTTAGATGTGTCATGCTTCTTTCACTTGTTTGTTTCCCCTCAAAACATGGTTTACACTAGAATATGACAGAGAAAGCGAGATACAGGGCTAAGATAAACATGACCACCCAAAACATAGCAGAATAAAGGATCTGTTCCCAGCTGGTCTGTACTGCAGGTAAGTACATAGGTCCTGTTTTCTTTGCCTGCTTGTCGGTCGGTCGGTCTGTCGGTCGGTCGGTCTGTCTATCTGTCTGTCTGTCTGTCTGCCTGCCTACCTACCTGCCTGCCTGCCTGTCTGTCGGTCTGTTTGTCTGTCTGTCTGCCTGCCTGCCTGTCTGCCTGTCTGTCTGTCTGTCTGTCTGTTTAATATCAGGAATCTCTGTATTACCTTCGCCTGTTGTCTCTCCAATCTGATTTTCAGTGAATTTGCTTTTCACACTCTTGTCGTTCACATCTGTGATGTGTGTGTGTGTGTGTGTGTGTGTGTGTGTGTATGTGTGTGTGTGAGGAGAGAGAGAAGAGAGAGAGAGAAGAGAGAGAGAGAGAGAGAGAGAGAGAGAGAGAGAGTTGCAGCTTGCACCAATGCAATACGCCTGTTTGTGTGTGTGTGTGTGTGTGTGTGTGGGAGAGAGAGAGAGAGGAGAGAGAGAGAGAGAGAGAGAGAGAGAGAGAGAGAGAGAGGGTGTTGCAGCTTGCACATGCAATACGCCTGTCTGCATCTGCTGTTGCTCTTATTTATCTTGCAGTGTGTGTGTGTGTGTGTGTGTGTGTGTGTGTGTGTGTGTGTGTGTGTGTGTGTGTGAGTGAGTGTGTGTGTCGCGTGCGCGCATGACTGTACGTTTAATGTGTGTCAGCATGACAGAGCTTTATGCTGGTCAGCGCCATACTGTCTGTATGTAGTGCAGCTTTTAGCCCCTTTCTGAAAGTAACACGTGATAACATTATGCACAGAACACGAGAACACATCAAACACATGCTGCGCAATGCTGAGAGAGAGACAGAGACAGACAGACAGAGAGGGAGACAGACACAGAGAAAAGAGAGATAGAGACACAACACACACACAACACACACACAACACACACACACAGCAACCACGCACGCACGCACGCACGCATGCACGCCATTCTTACCATTTTTGTCTCTGTCTGTCTGTCTGTTTCTCTCTCTCCCCTCTCTTTCACACACTACCCGCCGCGCGCGCCCACACACAAAACACACACACACACACACACACACACACACACACACACACACACACACACACACACAACACACACACAAACACAGAGAAAGACAGAGTGTGTACACACATGTGCAACCCCACCCCCACCCCCCACCACCTCAGCATTGTACAACTGGAGTACATGCCTCCTGGGTTGTTGGTTTATTTTTTGTCTGTTTGTTTGTTTGTTTTGGCATAGTCATTGTCGTCGTTTGTTTGTTTGTCTTACCTCTGTTGAGTTAATGTCAGGCTCTTTCTTAACCATCCAGTCGACAGGTCTTACGGCATAGTGACCCCTGCAAAGAAGCAAGCAAGTCGGACACTTCTACTCGCTCTCTATACTTTTACCTTGGCTGCATTCATTGGCTTGGAGGAACGAAGAGGGAAAGGGGTGGGGGGGAAAAAAAAATGGGGAGGGTGGGTGTGTTGGGTGGTGGGTGGGGGGTTCGGTGGGTGCGGGGGAGGAGGAGGAGGAGGTAGGCTGATCTGTTCTGTTATAGAAATAAAATGTTATCGTGCTTTTTTTTAGGCTTGCGGTTCTAGTAAAAGAAAGTTGGTTAATGGCACGATAACATTGTGTTGGTCTTTGGATCGTTTTGGCGTGGTAGCGGCCCCCCCCCCCCCCCCCCCCCCCCCCCCCTTCCCCCCTGTCTGTCTGTCTGTCTGTCTTGTCTCTGTCTGTCTGTCGTCTGTCTTCTCTCTTTTACACACACACACACACGTGCGCACATACACGTACGCACGCATGCGCGCTGGGCGTGTGTGTGTGTAGAGGAACATAAACAAGGTGGAGGGGGGTGATAAATCGAGCCTAGCCAATCAATGCATGTGACCCTACTTTCGTGCTGGTAAGGGCATGGTTATTGGGGTGTGCAGTGCGAAAAGTATTTTCTTTCTGTTGGCTGTGTGTGTGTGTGTGTGTGTGTGTGTGTGTGGTGTGTGTGTGTGGAGTGTGTGATATTTTGTTGTTGTTTTTTCTCCTGTGCCGTTGTTGTTATTGTTGTCATTGATGTTGTAGTTGTTTTTACTGTAGGGCACATTTCGCTGTGTGCAGACATACATATTTCCTGTCTTTTGTTTGTCTGTTGTAGCTGCTGCTGTTTTTTTTATTTCTTTGGTGTGTTGGTCATTTCTCCAAGGTTTTCATAAATTCTCCGCCCCTTCTATCTCTCTGTCCTGTCTGGTCTGTCTGATCTATCCTTTTGCTCTCCCCCCCCCCCCCCCCCCCCCCCCCCGCCAACACACACACACTCGCACGCACAACCACACACACGCACGCATGCATGTACACATGCCTATGTGCACTCACGCACACCCACGTGCGCAAGCCTTGCACCACACTCATGCACACATCTGTACACGCGCGCGTGAGCGACACACACACACACACACACACACACACACACACACACACACACACACACACACACACACACACACACACACACACGCAAACATTCATTCTCCTCACACACACACAACACACACACACACACACACACACACACACAACACACACACACACACATCACACACACACACACACACACACACACCACACACAAACACAACACACACACGCAAACATTCATTGTCCCTACACACCACACACACCAACACACACACACACACACACACACACAACCACACAGCACACACACACACACACACACACAGACTGCACGCTCGCACATCGCACGCATCGCAAACAATACCTGCTCTCTAACATCTGTGCTCAGTTGGCCTTTTCCTCAGCCCCTACCCTCTCTCCTCTCTCTCCTCCCTTGACCCCCTATGCCCACCCCCACCCTCTGTTTCCCCCCCCCCCCCCCCCCTTCCCACACGAAACTATATCCCACAGCCTCCCAGAAAAGGAAAAGACCTTGACTTTAAATACCGAGTGAAAGAAAAGTCGATAAATACATTGTTTACAAGAGTGAATGAACACACTACGTTAAGGTTATCAGAAATGGTTGGGTTTAAAAAAAAAAAAAGTAAGTGATAAAAAAGCCAGAATGCGTGCACGCGTGTGCTGGCACACACGCATGGACGTGCACAAACACACACACATTATCCTTGAAGACAGTGATAAGAAAGCCAGAATGCGTGCCTGCGCGTGCATGCACGCAGGCAATGACGCGCGCGCACACGTACACATTATCCTCGAAGACGGGTAAAAGAATTTTTAAAGGATTTAATATTTTTGTCACAGAGGCGCGCGCGCGCGCACGCGCGCACACACACACACACACACACACACACACACACACACACACACACACACACACACACACACACACACACACACATCACCACACACACACACAACACACACACACACACACACACACACACACACACACTACCTACACACACATCCCACACACACACACACACACAGACACACACACACACACACACACACACACACACATAACATACATACATAGAGTGGGGGGTAAAATAGTTGATAATGTTACATCTGTACGTGCACATTTTTGTGGCTATGGAATTTTTTTGCTTTGTATTTGCTCTTGTTGTGTTTTCCCCATTATAATGATGTTTTTGACTAAATGTTCAAACTTGTGATGCGGAAAAGGAGGTTATTCCGGCTGAGCGCTAATGCGTGCCTGATTCGTGACAAAAAAAAGATGAGAACATGCAGGTGTTACCCGTAACATGGACTTTTATCAGCTAATCAGACCTCTTTATTGTCCAGCTTTTACTGCTAGGGGGAAAAAAAAAGTCGTATCAATTATACTGAGCCGGTATAAAACGTATACCTCACTGTATATTTATAACAGGTAATGTACAGCATTTTTTGCTTCTGAATTATATAGATTGGGCGTAAAGAAAAAAAAGAAGAAAAAAGGTTTGTGTCTTGTTGTTAACGGAGTGGTCATTTAAAGTGTGTGTGTGTACGCGCGCGCGTGTGCATGCGCACACGAGAGAGAGAGAGAGAGAGAGAGAGAGAGAGAGAGAGAGAAGAGACAGACAGACAGACAGACAGACAGACAGACAGACAGACCGACCGAGAAAAAGAGACAGACAGACAGACCGAGAAAAAGAGAGACAGAGAGAAATTGCATGATTATTTTGTTGATACTCTAGACTTCTCATGTAACCACACCCCCCCCCCCCCCCCCCACACACACTCCTCTCTCTCTCTCTCTCGTCTCTCTCATCTCTCTCTCTCTCTCTCTCTCTCTCTCTCTCTCTCTCTCTCTTATCCATTATAAAAAAAAAAAAGTGGTGTTCTGTTCGTACATATTCATGCTGTCACATGGGAGGTCACATCTGTGTTCACTTACTTTCTTCTCACCACTATAGCCTCCCCCCCCTCCCTTCCCCATTCTCCTCTTTCCCTCTCCTCCTGGTAGGCTATTGCCTCTGGTGTCCATCGTCATTCCTCAACGTCATATCTCAGCCACCCCTCCTCCCCTTTCCCCTTCAGTACCCCCCCCCCCCCCCCCCTCCCATCCCCAAGTCATACATATGTCGGAACAAATCTAACAATTGGTGTGGGGGGTACTTTCTTTCTCTCTTTCTTTCTTCTTGGTTTAAACATTTGTTTGTTCAATCATAAATACATCAGAAGCAGACAACAATACAGCAGAGGAAAGGCGTCAAATTACAGCTTTTAATTTACAGCTTGTTATTTTAAGCCCCGCTCCACAGAATTTACATTGTACTTGTATAACTACACGTGTATTCATAGTCACGTTTTCACGCATACAACTACAATACACGAAAAAACAACCACCCATACAACAAAAGAGATTGAAGTAGCAAGGAATGTAATGAAAAATACACAAACCCACCAGGAAGCAATTGCTGTGCCCAAGGGGTGGAAAATCTTTGTCGCAGCATCCCAACTACTCGTGAGAAGGAGCGAGCACTCCATCGCACACAGAACTGTTTCATTGCTTGGGGTTCTTTTTGTTGTTGTATTCTAAAATAGTTTGGATCTATCGATAAAAATTCGTGCGTTGTTTTTATAATACTAATTTACCATCTGAAGCTGAGCTGTCTGTCGCTATATAATAAACTATTTAAGTGCTTTCTAAGAGACGGAAGCATAGAAACATCTAGTATTTGCAGAATCGAAAAATACACACAACTATGGTCATGCAGTCTAGATCGTCCGGTCCGGATATGAGACATTTTTTTGTTCTTTGAAAAAACACACCCCCAAACAAAAAACAACAACAAAAACCAACAAAAAACCCAAAACAAAGCAAAATACAAACGAAAACAAAATATCCATTTTGCAACCAAACGCATGTTCACGAATATCGCCGTACAGCTAACAGCGTCCGACTTTGTGAATCACAACCTTTAGGCTTCCCTCCCTCGTAAATTAGTGATAGTCTTATCTTCTCTTTAAGTGGGGTAGTCTTAGATAGGAGGGGATCTTCCTATGGCAGAGGTGGAACTACACAGACTAATTAGATTATACCAAGGGCGAGTGCTTCCTATTAGCAGCAGTACAATGGATAAAGATATTAAAAGCAAATAGTATTAAACTGGGTGGTAGGTTTAAAGCAGAATACGAAAACGAACTAAAACAGCACAATAATTCCTCCTGGGAGACCAAAGGTTTAGAAGGAATTATTAGTAATTGTTCAACGTTTCAACGTCTATTATTTTTATAAATAAATTCTGCTCGCTGACTAGCACTTCATGGTTTGATGTGACTTATTGGTGGTGGTGGGCGGTTTGGGGTTTTGGGGGGTGGGTGGGGGGGGGTAAGGGGTGGGGGTGCTGTATAGGGGGGTGGGTGGGGGGGGTGGGGGGGGGGGGGGGGGGGGGGGGGGGTGGGTGGTTGTATTGATTGAAGAAAATTTTGCTTTGAAAAATCGTTTCGGCTTGAACTTGCACTACATGTTTGCACAAACGGCTCGCTTGAGCATTGATGTGCAGGTAGGTAGGGGGAGTTGAAACGAACGACGATACAATGACAATTTAACACCCAACAACAACGAGAAAGACAGCAAACATCAATAACAGCGGGAAACTAGATAAAAATTCTCCCATTTTTATTCGCAAATGTTTCAGTATTTACAGATATTGAGCATGTCGGTGGTTTGAAACTGATGTGTAGATCAGTAAGAGGAGTTGAACAACAAATGAAGAGGTTTGGAGAGGGGGGTGGGGGGTGGACCATGACTACAGCCTGTATTGACCAACAAGGAAATAAAGCAAAATTCGTGATGCCCACAGTTTTTGTCTACTTTTGGGGGGGAAGGAGAAAAAAAGGCACAGAGAGATAGAGAGATTACATTAAAAAAATATATTCTTTTATATCAGGAATAATGGAATAAACACTCATGTGCTTTTTTGCATCTAGTCCCCGTGTGTATGCAGTTTTGTAAATTTTGTCATCTGTGTGTGTGTATGTTTGAGACAGACAGACAAAGACAGACGTCGACAAAGACAGACAGGCAGACAGAGATTGTCTTGAGAAAAAAAAAAGTGCAGGCAGGTTTAATAGAAATGCCAACTTCAATTAACGGCTGCGAGTAGCAGTGTGTGTGTGTGTGTGTGTGTGTGTGTGTGTGTGTGTGTGTGTGTGTGTGTGCGTGCGTGCGTGCGTGCGTGCGCGCGAGCGGGCATGCGTGTATATGTTCCCCAGAAGGTCGGATTAAGAGGATGATCTTTGGCCCGTGTTAAATTGAAAAAGAATCTAAACTAGGATACATGTGCGAGGTATAGGTCTACCCCCCCCCCCCCCCCCCCAAACCCCACCCCAAAAATGAAAAATGAAACGTCTGACTCTCGCACGAACACACTGGCCCCCCCCCCCCCCCCCCTCCCCCCCCCACACCACACACACAGAGCTATCACAAAATATCACGGTATAGAGTAATAAAATTATAGTTGACCACTAATGGCTAGCCTAATGAAACTTTCCACCAAATGACGTGAGCTATTATTTTTCATACACCCCGACACAGACTGCCGACGTGGACTGCAATGGATACTCTGACATCAGTACCATCATATTACCTGTAGTTACTCACTCTACTACTAACCAACCAACCAACCACAGACAGAAAGCCTCAGTGCATGTGCCGGGATAACTAGCTGAAAGGGCCACACTCCCATCTTGAAAAGTTACGGCCAAGCAAGCATCGCCACCCATAAGCTGTTAGCTTGTTATCACTCTTGATAATTATGTTGTATGTCTAATCATGTTTTCTGAACAAAGATATGTCAAAACCAAGGACACTAGCGTGGCTCTTAGGCAAAGAGTTGTATACATTAGTTATGTGTATCAAGGCTGTGGCGTTTGGGGCTACAATGTAATGAATAATGTGATATTAAGCACTGAAGTGTGAATCCTCTGCTCGTGTTCACATCTTGTCTAGTTAATGCGCGATGTGCTTGCTTTTAGTGTGAGTCTGTGAAACGCATACACGTGCGTGTGCGCGCACGCACACACACATACACACACACACTCACTCTCACACACACACACACACACACACACACACACACACACACACACACACACACACACACACACACACACACACACAGCGCGTGAAAATGGCGAGGCAGCTATACCTATATAAAAGTGACGATGATGTGTGACAGAGGGGTTGTTGGTAGTTGTAAGCTCGTGATGCTGGGCACTGCACTGTTATGATGCTTTATGAGGAGGCCAGCAGCTGCAGGAGATGTGAGAGGAGAGCATATTGGCTTAATTAAACGTGAGAGAGAGGGAGAGAGGGGGGGGGGGGGGGGGGGGGGGGGGCGGAGCAGGGAGGGGCAGGGTGGGGTTGGGGGGGGGACCGCGTACTCACACATGTTCATTTATATACTGGGCACGTGTGTGTTGTGTGTACGTGCGCATGGGCTTGCGCGCACATACACACACGTGCACACACACGCACGCACACACACGCACGCACGCACGCACACACACACACACCACCAGTCCTCTAACGGCACTCTGGCTGATCATAATAAATTTGTTACAATAAAGTACACACCACACCACCCCACCCCACCCCACACCACACCACACCACACCACACCACACCAGTGCCTAAAGGCAGCACTAACAAGAACATCAGCTGTCTCCATTTGGGGTGATCGTGTGCCACTACCTGGATATCAGCAAAGCGCTTTTCGAGTCCCTAATATATAGTGATGGCGTTCTCCCCCCCCCCCCCCCCCCCCCCCCCCCCACCCCCCCTCCTTTTTGGTTGTTGGTCGCCTGGGTTTTTGTGTTCTTGTTGTTGTTGTTGTTGTTGTTTTTTTTTTGGGGGGGGGGGGGGGGGGTTGTTGTGGGTTTTTTTTTGGTTACATCTCCGGATTATACTTTGCAAGGTGATGATAATTATGTTTGAAAGGCTGCCCTATCACATGAGCATACCGTTCCAGTTTTCTCTTGTTGACTGTCAGATTTTCAGAATCGTCTGTGGTCTGTTTGATGATGTTCCATACTTCCGTCTTCGTCTTTCTCTATTTCTGGTCCATCGATCTGGAATGACCGCCCCCCCTCTCTCTCTCTCTCTCTCTCTCTCTCTCTTCTCTCTCTCTCTCTCTCTCTCTCATCTCTCTCCTCTCTCACTCTCTCTCCTCTCTTGCTCTCTCTCTGTCTCTCACTCTCCGCCAAAAGCCTTCTTATGACACTTTTAAATCCAAACTCAAGACATATTTATTTTCAAACCTAAGATTTTTCCTCTCCTGCTTCATCTCATAGCTTTTCCATGCCTTCAACAAGCCAAGATTCTATCGCCCTGCCAGGGTGTGTGACTGTGTGTGTGTGTGTGTGGTGTGTGTGTGTGTGTGTGTGTGTGTGCGTGCGCACCGCGCGCGTGCGTGCACATTTGGACTTGATGGAACTATTGATTGTTACTGGTTGTATGACTGTGTAAGAATGAGTTGAGTGCAAGCGTTTTGATTTGTCTCTGCAAGATATAGCACTATATAAATCCCATTTAATATTATTATTATTAGATGGTCAAAGAAAGAGATGCTAAGAATTATCCAGCATCATTGCATAATTTTCACTACTTGAGTGTCATTCTTCCTTGCACGTATAGCTGCTGGATCCAGTCCGGGACTCGCCCGCTTAATTTAAAGGAAGATGGAAGGAACCAGTGCACTCAGCAGTTATAGGGTTGTCTTCATACTGACGTTGGTATCTTTCCACACTGATCTTCGCTTTGTCATACATAAAATATAGCTGAGGATGTATGTGCAGCTCTTGAAAAAAACAAACCCAACCTTCTGGCTTGTTTCTTTTGTAAAATCCCTCCTCATCTATTGTGGAATCGAGGTGAATGAATCCTGTCTATGTCTAAAATTTCTTGTCGACTGACAGTGGCCTTAGTCGAGGTTTGACCTCAGCAGCGAGGGATTGGTGGTTTTGTTGTTGGTTTTTTTTTTCAGCCCCCTATCTCCATGCCAAACTTTGATACAGTTTTGTGTAGGCGTTTTACCAGAGGGTGGCAAGCTTCCCCGTCCTTTCTTGCAGTAGAGTTCCATCCTTTGCAAAGTGTAATCAAAGGTTAGTGATGGTTCTCCCTCCAACACTGACTGAACCCCGTTGGTCTTTTAGGGCATCGTGGCGCATCAGTTGCAATAATCGCATGATGCCTAATGTTTTGGCAGCTCCTTTCTTTTTCCTTGATGGTGTGTGTGTGTGTGTGTCGCGCGCGCGCGCGCGCGCACCCATATCTAACATTATGGTTTGGTGTTGCTGATGCAGGGATGGAGGCCTGCCTATATGTCTGAAGCATTGCCATGGTGCCTTATGCCTGCCGAAGGTTGTTATCTTGGAACATTCTTGTTTTATCAGCCGCTAGCTCACTTGACTGCTTTTCTGGCTGGCTGTGAGGAGGGGGGCAGTACAGTACAGTACAGCTGTGAAGCGGGGACAGCACTGACTGTGAAGGCAGGGAGGGAGGCCCGGAGACTGGGAGAGGAGTTGGGAACTTGCGGGGAGAAAATGCTGAAAGTTCATGACACAGAGAGAGAGAGAGAGAGAGAGAGAGAGAGTGTGTGTGTGTGTTGTGTGTGTGTGTGTGTGAGTGAGTGACGAGAGAGGACAGACAGAGAGAGAGAGAGAGAGGGGGGGGAGGGGGGGGTGTAATGATCTTTTGGGGAGAAAATGGTCAAAGTTCCTTTGTGAGTATGTGCGTGCGTGGGGGCGTACGTGTGTGCTTGCGTGCTCGCATCCATGTGTGCGTTGTTGCGTGTGGGCAGGCGCCTATGAATGTCGATTTTCTTGTGAATGATAGATAGAAGGTAAGATAGAGGTCTAGGAGAGCTGCCTGCCTGCCATTGGCAAGAAAGACTTTGGCCCATCTCTGCTGGCATGGGGCTTGTGGAATGCGGCAGGACCGAATACCGGGTAAAGGTTAGCGCGCTATTGATACCTTGTTTTCTGGGGGAACTGACATTATCAGAGAGAGGGGAGAGAGAGAGGGGGGGGGGGGGGGGGGGGGGGGGGAGGGGGGGGAGGGGGGGGGGGGGGGGGGAGAGAGGAGGGAGAGGAATTGGCCTCCACCTGCAGCTGGAGCAGTCTATGCTGGGTGGCAGGAGTGGCATGTTTGCCCAGGCCTCCTGTGCTTGCAGGTTGCCCTTCACCGGATAATACTGTGTCACCAACATGCTGTCACTCACAGGCCCAAATTCCTACCCCTCCAGTGGATTTTGCCCCTAGGTAAAAACAACAACAAACAGGAAAAAAACACCCTATCTACTTTCGTGTCCAACCTGCCATATTGCTGCTGAAGTGTATGCAGCGGACTGCTGCTGGACAGAGATGGTGGGTTTGATTCTATCAGTGGTATGAGCATGGAAAAGTATGTTTTGTGTGGAATATTTCGGGATCCAAGATTTGAGAACGTTGTGGGTTTAATTAGTGACAAATACCGGGGACCATGGAGTCGGTGTTACAATCTGTGCTGATACCTAACCCCATCGAACACTGCCCGTGTTGGTATGTCTTGGGCTTAGTTGACGACAAAGTGTACGAGGAAGTGGAGTGAACAATCCAATCATTGCTCTCCATTCTAAGTCACTGAATGCCCACAGTGTTGCCATCCTCTTCACTAGTCTCTAACCTAAGTCAGATTTCCACACTGTTGTCATCCTGCTTCACTAGTCTCCAACCTTAGTCATATTTCCACACTGTTGTCATCTGCTTCACTAGTCTCCAACCTTAGTTATATTTCCTCATGCTTCACTAGTCTCCAACCTTAGTTATATTTCCACACTGTTGTCATCCTCTTCACTAGTCTCCAACCTTAGTCATATTTCCACACTGTTGTCATCTGCTTCACTGGTCTCCAACCTTAGTCATATTTCCACACTGTTGTCATCTGCTTCACTGGTCTCCAACCTTAGTTATATTTCCTCATGCTTCACTAGTCTCCAACCTTAGTTATATTTCCACACTGTTGTCATCCTCTTCACTAGTCTCCAACCTTAGTCATATTTCCACACTGTTGTCATCTGCTTCACTGGTCTCCAACCTTAGTCATATTTCCACACTGTTGTCATCTGCTTCACTAGTCTCCAACCTTAGTTATATTTCCACACTGTTGTCATCTGCTTCACTAGTCTCCAACCTTAGTTATATTTCCTCATGCTTCACTAGTCTCCAACCTTAGTTATATTTCCCACATGTTGTCATCCTCTTCACTATTCTCCAACCTTAGTTATATTTCCACACTGTTGTCATCTGCTTCACTGGTCTCCAACCTTAGTTATATTTCCACACTGTTGTCATCTGCTTCACTAGTCTCCAACCTTAGTCATATTTCCACACTGTTGTCATCCTCTTCACTAGTCTCCAACCTTAGTCATATTTCCACATGGCTGTCATCTGCTTCACTAGTCTCTAATCTTAGTTATATTTCCACACTGTTGTCATCCTCTTCACTAGTCTTTAATCTTAGTTATATTTCCACACGGTTGTTATCTGCTTCACTAGTCTCCAACCTTAGTCATATTTCCACACTGTTGTCACCCTCTTCACTAGTCTTTAATCTTAGTTATATTTCCACACTGTTGTCATCCTCTTCACTAGTCTTTAATCTTAGTCATATTTCCACATGGTTGTCATCTGCTTCACTAGTCTTTAATCTTAGTCATATTTCCACACTGTTGTCATCCTCTTCACTAGTCTCTAATCTTAGTTATATTTCCACACTGTTGTCATCCCACACTGTTGTCATCCTCTTCACTAGTCTTTAATCTTAGTCATATTTCCACATGGTTGTCATCCTCTTCACTAGTCTTTAATCTTAGTTATATTTCCACACTGTTGTCATCCTCTTCACTAGTCTCTAATCTTAGTTATATTTCCACATGGTTGTCATCCTCTTAGTTATATTTCCACATGCTTCACTAGTCTCCAACCAAAGTCAAATTTTAATTCTGTTTTGGTCCTGTTCACTAATTTCCAACCTAAGTCTCCTAACTAAGTCAGAACACCATTTTGTTTTCATCCTCAGCTTTCGTCACCACTAAGTCATAGTTATTATGTCCATACTGCTGTCATCCACATCTTTAGTAACCATCCACAGAAGGATCCTGTTCTTCACGCCCTGTTCTCATGATGGTGACCTTACTTTGGCCCCTCTCTCTCCCCTCCCCACTCCCAACTTTCATTAATTTTCTGTGGGGGGGGGGGGGACGGACTTGCGTCACAGTTAATGGAGTTTTGGAATTATTGTGGTTAGAGCTAGAGGGGCGTGTATGTGTGTGTGTGTGGTGGGTGGGAGAAAAGAGGAGAGAGAGAGGAGAGAGAGGAGAGAGAGAGAGCATTCTGTATTGAGGCGTGTCAGCCAGTCCAGCTCTCCCACTAAACAGTTGTTGCATTCAGTATTGGTCTAAGCTGGTCTTAAGTGTTGTTGGGCGGCACCTAATAAATATTACTTTACGTGTGTGTGTGTGTGTGTGTGTGGGAGAGAGAGAGAGAGAAGAGAGAGAGAGAGAGAGAGAGAGAGAGAGAGAGAGAGAGAGAGAGAGAGAGAGTGTGTGTGGTGTGGGGGAGAGAGTGTCGTGCTGTTCAGGTTTTGTCCCTGGCTGTTTAAATTTTTTAATATTTTTTAGGACAGTTGAGCAAAACACAACAAACAGACAATACAGACACAATCTCTCTCTCTCTCTCTCTCTCTCTCTCCTCTCTCTCCTCTCCTCTCTCTCTCTTCTCTCTCTCTCTCTCTCTCTCACTCTCCCCACACCCACTCTCACCCCCACCCACCCACCACCGAAATTTGTCCCCCATTTTTTTTTTTTTAAGGAAAAAAGAAAAAAAAGGGCCCCCTGTTCTTCATTTTTTCCCCCCCAAAAATTTTTTCCTTTTTAAAAATGGCTTTTTTCCCCCCCCATAAAATTTCTTAAATTTTTGGGGGGGGGGGGGGGGGGGAGGAAGGGAAAAAAGGGAAAGGGGGGAAAGGGGGGGTTTTGGGGGTTTTTGGGGGGGGGGGGGAGGGGGGGGGGAAAAAAAAAAGGGAGAAAAAAAAAAAAAACCCCCCCCCCCCCCCCCCCCTTTTTTCTTTTTTTTTTTTCTTTTTTTTGGGGGCCCCTTTTTTTATTTTGGGGGGGGTTTTTTTTTTAAAAAAAAAAAAAAAAAAAAAAAAGAAAAAAAAAAGGGGGGGAAAAAAAAAAAGGTTTGTTTTTGGGGGGGTTGTGGGTTGGTTTTCCCCGGGCTTTAAAAATTTTTTTTTTTTTTAAAGGGGAAAAAAAAACCAAAAAAGGGAAAAAAAAATCCCCCTTTTCCCCCCCCCCCCCTTTTTTTTTTTAAAAAAAAAAAAAACAAAAAAAAAAAAAAACAAAAAAAAAAACAAAACAAAAAAAAAAACCCCAAAAAACAAATTTTAGAAAAAAAAAAAATTTTTTTAACAAATTTTTTTAATTTTTTTTTTTTTTTGGGGGGGGAAAAAAAAAATTTTTTTTTTTTCCCCCCCCCTTACAAACCCCCCCCCCCCTTTCCCAACCAAATCCGAAAAACCGCCCCCCCCTTTCCCCCCCCCCCCCCCCCCCCCCCTTTTTCCCTTTTTCCCCCCTTTTTTTCCCCCTTTTTTTCCCCCCCCCTTCTCCCCTCTCTCCCCTTTTTCCCCCCCCCCCCCTCCCCCCCCCCCCTCCCTCCCCCCACCCCCCCCTTTAAAAAAAAGGGGCCCATAAAGGGTTTTTTTTTGGTTTTTTTTTTTTTTTTTTTTTTTGTTTGTTTTTTTGTCTTGGTTGGTTTAAAAAAATAATCTTCTTTTAAAAAAAAATTTTTAAAAAAAAAAAAAAATTTTTGGTTTTTAACCAGTCCCCTTTTATTTTTTTTTTTTTCCGCCCACCCCAAAAAGAAAAGGGGGGGAAATGTCGCGGTTCCCCCCCCGGGGTGTTTTACCCAAAAATTTTTGGAGAGTGCAGTCGCACTATGTTGTTAACTCCAGGGGAAAAAAATCCCCCTTTAACGGGGAACGACCCGGGGCGCAAATTTCAGCGCAATGTTTTAACCCAGGCATCCCCCCCCCAATGATACACCACATCCAAAAAGCCTCGCCTTTGCTGTTATCTGCCAAACATTCCCCGTCCCATGACACTATGTTAGTCACTGTGACACAACCCGAAAAGGGCAAAGGTGGTGAAAGGGGGTTGGGGGGGGGGGGGGGGGGGGGGGGCGTGGTTGAGGTGGGAGGGGGCCCCAACGGGTTTTTACCCGGGTTGCCATGTTTGGGAGGGCCCTTGCCTTTTGGGGGCAGATAGTGACATTTGTTACCCCCCCTCCCCTTTGACACCCCCCCTCCAAGCCCCCCCCCCCTCCTCTTCCCCCCCCCCCCCCTCCAATCCCCCCCAGAGACGCCGCCCCCCCCCCCCCCCCCCCCCCCCCCCCCCCCCCCCCCCCCTTAGCTATACCCCTAGAAAAAAAATGCCACCTCCCCCCTCCTCATGCGTTGGTGAACCAAACGCATGCACACACGTACCGCTTACGCATGCAGTGAAACAGGTAGGTACCCCAACATTTAAGTGTATAGCCTACTGCAGGCAAGCACGCTCACATAGGCGCGTTTTGCATGCTGTGTGTGTTTGTGGGTAAAATCACACTTCACACATACTGCAAACACACACACAAACACACACACGCACGCACACATGTATGCTTTTTTCTTATCACCTGGCAGTGTGGTGTGTTTCTTCTACCCCCCCCCCCCCCCCCCCCCCCCCCCCTTTTTGTTGTTGTTGGTATGATCCAGCACTGTCTTGCATTCTGTGTCTTCTTCCCACGTTCTCTTTCATGTTGTAGTGCAGAGTCAGGACAGAGCAGAGAGGACAGAGCAGACCTGGCCTGGCGCTATGTGAGACTGGTGGTACAGAAGCCGGCTCAGTTGTCTGTGCAAAATGTCAACAGATTTCTTCTTGTTCTTCTTCTTCGTAATTCTTCTTGTTCTTCTTCTTCTTCTTGTTCTTCTTCTTCTTCTTCTTCGCTATTCTGTGCAATTCTTCGCAATTCTTCTTCTTGTTCTTGTTCTTCTTTGCAATTCTTGTTGTTGTTGTTGTTTGTTGTTTTCTCTTCTTCTTCTCTTCTTCTTCTTCTTCTTCTTCTTCTTCTTCTTCTTCTTCTCTTCTTCTTCTTCTCTCTTGATGCTTAGCAGATATTCCCAGGGATGACCATGAGCCTGCTATTCTGAGGGTGATGATGGTGCTCTTGTTCACTGGGAATGTGTTCAGTGTGTCTGGTTTTATTTCAGATCTTGTGACAGCATCATCACTTCTTTGTCCAAGGTATATTCGGGTATTAGCTCACGAGTGGCTTGCGGTTAACGCATCTGTCTGGTTATCGTGAGGCTTGTGGTTCCAAACCACAATATTTTCCGCTTCCATTTCAACCTCCTGGCTTTCATAGTGACCTACCTGGCTGCTAGTCTTTCGGCTGAAAATTGAGATCTGGTGTACAGCACGTGTTAAGCGCTAGCGCTCGTAAAACCCCCCACTGAAGGCAGCAAGAAAGTTGGCCATGGTAAACTTCTGTAATGAAGTTCTGTCTACTGGCAGACGACAGATTCACAGAGACAAGGAGGAAAATCAGAAGTACTGCAGTATAAGGACTGGTATTCTCACGAAGAGATGAGACCCAAATCCAGCAAAAAGTCTGCCACAGGTGGTCATGAAACAGGTAGAGCACAACACAGTGCAATAGTAGTATGTCAGAGTGACAGAAATCATCGATTACTTGATAATGGTTTGATAAAAGATAAAAGAAAAAAGCTCAACAACAACAAAACACCACGGAACATTTTAATTGCGTGTCAGTTTAAAAAAAATAAAGTAAGCAAGCTAGCTAGTGCAGACACAAAAACTTAACAACCCCCCCCCCCCCCCCCTTCCCTGCCCTGAAACCCCCTCCCCCCCAAAACACAAAAACCACCCTCCCCCTTTAAAGAAAAAAACGAAAAAAACACCACTACCACTCTCACCACAAGCAAACAATACCACGTCCACCCTCTTTGAAACACACACACACACACACACACACACACACGAGAACAAGCAATTTGAATTGCTTTCTACAGATCTTTGCTTACTGTCAATGGCCGAACCACACAATGAAAAAACAGGATACTCCCCCCCCCCCCTCTCCCCGTGGTCGTGGTGACATGCTTATCAGTATGTATACTGGAGGGCGGGGGATGGTGGGAGGGAAAGGTATAAGCTTTTTGTATCGACTAGGAAAGAATCCTGACATCTTGCTTGCACATTTGATGTACGCATTTACAGCTGTCTCCCTCCTTCCCTCCCTCCCACGCTTTTCTTGATCTGACAACATTCTTTTCTCCATCAGTCAGAATCCGGGACTCGAACGCTTGCCTCATGGTCATGGAATCCCCTGTCTAGAAGTGATTGGCCGCTGCGTCTCTACTAGGGCTTGTCTCCCAGAGCACTCTCTGCCTATCTCTCGTCAGTGCCAGACTTAACCGTTTTCTGCCACCCACATAATTATCTTGGGTCTGCTATCTTAGGAACTGTACCTGGTACAGGCGATAAGAGGAGAAAGCCTTTTGTGTCAGCGCCTTTCGCCTGTCTGTCTGTCTTGTGCACCTGTGGTGCGTCGGTTCGTTGCTTGCTTTGTGTTTGGCCTTTTGTTTTTGTGTGTGTGTTTCTGTTTGAGTTTTCTGTTGTTGCTTTCTGTTGTTGCTGTTTACGTGGGTTGTTTCTTTCGGAGTGTTGGTGATGTCGTTGTGTGTGTATATGTGTGTGTGTGTTTGTGTGTGTGTGTGTGTGTGTGTGTGTGTGTGTGTTTGTATATGTGTGTGTGTGTGCCCGCGCGCGCGCACGCGCAACTTTTTGTTTTGTTTTCGTGGGGGTATTAATGGTCTTGTTTTTAATTTGACCTTTTCGTTATTTTTATAAAAAAAATCAATATTTTGCCATTTTTATGTGTTTATCTTGTTTGGGGAGAATTTTTTTTCCTTGTGTGTGTGTGTGTGTATGTTTGTTTGTTGTTGTTGTTATTTGCTTGCGTCGTGTGTTTGTTGATTTCTAAACCCTGTCTTAACAATCAGTCTGGCAGCCTTTTAGGTGATCCGTGGGCGTTTTGTTAATCTCTCTGTCTGTCAGTGCCTTGGTTATTTGCGGCGCAGATATTTTCCTTTTATCTCTGCCTGCCTGCCTGTCTGTCTGTCTGTCTGTCTGTCTGTCTGTCTGTCTGTCTCTCTCTCTCTCTCTCTCTCTCTCTCTCTCTCTCTCTCTCTCTCTCTCTCTTTGTTTCTAGTTTTTTTGCCCCCATCAGCCGTCTGTTGCTTGCGTCAAAGAATTCTGTTTGTTGATAAGAGTGTGACACTGAGTGACACTGACATTTTGGTTAAATTACGACAGGGAAGAGAAGCAGAGAGCAAGCGGTGGGTGAGTGTTGGGGGGGAGGGGGGGGGGGGAGAGTAGAGAGTAAAGGGGTTCTCATGTGACCAGATCAGTTTTTATCATCGTCTTTAAAGAGCCATCAGCAGCGAACGCAAAAACAGCAACAGCATTGATACAAAAAACCCAAACAAACAAACAAACCCCAAACAAAAACAACAACAGAAAAGACAACAAAAACAGCAACAGCATTGATACAAAAAAACCAAACCAAACAAACCCCAAACAAAACAACAACAGAAAAGACAACAAAAACAGCAACAACCAATATCACACAGCAAACCACCACGGAGAAGAACTATAACAACAAGGGAGGAAAGCACTGAGCAGTCTTGGCATGGAGACATCCCTTCTCTCTCTCTCTCTCTCTCTCTCTCTCTTCTCTCTCTCTCTCTCTCTCTCTCTCTCTCTCTTCTCTCTCTCTCTCTATTATATATATAATATATATATATATTATATATATATATATATTTGTGTATGTATGTATGTAGGTACTATAGCAAAAACTGCTCAATTGTAACCGCTGATTCAGCCATTATTGTAGACATTCTGGCATCTAGTCACTTCTCACCATGACTATTCTTATTTATTTATTTGCTTTTTTTTTGGGGGTGGGGGGGGGGGGCACACACACACACACACACACACACACACACACACACACACACACTTATCACCATACCATTTGCAGCTCGTCAGGTTAAAGCATGAGCACGCAAACCAATCACAATACCGCTAACAGCTGCTGTCAACCAGACTTGCAGCCAATCAGATTAAAACGTGGGCGCCGGGCCAATCACATTAGTGTTAACAAATGCAATCACTCACTCTCACTCTCTCTCTCTCTCTCTCTCTCTCTCTCTCTCTCTCTCTCTCTCTCTCACGCCCCTGTTTCACCACTATTAAATGGCTACAAGCATTCTAGCTTAGAAAGTAGCACAGGTGCAAAGATGGCAAGAAGTCAGTGGTTTGAATATAAAATCTCACTTCAAGCTTTTTGTTGTTGTTATTAGTGGTGGTGGTTTTTCTTTCCTTCCACAAGACCCTATGCATTTGTGTGGCTGATTCTCCCCCCCCCCCCCCCCCCCCCCCCCCCCCCCCCCCCCCCCCCCCCCCCCCCCCCCCCCCCTCGAAAAAAAGGGTTTTTTTTGGATGAAGTTATGCCAAATGCAATTAGTGCACATAAAAGAACCTATAGCTATATTTACGAAGTTGTTTCGTACATAAGTTTGTAAGGTTTGTTTGTTTTGGTTGTTTTTTGTTGTGTTTTTTGTGGGGGGGACCCCTCCTTCCCACTCTTGTAGAAAAACAAAATACAGGCAAGCAGGAACAAACAAAAGACGGCAACAAGGTCAAAGTGGAGGAAGTGGAAGGTGATGAGAGTAGTGGCCCCCCCCCCCCCCCCCACCCCCCAAGAAAAAAAAAGGGGGGGGGGGGGGGGGGGCAACGCCCTCCTGGCAACGGAGAAAGAGAGATACTGAGAGAGGGGGTGGGGGATGGGGGAGGTGATTGGCGGGAATTTCAGGCGCAGAAGTATGTTAATTCTATCCAGATGTCACCCTGAAAGCCAGAGTGAATGCACTTAGACCGTACTCTCCGTTTTTCACCCGAAACGCTGCTGTTTACATGTTTGAATTCCATGGTAAAAGCGGATGTATCAGACCACCGTTTCGCCGTTATTTTTCAGCTTATGTTACATGCCAGAACCTTTTTTTTCCTATAACAGCTGATGCGACGATACCTGAATTCTTCACTTAAAAATCGGTAAGACAGAATGTAGTTCTAAAAGTCTGCCTGTGTCATACAGGATTGAAGTGATCACCCAATAAGAGCAAGTGCAATGTAATGGAATGAAGGCCTTACTTTACTCCTAGAATGTCATTCAAATGCTAGTGAAAGTCACAGGTGTCAAATCGATTTGAATTACACCCTGTGAGCTGGTTTGACACATTGATTTTGGAATGGCGCCAGGAAGCAAAATAGAATGTATCAAAGTATCTTAAAAATCAGCGATATGTATCGTGAAGTTTACTTTGTGGAGCTAGGTAAACCCTACGAAACCGGTGTAACGGATTGGAATAACGCCTGGAATACTGCTTGAATGGCTGGTGTTTGCAGAATGATAGAGGCTGATGTTACATTGACCTGGATGTACGCCATGAAAACCAACAGAGAAGTGAAACTGCAGGCGTAACTGTAACGTAAACAGCCCGTGTTTGCCCCGTGCAGCTTGATGCATTTTGCAGACATGCTGGATCTGTATCAAACTGGGGCCTCCCGCTGCTGTAGTCTTTGTCAGAAAGAAGTAGCTAACGTTTACATCATTGCACTCAGTGCCTGTGCCACACGTTGGCATTTGCATACCCGATATTCTTCGTCTTCACAGACCGTGACCACCCCCCCTCTCTCTCTCTCTCTCTCTCTCGTTGTGCCTCTCTCTCTCTCTCTCTCTCTCTCTCTCTCTCTCTCTCTCTCTCTCTATTTCTCTCTCTCTCTCTCTCTCTCTCTCTCTTTTGTTGTGCCATAAGGCATAATTATTTACATTCTTGTCATGGAGAGCACGACCAAAATTAAAACCAAAGCCACCGAACTATTTTCATTGGGCAGATTTTTGTGATCATCATGGGGAAAAAACATTCTCGTTCATGCACGTGTGCGAACACGAGAGGTGGGGGGGGGGGGGGGGGGGGGGGGGGGGGGGAACGCACCTGAATATCTGCCTCAGCCCATTCTGTTGTTGATACCAGTACCGTGAAAACAGCCCTGAAACAGGTGTTCACGTTATCTGATCAAAACTAGGACCCCCCCCCCCCCCCCACCCCACACCACACACAACACACACACACACACACACAACCCTCTCTCTTCTCTTGGGAAAGCTGTGCTGAATAACTGTTTTAATGGGGAAAAAAACCCCACCAAATACTTCAATACTTCATCTAAATTGTAGAACTAAACGTATATAAGTCGGAACAGACTGTTTTCTTTACTCGGGGCTTTAAATCCTAATCAACCAATCTTCAGCACGCCCCAAGTTATTTTAGAAAATGGTGTGCCTGTCTGGGCATTCTGTTCTTCTACCTTTCCATTCTCTTTGCCAGTCTGTCTCTCTTTCTGGAAATGCATAACCTCGGTTCTAGTCACCGGATTATTAGAGTCATCCTTTTAAAAAATTTTTTTGGAGCACAGCATCTGTTTGGCATTTAGAGGTAAGGCATAACAGGAGTGTAATTATACAGGCCAAAATGCGCTCTGGATTTCCAGAAAATTAGCAACAAATGTCTCACATGGGGTGACCTGGGAGGACGTCACGCCCTAACTCTGCACTCTGCGGCCCACGCACATGCGTCTTGCTTTTCCAACTGCAACGGTCGAGGGCGCAATGCTGTGAAATTATCTCAGATTTCTGGCACTGACTGGAAATAGTTCTCACGGAGTTAAAAATCAACATGCATTACTGTTATTTTTTAAAAATATATTATTATAATCTTTGCATTTAAAAAATGTAGCTGTTGGCGTTTATTAAGAAAATAACAGGTGAACTGAGGCACAGCTGACGTTACATAACAGACAAGCAGCCCCTATGTGCAGCCTCTCTTTCTGTCACTGAGATAAACCACGCCTACTTTTGGCGCCCGGACCTGATCCCTAGGTTCGGAATCTATGGCTTCATGATTTGGATTTATTTCTGGCTGATTGTAACGTTAATCCCTACTTCGAGTTATTAACATCCTTTGTCCTTTTCTAAAGTGCCATCCGATGTCGCGACAGGGAAAGACAATTTTAAGGGCTCACTGTCATCTGCGTTTACAATTCACTCCCCTTTTGTTATTAGCAAACCACTGAGGGGCTTTTCTAGTTTCCTGTGTATGTTGCAGTCTGTAAAGCTATATTTCTGCTGTACTGCCGCATTGTTTGGGCAAAATGATGCGTTATAAAAGCACTGGTGTACGTGACTCTTGCTGTCTGCTCTGCAGTGTTGTTTTCGTGTATGGATTTCTCACCCCTCCCTGTGGTGTGTGTGTGTGTGTGTGTGTGTGTGTGTGTGTGTGTGTGTGTGTGTATATTTCTCACCCCTCCCTGTGTGTTGTTGTTGACTTCAATTTTACGTCTGTTCACTTTTAGTGATATTAGACGCCCCCTCCCCCTCCAAAAAAACCCAACAAACCCCCCCAAAAAAACCCGGGAGATGTGGATGTGGTGTTAAAAAAAAAAAAAATCTCGAAAAACTTGGCAAAAAAACTCCTGTGTGTGTGTGTGTGTGTTGTGTATGGATTTCTCACCCCTGTGTGTGTGTGTGTGTGTGTGTGTGTGTGTGTGTGTGAATGTGGTGTGTGTGAGTGTGTGAATGTGGTATGTGTGTGTGTGAATGTGGTGTGAGTGTGTGTGTGTGTATTGTGTATGGATTTTCACCCCTCCCTGTGTGTGTGTGTGTGTGTGTGTGTGTGTGAGTGTGTGAATGTGGTGTGTGTGGGTGTGTGAATGTGGTATGTGTGTGTGAATGTGGTGTGTTAGTGTGTGTGAATGTGGTGTGTTAGTGTTAGTGTGTGTGAATGTGGTATGTATGTGTGTGGGTGGATGTGGATGTGGTGTGTGTGTGTTGGTGGATTGTGATGTGTGTGTGTGTGGGGGGGGGGGGGGGGGGGTGCGCGCGCACGCGCGCGCGTTGTGTGTGCGTTTGCCTCTCGCACTCTCTACCTAAACCGCAAAAAAACAAACCCACCAGCCCCAAACCCCCAGGGTTGTGAACTTTCTGTTTCTGAAGGGGTGTTTGGAGTAAACATACTAAGAAATTGTTTTCTTTGTTCCTCGAGCAGAGCTTCCAGGTTCACCAACGGTGAGCTTTTTGTGTTCGCGACGATTTTTGCCCACCATTAAGGTAGCCGCATTCCGACTTTGGGTATATTCCAAGAATGATAATGGTACTTTTTTTTTTTTTTTTTTTTAAAGCTGTCAGCTGCCATATGTTGTTCGTCAATGTGCTTACGCAGTAATGGTGAAAACACGTGCTTTTTCTTTATCATCTCTGTTTTTGTTTTTCTTTTTCTTTTTTAAATTTTATTTTATATATTTAAACTTGCATATGTTCCTGATGAGTGAAAGATGTAGTGGTTGTTTTATCTGTCGAAGCAGCATTGAGATGTTGCCAGTTAAAATACTAGAATTTGGTTACACGTTTTAAACATTAGCTACAGGGGAGGGGTGGTATGCTTTTTGTCCTTTTTTTTTTTTTGGTGGGGGTGGGGGGGGGGGGGGGGGGGGGCTTCTTTTTTCTGGTTAAAACTGAAAATCTGTCTTTTGTGACGTGTGAGTAGCCGTAAGTTTTGCTGTTCTATCTCAGGAAGGAGTACGCGGCCAAGTCGGTATGGGAATGGACAGGTTTCAATCAGTGTAAAGTGGGAGTATTTTGGGATACCGTATTTTGGGATCCCGATTTGTTTGCATTAGTTTACTTTCCTCTTTTGACTGATGATCCTCTGTCTGCTGCTTTGTCTGTCTCTGTCTGTCTGTCTGTCTCTCTCTCCCCCTTCTCCCTCCCCCACTCCCCACCACACACACACACACACACACACACACACACACACACACCACACACACACACACACCACACACACACACACACGTTCTTCATTCTCAACCTGTTTTGTTGCCTTTTCTCTGTCTGGGTTTCTGGGTTTGTCCAGGGAATCATACATCACTGAGTCTGTCTGCTGAGTCTTGTCACTGGTATATTTATTTCTTCTGCTGTCTCGCAACAGCCTTTCTTTTGCCCCCATTGTTTATTACTTTCCGTCTTCGCTTGCTTATGGTGTGTGGTGGTGGTGGAGGTGATGTGTGTGTGATGTGATTGTGTGCGTGCATGCGCGCGCGCGCGCGTGCGTGTGTATACTATGCTCGTCTGCATGCACGTACCTCAATGTGATCTGCGCATGAGTGCACTGGCGCACATGCCCTGAATGAATCACTGGTAGGAGGATGTTCGGGATATGTGTGTTCTTGCATGCATGTTCAGTGTATATCTGACTCAGGAGGGATAGGGAGCGTATTATTTTTAGACGTCGTTTAGAGGAAACCACAATATAGACATTATTTGATCTGCACGGTAGTGTTTATAATAAGAGATGGTATAAACTCTACTGCCAAGCTTGTGTACAGTGTATGTGTTGATTTTCTTTTTGGCCCTCCCAGGTAGTTGGTTGGATCTTGCCAGAAGCTCTGTGGGTTATCGCAGCCTCCAGGGTTCGTGTCTAATCTGTCTGTAGACGGCTGTGATCCACTCACTCATGGTGTTTAGAATCCAGCCGACAGCAGGCGCCGTTTAGATAGAGAGCGTGCGTGTTTTGTGTAGTACTGCATTGGTGGAGTAAGAACATGGCCATACCGATCGTTGATGGTGTCATTAATATGATGATAACGATGATGATGATTGATAAATTATTATTATCATCAGTATTGTTTCGATGATTTCAAGGCAGTTTATCGTGTAGGCTTACTATGCTTTACTCCAGGAAGGTCTTAAAGCTGAACTGTTTTTGAAAAAAAATCTAGCTAGTGCTTGAGTGCATGCGTGCACACTGGCGCTCGCGCGCGCGCGCACACACACACACATACGCACGCACACACGCACATTTAAGTGCATGTTCTGTATTTACACTAAAAGACTGTTATCATGGGGTGACAAACCGGATTTGCGTAGCCCTTGTCTCCTAGCAACTCCGGCAAGTGTACCCCTAAAGGCGATAATTGACACCTGTCAGTGCTTTTGTAACCATTGTCAGTGACTCCTCCACACTTGGCGATGGTTAGACCACAGCACACAGCTTCCTGATGAGGCACTCTGGATGACGTCACACGTCACGTCATGTGTTGTGGACTGACCTGGGCCAAAAGGTCGAGCGCCATTCTGTAACTGTCCCTTTTCTGTTGAAGGGCCGGAAGCTGACGTTACACGATTATGTTGATGACATTGCTAATTTGATTAGTGCAGTTTGGGCAGATCTGGGTGTGGAACTCCCATTATCAGTGTACATACCTGACTGTTGGTTTCCGACCAGACGTCATCATTTGCCACTGACTATGTTGTGGGGAGGAAGCTAAACAAGAGGCTGGGTGGATCATGTTGGGGAATCAGGGGCAATTCAGTAATGAGGGCCTTTGATGTTTAGGGATTCTGAAACGTGATCTAGCCCCTGCTTTCATAATATTATTATGTTGTGTGTGGACTGTCAACACATGTCTAGTTTCAGATTTTCCGTGATATGAACACTTCTGTCTATATTGGATTCACTCAGCAGATGCTGTACCAACTGCACAACGCAGTTTTCTTGGTGAAGCCTTGTATGCAGCCCACCAATGGCTCGAGTGACTTCATACCAGGGTTTTTGTGTGCACAAACACTTAGATTTTCTGGGTACAGGAGTACATGAAGTGAGGTAGTGGCATGTCTGGAAATAACTGACTACCCTCAAAGATAAAACGTTTCTTTACCTTTAAACCCCATCATGCATAAGCTAGATTTGAACATGTGATTTTTAGAACTACCACGATAAGGAATCCATGGTCTCATCCACTTGACGATTGCACTGTCATCAGTTATGTATACCTACATAGAGCCTAGTGTTTAAAGTCGTGTCAGAAACCGGCTGTGGAGGAAGGACCCATTTATGAACTGGAAACCTCAGCTTTCGGAATGTAAAATATCCTCTCAATCTCTGTCACTGTATAGTGGTGACTATTAAAGACTGTTATTTATAGACAGGCTAATAGGCATGGGGACGTTGGAGATGTGTCTCCGGGCCTGCCTGGCCGTTGGAGCACAGTGGTGTTGGCGGTGGAAGTTGTCATTATGGTATCACCACCAGTGCCATGAAATGACCCCACTTACTTACAAGTCATCTGTTCTGACTGGTACCAACGTGATCATGGCCTAGTGTGTTAATACATTCACGCGCACACACGCACAGACACACAGACACGCGCTTGCACACACACACACGCACGCACGCACGCACGCACGCACGCCACCGCCAGGACCTCTGACGACTGCTAATTCCGGAGCTGAAACTCCAGTCGTGTCAGGCCAAAGACATGCATGGTCCTTACTCAAAAATGTCATTGTCATTGAAAGATACAATAAACTGTGTACTAGTTTATCTTTTCTTGTTTTGATAGTCTGGAAGTTGCAGAGCACACCATATTATGTACGCTGTCTCTGGACGCAACACATGATTAGCAGGAGCATTATGTGTAGTTGTTTTGTGACGGTTACTGCAAGTTGCTGAATGGCATATCGACAGGCAATGGCATTTATGATGGCAAGACAAGCTTGTGGGGCATGATGTGGTCTGTGTTGCAATATTGATAAAGCGATATGCGCATAATTGTTTTGTGTGATGGATTTCGATGGAAACATTTTTTGTGTATGGTAAAGGGAACTCGTGATAAGTGCAATCAAGAAAAGTACTAAGTGAGTGAGTGAGTGAGTGAGTGAGTGAGTGTGTGTGTGTGTGTGTGTGTGTGTGTGTGTGTGTGGTGCGCGCGCGCGTGCGCGCGTGAGTGCGTGCGTGCGTGCGTGCATGGTGCGTGTGTGATAGTTTGTTAGGATGACGTTTAGGGAGGTGAGAGAGACACTGGGGTGTGTTTGGGTGGAAGGTGAGGCATGAAGTGGGGCTTTGTAAAACAACTTTAAGTCACCATCAGCTCAGTCCCTATAACTTTTCTCTCTTCTCTCGCTGCTTCAACATGGATGCTTTTTAGGAGAGAGAGAGAGAGAGAGAGAGAGAGAGAGAGAGAGAGAGAGAGAGAGGAGAGAGAGAGAGAGAGCAGTCCTGACCCCTAAGTGCTCTTTCCTGTTATCGATTGTCAGTAAGGAGGGATGTTCCCTCTCTGGTCTTGTATCGCCATGGCTACAGCTTACTGCAGGAAAAGCAGTCACTCAGACAGCATGGCAACACGTGACACGGCATTGCAAAGATCTCCCTGTACAGATAGTTTAGCTGCCTCCAGTGTGTGTGTGTAGGGGGGGGTGGGGGGGTGGGGGGGTGGGTGTTGTTGTTTTTGTGGTTTTTGTTTTGTATGTGTTTTTGGTTGTTTTTGTTATATCCGATCTTTCGTTTTTACATCTTCTAGAGGTTTTGGTGGTGGTTTTCAATGTTTTAAAAACTCTCTCTCGTTACTTTTTTGAGAAAAAAAAAGTATTATTGTTTTCTTATTTAATAGAAATATCATCAGAGTGGGCGAAAGATTGTACGTGCATCACGCCCCATCAGTCCAGAAATCTACCTAGCAGAATGATACCAGGGAAACCTAACTGCTTTAGTCAGTGGCTGGCCAAGCCTAAAGTGCGCTACAGGCTGGCCGGGTATTCTTCTCTTCCCGCCTCACACCCTCCGCCGACATGAGTTATACGGATCTGTACAGACAGTGTATACTTGATCATCTGGACAGTTGCTGACTTTATCATCATCTTGTTGTTGTTGTTGTTGCGTGTTCCCCAGCTTAACACCCTGGGGGTTCACCCACAATGTGCACTCTGGACTCATTCATCCCGTCTGGGAATCACTGTCAGAGAGGAAGTACACCGGATGAGAAGTTTGCGTGCATGACCGTTTTAAAGTACCTCGCCATGTAGGCAGCCATACTCCTACTTCAGAGGGGACTTTATCTTGTGATCTGTACAGTTGCGCCGTGCATGCAATGAAGGCAGCAGAAGGGTCCTCAAAGTTCAGCATAGAGCTTCCTGGCCACTACTAGGGTCGCACAGTACAGGGCCAGGCCAGATCCTCTTTTGGAGCAGCATCTTGCGGAGCGAGCAGGCAGGGCTGCTTCACCTTCACCTACCCATTAGTCCCGTGGACTGTGGGGGCACCAATGAAGATTTTGCACCAGCTTCCTCCATTCCCCGCAGGGCTGCTAGCAGCAGCGCCTTATTCTGTTAGTTGCCTTGCTGCTGCTGCCAGTCTAGCGAAGGTCTGCTTTGTATGTATAGTATGGCCTGTATGCACGGAGTTTCATGTACCATTTGACATCTTTATTTTCATAAGCTGGCATAATATAATATTATAATACAGGGTGAAATCATAGAAACTAGGGTATGTATGAAAGCATCCCATTGTTTGGCTGTGACACACTCGACAGGGTGTCATAACATTGCTTTGCAATGATTGTCGTTGTGCCCGATGCTGACGTTTGCCCCGAGCAACTGGGGTTATTCCGGGGCCTGCTGACGTCATGGTGTGCTGACGAAAAACATCCGTTGCTGTGTGGTTGGTTGAAGGCCCCGTTGACCGCAATGCCCTCCCTCCCTGCCTGCTGGGAATGCCGCTTCCTTCACTGTTTGCCCAGTCTGTAAATCAATGTCTCTCTGTCTGTCGGCTTCTATAAATTAATGTCTCTCTGTCTGTCTGTCTGTCTGTCTGTCTGTCTGTCTGTCCGTCTGTCTCTCTGCTTGTCTGTCTCTCAGTTTGTCTGTTTCTGTAGATCTGTCTGTCTCTGCGCGTCTTTTTCTATCTCTGCCTCTTCCTTTCTGTTTTTCATTTTTCTGTTATTCATCTCTCTCTCTCTCTCTTCTCTCTCTCTCTCTCTCTCTCTCTCTCTCTCTCTCTCCTCTCTCTCTCTCTCCCTCCCTCCCTCCCTCCTCTCTCCCTCTCTCCTCCCTCCCCTGTGTCATTTAGGGCCTAATAGGGGTAAAAAATATGCCATACTTATCTGTTATTTTTTTAAAAGTAAAGATCATCATCATCATCATCATCATCATCATCTCTGTCAGAGAGACAGACAGCCACGGAGGAAGAGAAGAAAACTTCATTGCCTCGTCTTTTTTTTTTTAAAATAAAAAAAGAAGAAAAAAAGAAAGAAAAATACTGGGAGAACATTTCTCCTCACCGAGTTTCTTTATTTTAACCTGGCTACACCAACCAGCACAGGCCACACTCAAGGAGATACAGTGGCAAACCCCATTCGTGCTGCAGAAACACTGCAACACTTCTCCTCCTCTTGCATCTTGTCTAATGGGGAATAGAGGAGGTAGAGGGGGGATAACATGAGTGGGGAAGTAGCATAACATGCGGGCTGTTAACAGGGTGTATGATTTAAGTACACCTGATCTCGCGCGTGTGTGCGGGGTGGGGTGGGGGGGGGGGGGGATGACGGGAAGGATGAAAAGGCATGTCAAGAAGTGACGTGAATGACATGATAAGATGAAACACGTCATCTGTCAAGAACGTGACGTTGCAATGATGTCATCCTTCTCTGTCTGGGAAGACTGGTTTTGCCGACGCTGGCTGTGTTGATGCAATCTGATCGTGCACTGGCCTTTTTGCGTGTGTGCGTGTGCATGTAGTTTCTAGTTTATTTATCTGTCTATTCATTCATCATGTCAATGTTCTGACATTTGAGATAGGTTGAACGGGAATGATCAATGTGTTTTGTGACGTATGGTAAATGGTAGCCTACATGAATAGGACACTGCTCTTTACACGACTGACGGTGATATATATATATATATATATAATAATATATATAATATATATATATAATATATATATATATATATAAATATATATAATATTATAAATACATCATATATTATATATATATATATATATATATATATATATATATATAAAGTCGATTACTTTTAGACGGGTGTGTGTGTAAAAGTCAAGCCCAACTCTTACATCCTAACGATTTTGATATAGTAACTGCATATTTTAGTGCAGACAGTCCGATATAAAAAAATATAAACGAAGTTTTATGCATTTTTTTTAAAATGTAGATATAATTATTAGAAGAAAGGTAGCAGAACGGTTTAGATGTTCACCCGCCTAACAAGTAAACCTTATGGTTCTGGGTTCGATTCCAAGCCGTGCCCTTTACTTCCAGTTTGACAGGAAAATTGAACTGAATGTTTGGTCTTTCGGAAGAGAGACTAAGCCACTCGGACCCGTTTGCCTGCCTCTGTCTGTCTGTACGTCTGACTGTGTGTGTGTGTGTGTGTGTGTGTGTGTGTGTGTGTGTGAGTGAGATCAAACACACCTGAGGATATGAATGACACAATAATGATGATAAACGCCTCTTACCTGTTTCTGTCAGCCGGCACTTGAAGAATTATGAATTACTCAGTCACAAAACTGACATGGCCTCAATGACGTCATCTTGGGCTTTGACCCAGGTAGGTAGGTTAATTAAGAGGTCCTTCTGTCGCCACCTGCTAATGTGTGGAGAGAGAGAGAGAGAGAGAGAGAGAGAGAGAGAGAGAGAGAGAGAGAGAGAGAGAGAGAGAGAGAGGCATGGAAAAGCGATAGAAGAATAAGAAATCGGCTGCTGAAAGTAATAAATTTTGCAAATTCTGATGAAGGCTGACAGTCTTTCGAGTGAACACAAACCTGCAGCGATATGGGCAGAACCCCATCATAGTGATCATCTTCAAACTGAGAGAGCGTCAGACCTGGTGGTTTTTTTGGGGGGAAGACCCCTAAACGCCGCACACACATTAAACGGCCAGTTGCTTTGGTTGGTTGGTTGGTTGGTTGGATGCTGGGTGGGTGCAGTGGTGCAGCGTATAGGAGAGGTAGGCTGGTGTTGTTCATTGCTGACTTCATCACCAGTGCAGTCAGTGTGTGGGCGTCTGCTACACCGGCTTTGATGCAGGAACGAGCTAGGTGAACAGAATGTATGCTCATCTATGTTTTTTGTTTGTTTGTTTTTCTTTACCTATTTGTTTTGGCAACGTGATGCAAAGCTAACAAACAAATAAGTAGACCAGTCAGCTAAAAGTGCAAGTGTAAGCAACTGAGACGTAAGCCAAACCATCAAAAAACAACCCAACAACAACAACAACAACAAACAAACAACAACAAACAAACCACAAAAAAAACCCAAACAACAAAACCCAGAACAAAACAAAATAACCACCCCCGCCCCCCCAAGAGGAGCGAGAGAGAGAGAGAGAGAGAGAGAGAGAGAGAGAGAGAGAGAGAGAGAGAGAGATATCATCAACAAAACTTGTTTCTCTGAACGACCTCTGCGATGCTGCTACGGCAAAGATGTTCACACACACACACACACACATACACACACACACACACACCCTGCATGTACACCCACCGACCGACATCCCAGTAACCCCCCCCCCCCCCCCCCCCACTCCCACCCCTCTTCCCACACCACACACACACCGCGCGCGCGCGCGCATGCACACTTAACGAACACACATCCATCCACACCTTATACCCACTCCCTCCCTCCCTAACAAGCAGTCTCGATGTACCTGCCAACCTCCCTTTTCTTGTCTATACAACATAAAACCTACGTTCATGTATACCTGCCAGAGATGCAGAGCTTTCGCGCGTGGATACGGGGGTGTGTGAATACGGGGGTGTGTAGGTAGGCAGGTAGGTAGGCAGGTATGGCACCCAACATGCATGTGGCTGTGGGCGGGATGGAGCTAGCAAAGCCATTTTTTTTAAAATAATAGGATTCTTCTGCCTTCCGTATATTACACCCCCTGTTAGTGCTGCTATCTTGCCATAAACCTTAGAAGCATTGTCTGTGTTTTAACTGTGACATTCGAGATGGTGGAAGGAAGGTCTCGTTACTTCCATTGTATATTACAGCCGTTACTGCTGGTTGCTAATGGGAGATGAGAGCAACGTGAGAATGGTCGTATTGGTAATGACGTTGTGCACGCATTGCCAACTACTATTCGGATTGTGTTTGGGTATCTGTCTAAAAAAGATCGATGGATATTAATATATATATATAATATATATATATGATATTATATATATATATTATAATATATATATATATATATATTCCTTTGGATTGTCTTGATTTGTTATAGTTGGTGGTGGTGGTAGTGCGGTGTGTGTGTGTGTGACTGACATACGAAATGATCAAGTGTCTATGTCTGTTTTCTCTTTGTATTAACCCACTTACCCCCCCCCCCCCCCCCCCCCCCCCTCCTTTAAAAAAAAAAAAAAAGCAAAAAAGCGCCTCCTTTCCCCTTCTCACCGAAGGGGCTCTTCAGTGCCACTTTCACCCGCTTCTGGCATGCCATAGTAGGCCCAACCCGTTTTGTTTTTTTGTTTTGTTTTGTTTTCCCCTCCACCATCTGACAAAACAACGTTGCTGACGTAAATACCAATTGACGCAGAATGTGTGCCGTGGAAGCCTCTTCTGCCACTGGTCTGCTCTCTCTCTCTCTCTCTGGCTGGCTGTCTGTCTGTCTCTCTCTCTCTCTCCTCTCTCTCTCTCTCTCAGTGTCTGTTTTTCAGTCTGTCTCTTGTTTCAGTATGATTTTCTCTGGTAATGTGTGTAGCATGTTGCATGGATGAATGTGTGTGTGTGCGCGCGCGCGCGCGCATGCATATATGTGCGTGTGTGTGTGAAAGCAAGCTTGTTCTCGCTTGCGTACATAGGTGCGTGTTCAGTCATAAACAGAGAGTGGTGACGTGAACACAGGTGAGGGTGACAGGGTATCCTACCGCCATTTGTGTTTGTTCACAAACGTGAGATTCCAATGATTGTAATCAATGTCACCCCCAGGCTGTTTGTCCTTCTGTCTCTCTCTGTGTAAATTTTTGAATGTAAAAGATAGCCTAGATCTATGCAATCCTAAGTCACAATTCTGGGAACTTTCGATTCTCATTACAAATGAAGTTTGTTTTGTTGTTTTTACCCTCCTTTGAACTTACTATAGCGCAAAGTATGGGACAATAGTCTCGTTGTGAATAACTCGTTTTGAGCTCTCTCTCTCTCTCTCTCTCTCTCAGAGCAGCGTAGGGACCACACAACTGTTTTCGGTCGGTAGACAAACAAACAAAACGAGTCAGAGTGTAGGGGGCAAAAATCCCACTCCCCTTAGTGAAAGACACTAGTTTATTATTTTTACCTAGTGTCGGGACTGACAAGGGGTTGAGGACAAGAGGTCTTTCGGCAAAACATTGATATCAGATTGTGCCGTTTGGTCGACAGACAAAAAGTAAGTTTGGGGGGGGGGGGGGGGGGGGGGGTGGGGGGGAGTGTAAAGTCCAATCCCCAGCAGAGAAAAGAAGTGTTTATTTCACCGAGTGCCAGGACTGACAAAGGGTCAAGGACAAGCGCTCTTCGGGCAAAACATTGATTTAAGATTGGGCGTACAAATGTTTGCTTTTTCTCAGCTCAAAGAAGAGCTCATGGTCTCCAAGCTAATCAACAGATGGTGTTTTTTGTGTTTAGTGAACAATTGCACACTCGCCATAATACAGGCTTCATGCTCAAAGAGATAAGCTGATGGCAGTTGAGAATTTTCTCTTCAAAATGAGCTTAGTGTCATGTTCGCGGATATGAATGAACTGCTCGCGCGCTGGCATTCTCCTGGTGAAGTACCGAACAAAGGACAGTGGAACACGGCTGCTGTGAAATAAAAAATAAAAAATGCGAATGTTCATCAGTCACTCATCATGGATACCTAGACCTATGTGACTATTGCTAAGTTTAAACTCTCCATATCTCTCTGTTTCTCCTTCCATCTCTCCCCCCCCCCCTTCCCCAACCAAACAACGAAACAAACAAAAAACCCAATAACTAATAAAAGACCCTCTCTCTCTGGTGTAGATTGCTACGTAAAATAATCGCTTACAACAGCTGCTAGGCTAAAATTTCTCAACAAGCAGAAAAAAGACCTACCTCTTAGACCACTAAGGCGCCCATGATTGACTTGATAGTTATCTTGACACTGGAGAATGGGTTGTCAACCCTGTTCCCTCTGCAGCTAATAGACTTCTGCACTCCATCCATGGCAGAGGGGGGTGGTGGGTGCACCTGCCAGCTATCGTAGACTTGAAGACAAAGGGATGTGGAAAGAAGAGTTGATTTATTTAGTGAAGTGAAATTTAGTGTGACGCGCATCAGTTTCTCACCGTCTGACATTATCTGCTTTGAAATCAGTTTCGATAAATGAAGAAGTTCCAAGAGCAGATGCGTAATGACAGAACGTAAAGAAGTGTTGTCTGGAGAGAATGCGTGCTGTGATTTTATCTGTCAAGTGTAGTGATTTCAGTTTGTGGCAAAATAATGTATAAATTTTTGGGTTTTTTTTAGGTCAATTGTTATTTTGATTATATTAGGGCAGTGAATGATACCGAGAACGATTTATCAACATGCATATTTGAACGAAACACACGATGTGTGGGTGTGTTGTGTCGCCGCGCGCGCGCACCACATCGCACGTACACACGACATCGTCTAAAAAATGCGAGTGCACCGAGGAATCTACATTAACAAGCTTGGAAGCATGAATTAATGGGTGGTGCCTGTACAAAACATTGAAACACACTACCTAACACTCCTTAACACAGGGCACTGAATGGGAAAGCGTATAATTTGTCATGCTTGTAAGCGTGAGACATGTTGGGCGTGTGTGCAACACCTCTGACGAACTACACAACCCCCACACCCGACCGACATGCGTAATGTACCCCAAAATGATATTAAATGCTGTTGACGCGCGAGACCAATCTCACAACACACACAACACACACAACATTCACACACATCCCCCCCGCAAGCCTCGATCCCCGCCAACTCCCTCCTTCACCTGCCATCTCAGACATCACGCGCCGAAAAGGGGTGTGGGTGGGGGGGGGGTGGGTTGGGGGTGTGGGGGGGGGGGGGGGGGGGGGGGGTGGGGGGGGGTGGGGGGGGGGGGGGGGAACATAATAGTAACCTCTCAGAACTCTGTGATTTTCACAGCAATACTTAACGGTCAGTACGCAGACGCGTTTTGACATGCATCACACAAAAGCCTCTGCATCTCTTTTCTCAGGAAATTACTAGCTCCTCGGACCCTCAACTAAAAACTTGAGGCTCTGCAGAGCCAATACCATTTGTCGAGCGGATTCCTTTGCTATCTTGCTCTCATCAAGGCTGTCTCCGAGAGAAAATCGGAAAGCTGAGAGAAGCATAAAGGGAATGACATATTATGCATGGACCTGTAGGATTGTTGGCTTAATTCTTTTCTGGTGACCTCCTCGTGTGGTTAGTTTCATTGAAAGTCTTATATGACAATAATTGTTTCAGAATCTTCTAGTTTTTTGTTTGTGAATCGCTAAAGAGAGTTATCCTGCTGATATTCATATCAATCGTTAAAATGAAGCACCCCCCCCTTCCCCAAAAAATGACCCCACCCAAAAAAAAAAAAAAAAAAAAAAAAATCCAACCCCCAAAACCCAAACCCAAACAACCCCCACCTCCCCCCAACAACAGCAGTAGCAAACAAGAAAAGCCCACCCCTAGAAACAACCTTCACCCAAAAGTGGTCAAAGGAACCTTGATCAAGCCTTCTGGGCCACGTTTTTGCAAGCATATGTATGTTATAAGAACCCATTTGGTGCCTAGTTGTGGCTTGTGTTCGTCTCAATGTTATAATACTACTTGTTTGCAGTATATTATCCTCAAATTCCTTCAGTGGTTAGCAGTATATGGAAGTAAAAGTAACGGAGATAAATTTATAACAATAGTAATAAAGTGATAGCCAGTAATTTTATTTCAAACCCTTACCAAACTCACAAGGGCCATCCAAACCGAAAAAAAATTAATGGAAAAAGACAAAAAAAATGCCAACCCTAATAGAAAACAATGTTAATTATACTCCCTTTACTCATCCTCTTCCAAGGTTTAATAACATGGCTATAGATACTGAAGGCATTACTATGTGATTTCGTGAAAACACAGTGACACATGTGAAGTGGTCTGTTTCATCAAATACAGAAACTCATACTATCATTCCTTATTAACACTCTCTTGTAAATGATCCCCCCCCCCCTCCCCTCTCTCTCTCCTCTCTCTCTCAAGGGCCGATGAAAAAAATATCAAAAGTGAATTGACGCGCACGTGTGTGTGCATGGTTAGCTTCCGGATGTGGTGGCGGTGGTGAAAGAGGATGTGGTTGTGAGACAGAGAGGGATGGGGTAACTGGTGAGGGGGCCAATTATGTGCATTAAATCTCCTCTTTTACGTTGCTCCACTGTTTGAAGTGTGGATTTTTTACGTTTGATATATCGCATCCTTTTCGGATTGATTTTGAGTCATATTTAATATTGACCGTCTACTTGTCATCAATCATCTGTGACTCGTTCGATAAGGAAATAACATTACATTTCCACAGAATGGTGTATGAATCGTCCATTGCAGCAGGCCACTTCTAATAAGGACACTAGAGCGCTGATTGAAACAGTGAGACCGGTATAAAGCAACGCCAGAACACACTTTGTTTCGGTGGATTTGTGCGAGTGGTCCAACATCCAGCACATCTTTCTTCTCTGCTCTGGCATACCATTGCCCTGTTTTCCCTGTAGCCCTCTCTAACACCTCCCCTCTTCTATCCTGAAGCTACAGATTACAATCAACAAACCATCACAAAAATACGCCCCCCCCCACCCCTTTTTTTTTCTATAAAAAAAAAAAGCTTTCCTTCCTTTCGTCTCTACCCCATCCATCTCACTCTCTTACTTCCCTCATCTTCTAATCTTTGCTTCCAACACTATCCCCCCCCCCCCCCCCCCCCCCCAGCCTCCTCATTCCTTTGTCTTGTCATTTCCAACTGCCTAATAAATACAACAAAGGTAAACTCCCAACCTGCCTTCCGGGTGGGTTTCCCAGTGCTAAAGCCACGCTCTTCCAGTATCCCCACCCTCCCCCCCCGTCCCCTCTTTTGTCTTCAACGCCCCTCTAATCCTGTTACCTCCTCAGTCAGTGACGTGACCCCCTGTCTTCAGCACCCTGCGACATTGACGCTTGCCTTCCCCCTTGCCTTCCGTCACCAGACACGCAGGAGGCAGGGGATGGGGGGGAGTGGTGGTTTGAAGAGATGGGTGGGGTGGAGGAAGAGTCGCTGCTGCAGTTCCCATGCAACGGCCCTGAGTGTGGAAACTTTTCGGCTAAGGTGTTTTGTGTGGAAACAGGCCACAGTGTATCTTTCCGCCCACTCTGGCTCCCCCAATCCCTCTCCCTCGGGATTCTTCCACACTCTTTCTTCTCGATCCATCCACACATACGCTTGATGTGAGCGAATTCCCGCCTTTTCCGACGCCCTCGTCTTCGATAAAATGTTCTGTTGTGGATTCATCGACTGTTTTAGCTATATTCTCCGTCCACTTCTGATGTATATGCTATGTTTGTGTGTGTGTGTGGTGTGTGTGTCGGCGTCTGACGGGGTTTTTCCTTGCCGGTATAATATTATAATCTAGGCGACCTGTCTGCTTATAAAACATGCCAATCTTTTGTGTCTGTCATACGTCTTCTCTAACACATCCCCATTTCCTCGTTTGTGTGTGTGTTATGAAAGAAGAGAGAGCAGAGAGGAGAGAGAAGAAGAGATGGGTGGGGGGGGGGGGGGACAATATGCTAGCAGATGTATTTATGTGCAACATAGCTGACCGTATTATCACGAGATTAAGGCAGAGGAAATGATGACTTGGTTTCGAGCCCAATCTCTCTCTCTCTCTCTCTCTCTCTCTGTGTTCATAGTGTTGGGGGGGGGGGGGGGGGGGCGTGCGTGCGTGCGTATGGATGATGCGCTACTATGGTGACATGGGTTCTCTTTATCTAGTCACTCAAAATGTAAAAGTATTGCGTCCTGATCGAACAGTGCGCAGCTGTTGGACAGAAGAGGAGTCCTGCCGTGCGGTCACTCCACCTCTCCTCTCGTCACGGCAACCCCCCACCCCCCCCCTCCACCCTCCCCCCCAAAAAAAAAAAAAAAAAAATCAAAAAAAAAAAAAATCTGTGACCCCCGACGTTTTCAGTCCGGTCGACAAGTTTTTATTTTATCTCTCCCAACTTTTCGACGAAAGGAAAGAGTAGGGAAAAACAGTGGAGGGTAAGGAGGGTTGTTTCTTGCCATCAACCCTTCTTTCTGACACGTTTACAAGACCCAGGATTTTTTACAGGGAGGGTGACCGGCCATGGCAAATAGGGTTGGAGAATGATGAGGGAGTTCTTGTTTTTTAGGCTTAAGTGACGAATGCACTATTCATGTTTTGTTTCGTCTTTTGTATCATACTTCATATCTCAATCTATTCGCCACTTCTTTTGCCCCAGTGCAATCGTAGTCTCATCTTCTGATCACACCTAAAAACCCACCAGCACAAGCAATCCTATTCAGTTACCAGCAAACAGCCTTTGGGAGAGCGACCATTGTCGTAACACCAGCAAGAAAAAGCCCTCACTACGCTTGTCATTATGCATGGTGGATCTCGAGCTAGACACCGCCACCTTTTTTGAAGAGAGGTAACAGTGAACGTTGCTTTTCAGGGTATAAGGTACTAAAATTAATCATGGACCAGACGAATAATGGCCGCTCACTGGCGATCGTGGCTTACAGTACGCTAGAAACCCGATATAGTTTCAGTGCAGACCCTTTAAAGCCTGATTTTTTTCCAGTCAGATCTGGTACTAACCTTTCAAATGATACGATAAAGTTTTTTTTTAATCCTTGTGGAACCTTCATCCAGTTGTGTAAATTAGTTCTCCTTGGCAAAATTCTTGTAAGTTATTAAATTTTTGTGAGTGTGTTGTGTGTGTGTGTGTGTGTGTGTGTGTGTGTGTGTGTGTGTGTAAGCTACCCTTTTAGAGAAGTACTCGTGAACAGATAGAGAAAAAAAAGGTGATAAGTCTGTGGTGACGCACTCTTCCTATAAGTTCACCTTAAAAAAAAAAAATCTGATATCTGGTATTCAATACAGTAATACAACACAATACGATACAACACAGTACAGCACACAGTAAGATAAAACACAACATATACAATTCAATGCAATGCAGTGTCATGCATTTTTCAAGGTGCGGGTACAGAAAACCCCGAAAGCTTCTTAAACAAGTCAGTTGGAGTAGACGGCTGTGGACCAAGACGTGCGAACCTGGTCGAAAAGTATCTTGAATTTTACCCCTAAGCACGTCGGGTTGTGTTTTTTTTGGTTTTTAAAAAAAATCAACAAACATATAAACACGACGGTAAATAATGGCAATAAAAAGACATTACAAAAACAGACCTCAGTTGAGATTGTGAAGGAGTCCCAAATTTTCCCCGGAAAATCTTATGCTTGACCCCGATTCGCGTACTAAGCAATAGAATTGTCAGATAAGTATGGAAACGTTTGTCTTGCGATTTTCAGTCTGCACTGGCAGCACACGTGGTAAAAGAAATAGGGCGCGTCCCCCCCCCCCCCCCCCCCCCCCCCCCCCCCCCCCCCCTCTTGCGAAGATTCCAGACCCAGGGAGTTCTTATTTGTTGAGCCTATCCACTTCACGACAGTAACCAGTTTACGACACTACAGCAGTTCATCTCAGGTCAGACCAGGCCGGAGGAAGGGGGTGCAGGTGGGGGATGGTGTGCGGAGTGAGGGGGAGATTTAAATGGAGGGAGGACGAAGCTAGTGGCTGGATGAAAAGGGATAGGAGGAGAGAACAGACGGTTAGGGAGGGGAGGGGTGGGGATGGTGAGCTTTTAAGACATTTTCACTTGGGGGAAAAAGAAAAGAAAAATGGTGTGGCAGACTCAGGGTTAATGGGCACTATCATTAAGATCTCCCTTACAGGGTTGTCGGAAGGTTAGGGTATGCCTTGCACACACAAGCCCAGCACTGCACACTAACTCCGGCACACACACACACACACGTACATACTGCACCTTTACAGGCATGTACGCGAAGGCACAGGCGCTCATACAAACATATTCATTACGCACGCGTGCTTGTGCTCATGTGTTCGCTCACGCTTGTGCACGTGCACCAACATGCACATTAACAGACATACACACGCGAGCACCCTGCCTACACAGGCACAGACTGATACAGTTGAAAAGTTTGAAGTGGAATATATAAACATTAGGGTTTTCTTATCAAATTCAGAAGTTTGAGTGGAGCAATCAAATTAACAAACACGGAGATTTTTCGTCCTGTAATTATATATATATATTTGTCTCAGTTATATATATATATATATATATATATATATATATATATATATATATATATATATATATATATATATATATATATATATATATATATATAAAGAAGGAAACTAGCATCAAGAAAACAGCCAACAACAGACAATTATCCCTCCCTTACCATTCAGTGCCTGTATATGTATCTAAGTATCTAAACATTAACAAGGAAACATGTGTCATTCTGCAGACAGATAACATGGATCCCCCCCCCCCCCCCCCCCCCCCCCCCCCACCCCCCCCCCCCCCCCTCCTCTCTCTCTCTCTCTCTCTCAGTAGAGAGACCAGTCTTGCAGATAACTGTTGACGGGGTTCGTCACCCTTCCCGCCCATTTCAGAGATTTCAGGAGTCTGTCTAAACCTCAAAGAGAACCACTATGTAATGTTGGTTGTTGGCTGACCGCGAGCAGTGGAGGAAGCTGGTTGCAAAATCTTCGTTGGTGCCCCAACGATGGGATAAATGAAGGTGAAGAATGTCAATGTCTGCTGAGAACCCTCCCCCCCCACCCCCCCCCCCCCCCCCCCCCCCCCCAATGAATACGCTAGAGGAAAACCACAAACATATCCTCAGTTGACCTTAATCAGTCGTGTACCAGCCTTTCAGTTATGAATTATTCCCAGGTTAGTCAATTTAAAATAAGGAAATGTTTTTCTACAGAATGAAAAAGAAAATGTCACGTTGACGCAGCAGTGGGTATATGATCAAAGAAATGGGCGTTTTAATTAATGGACCGTTGTCAGTGAATCTCGTCATACTCGGTTCACAAAGCCGACATAGCTTGAGAGGCGGAAATAGATAATTATTTGGAAATAGAAATTCCTCCAGTGTTCTGATTTTCAATCTCTCTATCATTTATGGTCACCTTACATTAAGATACAGCTATCTGAATTTAAGCTCCTACCCTGTGCCTAATTGATGATAAAGGACACACATTTAAATACAATTGGAAATCCCAGACACAGATTTGAAGCTAGTCAGACATAGGGGGAAAAGAAAAAACAAATCAAAACTTGAAAATACAATACATGTGATTTAACCAAAAATTATAGAGCTTAAAAAAAAGACCCAACCAACAACAACAAACAAAACCTCTTAGGAGGGTTATACAAAGAGTTCCAAAGTTCAACCATCGCTCACTAGCACAGGGACAGATCAGGTTGTGACTCCCAAGCTGGAATATCTCCCTACCCCCCCCCTTCCCCTCTAACATTTAGCTCCCCAGACGCGGGAAGCCAAGACCTTGATAGCTGTTCATCCCAAGGTCAGACGTGTCAGGGGAGGGATGGATGGTGTGTGCTGGGGAAGAGAAGGGTGGGGGTGTTGGGTGTCATGGGAAGCAGAATCCAGTTTGGAGAAACCTCACTCAGGGTCGATTGGGGTGAGGTAGAGAGGGGTGGGATGATAGGGGGGGGGGAGTTGGAGGTTGTTTGACAGGTTATCCAAAGAGCGGTAATGTTCTTATCAAGGATGATAATATGGTACTTCGATAAACTGGAAGATCTTCAGTGTGTGTGTGTGTGATTTAATCACCCATGATTAGCAGTCTAAAGCCATGGTTGCAGGTTTGAACCCCCCCCCCACACACACACACACACACCACCACCATTTTTGAAGCCCAGATTGCCCAATGTATTATCGTTGGCACCGGACTGGATTTCTATTAAGGACTAGGCAGTAAGTGTTAAATCAAGGCACCCCTCCCACCCCCAACACACACATCTCCTCACACATGTGTGTGCATGTATATGTATATGTGGTAATTTGTATTTTCAATGTATCTCCTTATCGATTTTTTCCTCTTTTTTTACTGGTTTAATTTAATGGTAAATGATGCAATAATGTAATATCTTAGTATAATCATTACGAAATTTGTTCTTAGATAGATGGCTTGATGAAAAAAAGCAAATGCATTGCTTATTCAATGTACCATCTGGAAATAAAATTTTGACTTGACTTGACTTGACTTGACACATTCACCATCCATATGGGGATATTTATATGAAACATGTGAATACACCCACAGAAAGCACGCACACACACACACACACGGGGGGGGGGGGGGGGGGGGGGCGCACCTGGACACAGACAAAGCAAAACAGCATTATCCCTGATAGTAGGCCTAATGGGTGAAGAACTACAATCTTCATAAGTAACAAAATAGGGGGGTTGAGAAAAGCCCTTTGCAGTTTTTGTTTGATTTTTAATAATCTGCCACTTTGGTTTGACAGAGGGCATTTTAATGCAACATTTCATGCGCCCCCCAAAAAAAAAACCAACAAAAAAACAACCACCAAACAAACCCCAAAACAACAACAAACACACACACACACACACACACACACACACACACACACACACACACACACACACACAAAAACAGTTTTCTTCACACAGGACTGAAAATCATGACAATATCACACCAGTCAGGCTGTACACATAAGATGGGGATTTTTGTTGTTGCTTGTTTCTATGTAGATTCATCTCCACGAGTTGCTTTTTTCGTTCTGGTTGTATGTTTGTAGTTAACACTATGTTTGCTTCCCACCTGATTAAGTTTATGGTGATATATCTATGAAAAACAACATTAGGGATATTTGGCACTGACCCTAATTTGAAAATATCTTTTTAATAAAACCAAAAAAGAACATAAAGCCGAGGAGAGAGCCAGACCAGTTGTCTCAGTGCCTTTCCTGCATTGATTATGATGAGTAGCTTACCCCCACCCACTACTGTACCTTGAGCCACCAGAGGAGAGAGAGAGAGAGAGGAGAGAGAGAGAGAGGGAGGTTGGAGGGGGAGGGGAAGAGAAGAATCCACATGTGTGAAGAAATGTTTTAAGCAAACAAATCTGTTCATCATTTTTTCATCAAGTGTGCCTTCAAGACTGAAAAGGGGGAAACTCTCTCTCTCTCTCTCTCTCTCTCTCTCTCTCTCTCTCTCTCTCTCTCTCTCTCTCTCTCTCTCTCTCTCTCTCTCTCTCTCTCTCATATCTATAATATGTGTGTGTGTATGATTGAAATGTGGCATAGATCAGTTCAGTGAGGTTCATTTTATCTCCTCATTCCTCCATCTTTCTGGATGTGGTTGAAGTCTCCAAAAAAGGGATGGTAAGAGTTTGAGGGGGTGTGGGTGGCGGAATTGAAAAAGATCAGATGCATTTAAGTGGCGGTGCACAGTTGGCAGAGAGAAATGCACCCGTTTAGATTGTAGAATGTGAAGGGGGGGGGGGGGGGGGGGGGGTGTTTAAAAAGTGCAACACAGCAGTCAGGGCAGGTATACTTTGCTAAGAGCTCCACCATTTTCCATCAGCATGAATTATTTACTTATCTGAAATGGGAGAGGTTTCAGCAATGGGTGTGCATGTTTTCTTAAAAGGGGCTAGGTAGCAGGTTAAAAGCTCTCACAATCTGAGAAATGACGCCACTTAGATTAGATCTGACTATTGGGGAGGAGGTTAAAGAGCTCTTGAGGAGAAGTGCAGGCTGAAGATAAATGAATGCATTTAATTTTGTGGGGGTTTTCTTTGAAAGAAAAGAGCATGTGCACATGAGAGGGAGGGAGGGAGGGAGAGAGAGAGAGGAGAGAGAGAGAGATTGCAAATCGCAAGCAAGCTAGAAGCTTACTCCATAAAATGACACCCGTATCATTATTATACACACAGGCCTTTGCCAAATACTTTGCCAGTTCTTGATATGTCTGCAAAGTGCCAAGGCCTACATCACATTGTTGTCCAGCTGTGAAAGTGGACAACCTTCATTCTTGGCAAGCCCATAGTAGAACATTTTCTCTCTATTTTTGAAGTTGGAGAATGGTTAGCTATAGAGTGGTGTATTCTAGAACTCCAGCAAACACGCAATCCTATCTTTTATTCATTTATGGTCTCCCAGTGATTCACAGGTGTGATGAATTCATGAGTCAGAGTCAATATTCTTGGTGTCAAGTTCTTGCTCCTGTTCTAGGGTCCCCTTCTTGGGTGGGATGTGTAGTGACTGGTCGTCTCCTGTGCTAGTAACTTTGCAGGAGGCCTGCCCACAGGCCTCAGCTGACACATTTCAACTTCAGAGCAGTTTATTTTTCTGTGCAGGATGCATGCTGGGTATGTGTTTCCATAACCCACTGGACACTGACACAAATTAGGGGATCTTTAATGTGCATAAATAATCTGCTGCATGTGTTTGTTTGTACACAAAGGGAATTAAGTCTCTGGTAGATTTGCACTTTAAGATGACCTGGGAGATTGTAGAAATCCCCACCCATAATTCACAAAACACCGCTACCAAGATTTGGACCCATGATTTCATGGACCCATGAGATTGAAGCCAAACAGTCTGAATAGTGTCAAGTTAAAATGACTCATTAACAGCAACAACAAAAGTCATTATACACCTGCGCCTGCACCTACAATTCAGACTGGGAAAAAATGCACACATCAGTTCAACAAGAAATGCAATAATTCTGGTTAAAACTGTGAAGCGATGGATTATTATTATTGCCACAGATGTAAAAAGTTACATTTATAAGGCATTACAGTTGTCAGACATCTCCAAAAGCATTGGCAGAGGTTCAAAGATGAATTAAGGAAGTACAGAACTTGTCTGAACATCAAAGACATTGACATTGCTTCCGTAATGGCTCATCAAACTAAAGAGAGATTTTGGAACAAGACTAGTAAAAATGCTAAATTGAGTTACTGCCTTGATCCACACCTGACAAGCTCTGTAATGAATGCATGTGATCAGAGATTGTAGATTTTGATCTTTCTGGGCATGGCTGACTTCAAAGGCTAAAAGGAAGTGCAGAGTCAGTACTGGAGACTTTCTGATTCTTGAATCTTGGTGCTTTGCTCTTTTAGGTTTACCATGTAAATTGTTCCACAGCTCTGCATCTCCTGGCATCTGCAATAAAAGCCTATTGACCAGAGCATCCAGAAATCAGAAGTCAAGACATAAGCTCTGTTCTACAGCCTATGATCACTGAGCTTGGGGACTGTGTACAGACAGTGCAAATTAATCCGCACAGGGATGCGACATGCTACTTCAAACATAGCCAGCTGTGTGCTGATTATAGCCTGCAAAAGCAGAGGATAAATGAAGAGGGATAACTGAAGAGCGTTACAGCTAGTGTGGCCAGTGTGCTGGTTGCCAGGGCTAGCACAGGGAGGGGAGGGGGTCTGTGCAGCCCTGCAGCCCCGGATCAGATAAGGATGTGATTAATTGCCTGGCGCTGGGACAGTGATCAATACAATCAGGAAGGCCCTTGACATGCCCTTCACTCACTCCAGAAGAAGGCATGAGCCAGCATGAACACTAGTGTGTTTTCCTTGTATTGATAGTTTGCTGTGCTTTTGCTCAGGGGAAGGAGGGATATGTTGAAAAGTTGCCTGCATGAGCGACCCATGCACAAATTAGCTTTCTTGTGTGTGGACATTATAAAGCTTGTGGGTGTGCACACATGCTCACTAACATATGCACTCATACATGCATGTGTGTATACACCACACACACACACACACACACACACACACACACACACACACACACACATGCAGATAAATAAGATGTGTACTCACAAGGCCATCAAGGCTAGACTATAAATGGGTAACAGTTCAGTAACATTATGATATAGAATTTCAACATGAAGACAGTTGAAATGTGTAATTGGTGGTTCTCATAATTTTGCCAATATATATTATTATCTGCATGATTGTAACTTCCATTATTGTTTTACTCTGGCATGGCTGGGCATGAAGTAGCTGAAGGACACTGACTGAAATATAACAGATCCCCATGGTCAGAATGTGGCTACCTTAATGGTGGGGATAAAAACAGTCACAGGCAAAAGTTTCACCATGGGAGAACCTCAAAGCTCTAGCCAAGGAAGGGATTATATATATATATATAGACATAGATATAGATATATATAGATATGTAATTAATTGTCTTGATAAAAACCCACAATTCTGCAGGGCACCGCTCCCTCCAAGCACACAGTTGAAGTAAAACAGTAAAACATAATTTAAAAAAACCACAACTGTGTTCAGCTTTATTGTAAAAAAAGAGAAAAAAAATCTGAACTCAGTTGTGTTTTTATTACTATTAATGATAGCAATAGAACTCAGGTACAGCTTGATCTGCAGAAAAAACTTATCTTTTCTTGTTGAATGCCTCTATGATTATATACACACTGGTAACTAAATTGTGTTGTGGGTGGATGGCTTTTTGAAAAGAAACACAACTCCAAACAAATGAATTGCTCATTCAGTGTAGGCCTACTAACTGGATCCCCCCCCCCCCCCCCCTTCTTCCTCAAATACCCTCTCGATGTTTGCAAGAAGCTGGAAATAAAAATTTGACTGAGACTTAACCCAGCACGTGATGTTTGATTTGTTGCAGGTGCATTCCTGATTCCATACATGGTTGCCGTTTTACTGGGAGGTGTGCCCATGTTCTTCCTGGAGGTGTCCTTAGGTCAGTTCATGTCTGAGGGAGGCATTGGGCCCTGGAAGATCTCGCCCCTTTTTCAAGGTAACTTCTCAACAGATTGCTGTTTTCTTTTGTTTTGTCCTGTTTTGTTTGTTCTCAGTATCTTTGCTGTTTTCTTTTGCTTTGTCCTGTTTTGTTTGTTCTCAGTAGCATTTGTCTTAAAGAAAATGAGTGTCTGAGTCTGGTTTGTTGTAGTTGATTTTTTTCTCAGTGTGATGGCATTCTTTGGTCTTATTGCTTTTTTTGTTTAACATCTTTTCCAAACCCTGTGAACTCTCTCTCTCGAACTCTCTCTCTCTCTTTCTCTCTCTCTCTCTCTCTCTCTCTCTCTCTCTCTCTCTCTCTCTCTCTCTCTCTCTCTCTCTCTCTTCTCTCTCTCTCTCTCCCCAATTTTTAAGGATATGAGAGGAAGATGTAAAAATTCTTCCATTCCAAGGGTAACACATAGGGGGGAGGCAAGACGAGGCAAGGCAAAATTGGATGTTTTGGAGGAAAAAAGATAAGCACTGATGTGCTGTTTCTCCTTTCTACATCCAGTCCTAACCTGTCTGTAGGGATTGATATATAACAATGTAGAAACCTAATATAAACAACATAAAGTTATGACTAAAAACAAAACAAAAACATTCCCAAAAAGATACAACAGCAGTAATAAAAGACACACAAACCCAAACCTAAATTTGAGAAAACTTTTTTTACATGTGGTCTACAATGAGAACAGTGTTATAGCGCATGCACGCACACACACACACGTTTTTTTTTAAAAATATGACACTTCTGCAAATAAGTTTAAATAAAGCATAAACAACAAATAAGAGGACAGTTGTCAGAGAGAGAGAGAGAATCTTGGTTCTTGTAGGCCTATATTAAGCCTGTTGATGGTGTAGGGGAAGTAATCACTTTAGATGGATAAAGTGATCAACTGTAGTCCTCTCCCTCTGAAGGTAAAAGTCTGGACAGGGTTTGACTGCTCCCACTCTGTGTCTTCCTCACCATACATTGTTTATTCTGTGATATTTATCTCTCCTCCATCTGTATCACCATGACAGTTTATTTGATAAAATTTTTCTTTCTTTGACTGGATGTAATGAATCAATAGTGTTGTATAAGCTTTGATTTTGATATAACAAAATGATCTGATGTAAGGAAAGAAACTCTGCTTTGGCTACTTCCTGATCTTCATTTTAAGAACTCCCAAATCTTTTAAAAATTCGGTATTATCACGGTACAGATAATTCACTGAAATAAAATAATTTGGTTTTAATGTCTGCATGAGTCCTGATATCTTCCTAACCTATAACCTTCCACACACACACCCTCTCCACCTCCACTTTTTCATGCTTAGTTATCTAATTCTTTGGTAGCAGCCTTAGCTCTTACTGTATACACTATGTTTTTAAGAATTTAAAATAGTGAAAAGAGTTTAAATTGAGATTTAATTTGTTTTTTCTTTGCAGGCATAGGTTATGCCACAACTATCATTGTCTTCTTACTCAACTGTGAATACAACATCATCTTGACGTGGGCATTTTACTATGTGTTCTCCTCCTTCAACTCTGTGCTGCCCTGGTCCCATTGCAACAATGAGTGGAATACGGTCAACTGCACCACCTTTGACCATGGATCCAACACCACTGGAGAGAGCCATGCCTTTAACATGACGACTGCCAACACCTCGGTTGTTGACATAGGTGACATTGCTAATGTCACGGCAAATATGTCACACTCCGTAATGGATCCTGTGACAGAATTTTGGGAGTAGGTATCATTTCTCCATGATTACTGTGCTCATATACCTGGAGAGAAGCTCTGTTACTTTGACTTGTGCGGTTTTTCTAGAAAGTTTATGGATGGAAATGCCTAACTCTTTATTCTTAAAAATATATGTAAAGGAAGAATTAGGATTTGAAACAGAGTTTCGGACAAAGCAAAAGATTTTATCTGTAAACTAATGAGTGAAAATACATTTACACATACAAACACATACCAGTCCAACAATTGTTCATAGGTGCGCATACTTTAATACATGTACGCATACATATTCAAGAGCACACGCAAAGATAATACATTTATTTTTAAAAAGTTCACATTAGTATATTAGTATAAGGGTTTACAGTGTCCATGTTTGTTTTCTCTGAAAACCAGGGGAAAATATTTTTGATTCAGTGGATCATTTCTCTTTTACTGCCACTTCTGTTGCGAAGATGATGTAAGAAGATGAAGTTTGCAATATGTGGCAAGAGGAGAGACCTGGAGTAGTGTCATGATATGTATGTGATAGACTGACAATAATTGTGATATGATGCGTTTAAATCTGTTAACCTTTTCCATATTTCGTGGAATTGATATACACATTTTTCTTATTAGAAGAAAAAAAGAGAGAAATCAAACAAACCAATCACAATGGCATAAAATTGTTTGCTTTCAGCTACTGTGTTGTGTAGTATTTGTTGGTTTTCTGCCAGATACTTATATCTTGCAGATGAAACTAAAACATTAAGAAAAAAGTTTTAATAAAAGGCTGTTTTGTTGTTGTAGTCATTATCTTGACCAAGAAATTGTGAAACGAATAGGAAATTGACATATATTCACAGGACCGATTCCACTTACATCAGTTTGCCCAGGTATTGTGAAATCCACCACTCAATACAAAAAATAGTGATGTGTGGTCCTGTAAAAAAAATTTGAAGTACCAACCCCCCCCCCCCCCCCCCTCAAAAAAAAACCCCAAAAAACAACCCCATCCACCCAATATATATATATATATATATATATTAATATATATATATATATATATATATATATATATATTTATTCCTTGAAAACTACCTTCCTGAAAAACAATGAAAACAAATCTGGTCAATGCATCGACCGCTCTACCCCCTCCCACACATCCAAGCAACTCCCCACCACTCAACTAAAAAGAAATACTACACACATACACACACAAAACCCAACAAAAAAATCACGCACGCGCACACACACAAAACAAGAAGGAAAATAGATTTAGTGTTCACTTCTGAAATCACAAGCAGTGCCTTAAATTTATTCGTGATTTCCATTGAAATGTAGAGTCTCCCTCGCTGCTGTTATCACCAGTATCAATCAAAATGAATGAGCTCTAGACTGAAATGGATCAAATTCAGTTCTGGACACACACACATATGCATTATTTATTTGTACTATTTAAAAAACTGTCAACACCTTCTTTCTTAGGGAATGTTGAAGCTTTACTCATTCAAGAAACAATGAATTCAGTGAAATTTAGAGGAAGAGAAGTATAATAAACATGTAATGTTACAATATTGGACAAATACGGGGGAAAAAAGAACTTAGCAGGAATGAGTGACAGAGTTTCTCGCTGGGAAGACTTCTTACTGATGCCAAGAAAAAACTTGTCTGGATGTATTATGTTCCCCCCTTTCTCTGATTTCTTTCTTTCTTTAGATTTACTTTTCTTACTTTTGATGCTTCCTGTCTGTGCTTTGTCTTAATTCTGTTCTGTTTCTTTCGCTCACTTGTACAAAACACTCACTCACACACGACGGACACATCTTTCTTTCAGGATTCTCTGTTTTGCAGGTAAGCGTCAAAACAGTCATCTACTCACTCTGCAGTCAACATACATGTTGGATCCTCGACACATGTCATGTCTCCTTGTTTCAGTACACTTTTTTTTTTCTTGTACATCACAATTAGTTATATATTTATACATTAGAACTAAGGAGTATGCAATATGTACCTACAAATTATATCATTTGAGTGTGGGTCATGAGAAATTATTTAGTTCTTGTCATGGATTGGATAACGTCTCAGAGAAGTTGACTTGAAAATAAGTGCCACTACTTTTTGTATTGGACACTCCTTTTGCATATGGAGCCTAAGCGGACGTATAAGAGTTACAGTGAGGAAAGAGTGTGTGATTATGTTGCCCAACTTATTTAATGAAGATAAGACACTGCTGTTTAACTGTAAATTATTACTAGATGTCCATAGTAAGATACATTATCCATTAGAAAATGTAAGAGATAGGAAGTTTTATGTTTTTCTCCTCTATTAATATTTTCTCATTGTGGATTATTATGAAATACTGTTATCTTGGCAGAAAAAATTTAGAGCCAAAAGGATACTTTTCTCCCTCTAAAACCTATCAGGTATTTTTTCTCCCTATAAAACGTATCCAGTTATCATCGCATTTTGTTCCTCACCTTGTTCTTCTGTTATACCTTGAGTTAATTTTGATATGAGTAGAGTATGCTGATGTAATTGTGATTGAAATTAAAACGGGTGACAGCAGTTGAATGGATGGATAAACCATCATATTGCCATAACCCTAGGAGTCCTGAAGTTTGTGGTCATCTTAGTGGCACTTCATGGCATAGTGGTAGGGATTTGACAGTTTCTCAATTTCACCTGCCAGTGCCTTGATACCCTTTCTGTATACATCGATGCAGAAATAAAGTAAGGACTTAAAAATCTCTAATTCATTATTGCATTTCGGTGACATCTGGAGAGCAAATGTACCTTGATTCTTCACTATCATGTTCTGATGCTTCATCAAACATGGAATGAATGAATTACAGGTGAGAACATGCAATAAAAAGTTTTATTTGTCTTGGAATAAACATTTTCAATCATTTGAAATTAAATGCATGACTTGGTAATGAATGGGAGTAAGGTGTAATGCAAACAGAATAGGTCAGTCAGTATGATTGCCTTGTAGTTTTATATTATCGATCTGGCCTCACCAGTTGTACCACTCAGGGTCATTGGAATGGTACATACTGTATTTGTGAAAGTACATATTTAATAATCAGATCCATATCAGCTGTATTATTTGATGTAAGGTAAATTTAGATTGTAATCAGAAATATTTCATGGGTGATTTGGAGGGGGTATGGTGCAAAGTAATGAAAAGACCTTATTTGTTGTTCAAGGATAGAAAATTGTACCAACTTAAAGAAGACCTAGGTTAAGAATGGCAAATCAAGTATATTTATAAATAAAGAGGATAATTTAAAACAGATTTTAAAATCAAAATCAATCAAGTTATCAACAGAAAATTGGTAGGTTGTTAGGGTTATAAGGTGATCATGGTGATGGAGAAGCATGTTAGTTCCATTTCTAAAAGAATCTTATGGGGTTTGATTTTTACTTTGAAGGGTTGTTTTTTCCTTTCTTCTCACAAGTCATGTAATTTGCTATTGTTCATTCAAGAGAACCATACAATTTATTGCATTTCCCGTTTTCTACTCCCTTACTAATCTCTCTAAAAATTAAAATAACCTGTTTTTCTCCATTGTCTTTCTATATCAGGATCTCCAAATCATTAAGAATTACCTTTTGAAAAATTTTCATCCAGGAGAGCTTAGAATTGTTTTCCCTTGATGTGAAAAGGTTTCAGTTGATATTTTTTATTCACAGCAGTAGATGACAATGCTAATGCAGAAAATGTGTGTGTGTGTTGGAAGAAAAAGTTTGAGTAAAAGGTGCAGAGGTTACTTAGAAATGGGGTGAGAACATCAAGTAGTCTGGAACAAAATGACTTTTTCCACAAAAAAAAGATTTGGGAGTTGAATGGCAATTCACTCAAGTTTTTCAACAGTATTACCCCAGTCTCTGTTCCGCTTGATGGACTCCATCAAAAGCATTCAGAGTTACTTGCTTGTCCTTTGGAGAAATTTATGACTTCTTTATTTACTCAAAATACATCAAATCTTTCTTGTCAGTCCCAGAAGTACTCTTAGTATGCTGTGTCAAGTAGCGTTGTAGCATGTTTCTTTGCAACAGGTCAAGCACTTGGCATTATAAAGTCAGATCTTGGATTTCTCCTTTCTGTCATTCATTTCCTCTCTCACACCTTGATTATATTCTCCCTCTTTACCTGTATCCCTGTAAGGAATGTGTTACTGCATCAGATGATTGCATTTTTTTGGGGGGGGGGGAGGGGGCAGCATACCAGGCTTTTAAAATTTTTAGGTATTTAACCCGTTTTTAATTGTAAGCTGTTATGGAGGAATTTCTTACTCTAATTTGCTGTCTCAAATAGTAACACAAACTATGTGTATGTATAATAACATAATTATGCAGCATTTCCCATCAACTCAGCTCTAGTTTTAGATATTTCTACAAACAGAATAAAGTTTTTGCTTGAAGGCTGTTCTCATCAAGTAGTCATAGAGATTTCTTAGATCTGCTTATTTTTAAACAATTTCATTATTGAATTCTATGTAAAATTTAATGAGCTTGTTATACTTCCATGGGGTCACTTGGAACATTGTTATGAGCCTTTCTGTCCATTTGTTTCTTTCTTTGTTTTTTCCAGTTCTGTTATACTCATGCATTTGGGTGACTGTTTTAATTGCTCAGTCTCTCCATTCTTGGTTGTCTGCCAACCATGACCGTTTCCAGTTTCTTCTGCCTTTACTTACTGTCATTTCTACTAGCAAGCTTGCGTGTGTATGTTTTTGTGTGTCTCTTTTTGCGTGTGCATGTGTGTGTTGGGGGAGACAGTGTGAACACATGCATGAGAATTCTGTGTGTACCAATACTTTTTCTTTCTTTCCATGCCATTTCTTTTTTTTTTTTCAGTATAGTTTGTGTTGCGTTAAGAGTTCAGTTTCTTTTACTATTTTGTTTTTGTTCTTTCATTCTGTTATGTTTTCTGTTTTTCCTACTTCTGCAAAGTTTTCAGTGGTCTGCAAATTTTAAGATTGATTGATAATCTTTATTCCCAAGGGTTATATATAAGTATGTGTGCGTGTTTGTATGTGTATGTGAGAGAGAGAGAGTGTGTGTGGTGTATTATTACCCAAGCATAGGTATTTTTTAAAAGAGGAATATTGTCTGTATGATTAAAAAAAAAGAAGAAAAGCAAAAAAGTCTGCAGAAAAATTTTACAGTGGAGGTGGGGGTGTCCATGTTCTGTAGGCTGACCTCTTCCCACAACCATTCTTTAAAGAAAATGATTTCAAGAGTGCCTTGGGCCTATTTTCACTGGCTTGAAGAGGGGGAGAGGCATGAGTTGCATTATGCCATCATTTGTGACTCAAATCTATCTTTCAGCTTGTTATTCTTTCATTTTTCCTTTTCAAAAATTAAATGGTTTCCACTCAGCACATAAATCTCTCATTAAAAAGATTTTTTCCCCTCAGCTGGGAGGGAGATGGATATTTTGTTTGTTTGAATACATATACATATGTGCTATTATAAGCACATATTATGTATTCATGCAGACTTAATGTGATTTATACTAGATACAAACATTCTGACATTGTCACCATTTTGGGTGCGAACATTGCATTCAAGAATTGTACAGGCAATATACATGCAGGTGTATGTATGTGTATTTTTGTGCATGTATGCATGTGCATGCATTGTTATACATGTACACAGATGCACAGACAGAGGCAAACCGGAATGTAATTCATGGAAAGTTTATACCGAGTTTATACATGTCAAATGTCAGTTTTCCAACTCATTTGTTTGTCACTTTAAACAGAGACAATCAGATCAGTATCATTTATTTGTCTTTTTTGTTGGGAGGAATTGCCATTTTTTGGTGTGTTTTTACCCCTCCTCTTTTGTTGTTCTTGTTTATACATTTTCTTTAATACGGAATCTATACATCCATATTCATTCTGTGCAATTCTGAAAAATTAAAGAATAATTGTGCATCTTTTTTCCTAAATAATGATAATAATGTATGGAATTTATATAGCGCTGAATCTTGTAAAGCAACAAATCAAACGCTCAGATGACATTTTAAAAAATAAAAATTTATATCAAGGATAATGGAATAAGCACTCATGTGCTTTTTTACATCCAGTCCCCATGTGTATGCGGTTTTGTAAATTTTGTCATCTGTTCCCACCGGCACACAATGGCCTACTCTTTTGAAAAACGGAACAGGATTTAACATGTGCGCAAGATGTTCTGCATGTGTTGGCACACAGGGCCTCGGTTTATAGTCTCATCTGAAGGACTTTTTTTTTCATAAAAAGAATATTTTGAATTACTTTCTTGATCTTATTTCTTTGTGGGTTAATGGAATTTTTAAAAGCATCATTCTTTTGCTCTAATATTATTTTGCTAGTGTGTTATTGAATCTTGGAGAGGTGTGGACTTCCGTTTTGAAAGATCCAGACATCATGAAATAATAGAAAGGTAAAGGTAAAGGAGTCCCATAACCTATAAGGTCGTAGGGTAGCGAGGCGTCAGAGACCTCACTTCTCTAGGGCCAACATATTGAGGGCGGCGCCCATCTCCTCTCCCTCGCTGCTTTACTGGGGGAACTGTACTGAAGCCAACTGCTTAACTTGGCTGGGGGAAAGCGAGTGCTCCGACCACTGAGCTATCCCGTCCCCTGAAATAATAGATAAGAAAAGTAATAAAGATTTTTTCAAAAGTTACCTTAAACAAAAAAGAGAAAAAAGTAGTTTTGGACTTTATTTTGAAGGATTAGAACATCATGAAATTGTACATGGGGCTTTGGATAGGCCTAAAAACTTGCAAGAAGTGAGCACTAGTCCTTATGTGCAGGTAAAGAATGTTGCAAGTTTTAATTCTGTCAGTTTTTGAAGACTGATGCATGAAGGAAATTTATGCATATATTGTCTGCTGAAAGCTTGTCTGCCAGTTTTTTTTTATTTGCTTCATCCATCTCTTTATATCTGAAAAAAGTCAGTTTCATTTCTGTAATTCTTTTCATTGAGATTTGAAAGAGTTTATAAATATATTTTTTCAATTTCTGTTTTTCAAGAAAGGACTGACAAATCATTTTTCTTTGCAGTAAAAAGACATAATTTCTGGTAATGTCATTATTATGAATGAAGAAAAATACTTTCATGCAGATATCTCTTATCATCACTTCAGTGTAGCCTATCATGTTCAGCAAAGGGTCTGTGGCTGGGCTCAGGAGCCTGTGTAAAAGTAAAAACTGGCAGCTGCAGCTAAAAGATTTTACTCTGTAACTTTTTTGTTCCTTGGATAGAGCTCCAAGGTTCACCAAAGGTGAAAATATTGTTTGCATATGCAACCCTTTTTTCCCCGCTCCCATCAAGGTTTCATCTTTGGGGACTTCAATTTGAGATTTAGAAAAAGATCTATCTGTCCTCTATTTATTTTGTAAAATAAACATCTGCTTGGGAACATCATAGTATGTGGCATTGTTCAATAAACCATTGTTCATTTGTCATTTTTTTCTATTAGCTGCTGCTTAAAGGTTCTTTTCTTTCTCTATTTTCGAAATAAATCTACAAAACAAACAAAAGTTTTATTGTAAATGAGTATGCAAAAATATGAGTTTTATTACTTAGTGTTTGTTAGTTTATTTTTGGATTTTTTTTTTGGTTATGTTGTTCGTCTTTTTATTGTTCCTTTCATTGCAAACTGGTCCAGTTTCTTAACCTATTTATTAAACAGGAATAGAAAAGAAATACTGGTGATGACATCTGGTCGCACGTTCTCATTAACATCTTGGAAAGAATATAACTCGTCTTATTAACATTTTCACAGATCCTTCTCACTTGTTCATGTGTCTATTCCTCCCCTCCCCCCGCCACCGAGTTTCCCACAGTGGTCACTGCTGAGGTTTAAGTTCAGTTTCATTTGCTGTTTACACTAATTATCTGAATGCTATTGTTTATTATATAATGCTTGACTTCACCCTCTCCTAATGATGCTATATGCATTGACTTGAACCATATTTTTTGCTTTATATGTCTTTTGTCTAGCCGGCGACCCCCTAGCCCACCTCCTGTGGGGTACGGAAGATTTTACGGTAAATTAGTGATCAGTTGTTAGGTAAAATCTGAGGTATCAATACAAACCATATGAGAGGTGAGATCAGAGTTTTGTAATTGATGTGTTTATATGTTATTTGTTTATGATTGTTTATCTTTGATGGGTTTGAATGTCTGCAGTTTGTCAGATTTTTGACAGCTTGCATATGAAAGATTCTGATCAGGATGCAGTCTGTTGGCGATCTGTTCAGCATATTGTGCTTGATAGTTCGGCAACACACGATGACAGCATTCACATGGTGTGCTGTCAACTGTTTTCTACTTTCATCGTGTATTTTGTTTCAGGTGTATCCCTGACAAACTTTAGCATAAAGGCTGTGCTATATTCAATGCTTTGCAAATTGGATGTGTTTCATAGCACATTTGCAAAGAATCTTTTCAAGATGCAAGAAGGCAAAACATTTCTTTTCAATTGCTGAATATAGTTTTTAAAAGTTTGTTTACTGCTTCTTATTTATGCTTGATGTATTTCGTCCCCGGTATCATTATTTTTTTTTTTTGGCAACCCCTCCTCCTCCCTGCTGTTGTCATCAGGCATTTATTGGTCATTTGAAGAATGGGTATATTGATTTACCAGGTTGGTTTTTTTCCATAAGCATATGGGCAGTTAGTAGATTTTTCACTTGGACAGATCCCAAGTCTAACACTGTTGAAGTATTTGCTGCTGTATGGCAACACATTCTTAGTTGTTGGAAGTTTAATTTTGCCGCAGTCGGCATGGCTCTGGCAACACAAAATTCCCACCTTTTGCATGCATGCTTTCCCTGACATGATGAAGATACTGCATGCCAGCATACAAGCAGTTCGAGGTTGGTCTTGCAACACCCAACTCCATTCCCCAAAAGAGAACACCCAAAACAGAACAGACAAGCAGCTAACCACACGTTTCCCCTGAGGTGACCCCTCCCCAGCATTCAAGTTTTCTTCCTGATTGGATCTCTAGCCACAAACTAAATTTCCTCAGGCGCAAGGTGCTGGCCTTGAGCTCTGGCGTGGGGGAGGCTGGCTCCATCAAGTGGGACCTGGCCCTGTGCTTGTTACTCGCATGGATCATCGTGTATTTCTGCATATGGAAGGGCATTAAGTCCTCCGGAAAGGTGATCACCGGACCCGTTTGAAACAAACAATAGTTCTTGCGTGGTTTATGATTTTTTTCTTTTTAAGTCTTATTTTTCTTGTTTATCGTTTATGTGTACACACATTCCTAGTTGTTTAGGGACTGGCTGTGTTCGGCAGTTTACTTCAGAATGAGGCTTTGTTGCTTATGCGTTTGTGTATGGGCACCAAGTTCTCTTGTGAGAAGAGTTTTACTCAGGTTCTACAGATTTTGCCCTGTTGATTTGCAGTTGTAATTAAATGTTTTTGTTTTTTTTCTCCTTTAATTTTTGTGGTGTCGGAGGATCAGTAAATGCTTCGTCATTGCTGCTGTCATCAGTTTAAAGTTTCTTGCAGGAATAAAGTCAAATCTTTTATAAGTTAACATAAATTATGTGGCACAGTGCTGCACTTGTATTTTTCTTTATTTTTCTGTATGATCTTTCTCCCTTTATGATAAAAGTCAGCTTTTCAATAATGAAGAGACTCTGTCTCCACTTGCATAATCAAATCCATCTCCCAATGATAGCGGGAACAAATTTCCATCGACACCACAGTTACACTGCATCAGTGTCCTGTTTCTGTTTATAAATTATTAAGATTCCCAGCATCCATAACCTTTGTAGAAAGTTTGATTTTTGACAGGTTTACCAACAGCAACATGACAGAGAGTAAAGCATGTGTTTGTATTTTTCTTCACAGGTTATGTATTTCACGGCAACCAGTCCATATGTCCTGATGTTTGTGCTGCTTATACGTGGTGTCACCTTAGAAGGAGCGGGGACAGGGCTGAAGTACTACCTGCTGCCAGAGTGGAGTCGTCTGCTGGATGCCCAGGTAATTGCATGATTTTATAATTGTTACTTGGGAATATCATTCCCTCTTGGTCAAAAATATATGTTGTGTATATATCATTTATGTCAAGTGCAAGTCCCGCTGTTCAGACAGATTTTAACTCTTTCTTCCCCATTTACGATATACTTGTAGACATTGATCAACCATATCATCCCATTCACAGGTATTCTTGTAACAGACCACTGTGCTAGAATGGAGCGCTCCTATTGGGTGGATCAGTAGTCTAGAGGTATATAACGTGCCTGCCTAAAAAGCAAAAGGTCCGGGTCAGAAGTGTCTGGTGGTTTGAACCCCCGTTTGGGCCTGAAACTTTACCCCCATCCACTAGACCTTGAGTGGTGGCCTGGGTGCTAGTCTTTCGGATGAGACAATAAACCGAGCTCCCATGTGTTACACATAATTATTTAAAACACACAAAAAACATGGCAACAAGAGAGTTGTGCCTGGCAAAATTCTGTAGATAAACTGTTGCAGATAGGAAAAGAAAAAAAAAAAAAAGGGTGGCGCTGCTCTTGTGGCAACACGCTCTCCCTGGGGAGAGCAGCCCGAATTTCACAGAGATAAATCTGCCATGACTGAAAGTGGCATAAAATAAATAAGTAAGTAAAATAAATTGTGTCATTACTGAGAATTACTTCATCTGATAGCTTTAATTCATTCTCAAATGATTTTTTTACATTCCATGTTGGCACTCTCTGTTCTGCGTTGAGTTTTCATTGATCTATTGCCTATCAGTCAATATGAAAAAACGCTCACAATATCTCTCTGCCAAAGAAGCTTCTCGGTCAGGTTCCTGAGTGGTCTAGGAACTACAGTAGTGATGAATCTGAGGATTCAGCAGAATATGCTAATATTAGTGACCAGAGAAACATTGGGAGTGATGAAGACTGACAGATCTAACTCTTATTTGACTGATCAATGTAGGTGGGGCAAAGTGCAGTGGATAGCTGAAGATGTTACCCCCAAATCTTGAAAATTTTACATTATATTCCTGCAGTTACTGCAATCAATACATAAATAAGTATGTGGTAAAGGCTGAGGTAATATTACTTCACTGAATTATTATTTTTGAAATGAAGTATACACATGCGTGCTTTGAAATGGCATGCAGGCATGGTCTTGGGTTTTTTTGGCACGGATAATAAAGTTTTATCTATGTATGAAACTTTTACATAGAATTAAAAAAAAAATTTCATTGTCTTGGTTTCTCAAAGCTTTGTTAATTTCTTCAAACGCTTATTTTCAACTTAATAGCTATACAAATTGGACCATTGGTAGTTTATTTTTATGACATTAAGTCTGCCAAATTTGAAAGCCATCCATGTGATAGTTCAGAAGTTAGCACTTAATTTCTCAGGATGTTTATGTGTTCATGCACACCTGGCTACACAGCTGGGCAGGAGGAGAAAATTCAGGTCACACCTATGGGGTAGAAAGAGTTAAATAGATGTAGATAGAATTTGGGACTGGTATATTAGACTCTGTGTGTGTGTGTGTGTGTGTGATGCTTTTGGTCAGCATTTCATGAATCATAATCAGCATTGAAAAGCTAGTGCTCTGTCCAGTATAATCATGTATCAGAGAGGTGCTGCTCAGCAGAGAGTTGATGAAATTTACAAATTGATGACACAGGTGTGGGTGGATGCTGGTACCCAGATCTTCTTCTCCTACTCCATCTCCTTGGGTACACTGACTGCTCTGGGAAGCTACAACAAGTTTACTCACAATGTGTTTAGGTAAGTGCTTCAAAAACAAAAAATCCCCATTTGACTGCGTCTGTCTTTCTTCCTTTAACCCTGGTAGCGCTGAATAGACAGCAGCAAGGCTCAGTTTCTATTGGCTGAATTAACATTGGCTAGCGTTGTTTTGAAGCAGGGTGGGCTCAAACAACCCTTGATATTGATATATAACAAGAGAGTAAACTGTAAAATCAGTACCCTCTGTTACAAATGTCTCCACAAACCAGCACCCGCCTACCTCTGTGAATGTCTTCTTCTCATTCTCACCACTCTGCTGCACATACCTTGTCCTTACAAATACCTAGATTCAACCAATCCACCGTTGGCCATCGCTATTTCTCTATTTCTGGCCCATCGATTTGGAATGACCTCCCTCTCTCTGTGTGCCAAAAGCCTTCTTATGACACTTTATAATCCAGTCTCAAAACATATTTATTTCAAACCTAAGATTTTCCTCTCCTGCTTCATCTCATAGCTGTTCCCTGCCTTCAACAGCCAAGACTCTTATCGCCCTGCCAGGGTGTGGGACCTGTATGTGTGCATGCGTGCACATTTGGACTTATGGAACTATTAATTGTTACTGGTTGTATGACTGTGTAAGAATGAGTTGAGTGCAAGCGCTTTGATTTGTCTCTGCAAGATATAGCGTTATATAAATTCCATTTATTATTTTATTATATATAAACTGAATTAAGTGTGTAAAGCTATAAATTCCTGGAAAGAATGGATAACAAGCTTTTAAATTAGTGTAATTTTATAGCAGCGTTCATGATTATGTAAAAAAAAAAAATTGTGTACGCACTACCAATCACTGTTGCGCTGTCAGGGCCCTGGATTGATTTTGATACGATAAACAAAGTTCCTGTGGTGCATAAATGTCATGATTAGGTAAATACTATTTCTTGACATAAGTTTTGAAAAAAATAAGGAGTTTGTATCGCTTTATCAGTTGTCAAATACTCGGAATAAATCAGCAAAGGGATCGATACCATCGCGACTGTCATGGCGGAATGTGCGAAGTGGTGGCATTCTATGACAAATATAATGATCGCTTGATTTCATGTGATGCAAAGTACTCAGCAGCATAGCAGTTTGACTCAATAACAGTTATTTCAAAGCCTCGTTGCATAGCCTAGTGGTCAGAACATTGCGCTCGCAATCTGATGACCTGGGTTCAATTCCTGTTTAAGGGGATATTTTCCCCTGGAGTTAACATCTGTGCAGACTCCACTCTCCCCAAAAGTCCTTCGGATGAGACTATAATTCGAGGCCCCATGTGCCAACACACGCAAAACATCTTGCGCACATGTTAAATCCTGTTCTGCTTTTTGTAAGAGTAGCCATTGTGTGCCGGTGGGAACAGATGACAGAATTTACAAAACGCATACATACGGGGACTGGATGTAAAAAAGCACATGAGTGCTTTTTCCATTATCCTCGATATAAAAGAATAAAACAAAATTAAAAAAATAATAAAGTAAAACAATCTGTGATGTTGAAATCGTAGCGAAGAAGTCCATCCAGCAAAACAAGCACCGCTCAAGTCGGTCAGATCCTGATAAATTTTTACCGAGTTTTAAAAAAGTATTCCACAATCCTTACCTCATCGTCTCTCTCATTGTTTTATTCAACCAAATCCAGCCTCTAAAACTCCTCCTCGCTGTCAATAATGTAAAAAAAAAAATTTAAAAAAGCTTGAAAAACGCTTGAAGAAATGGCCGCCATTTTTGTTGAAGATGATCTTGTCTGGTAAAAAGAAACCCACTCTTAACCAATCAGATTCTTCATTGCTTGTGTGTGTTGTATGACCTTCACCCCTTTCTGCAGCCCTACAACGGCCTTAACATTCATTGGCTGACCTTTTAAAGTGAAAGTAAGCTTTCAATTATGATCACCTTTGTCATCCCAGAATATTCCGGGATCCGCCACATAGCTTAGACCTGCCGTTACCAGAATATTCTGGGAACTGCGCAACTAGGGTTAAATAATCTGATGGTTATGTTTTTGTTCAGTTGATCGGTTTGTATTGGGGTTTTGTTGTTTGTTTCTGTTAGGTATTTTTTAATGGATATTTTTATAAGTAGTACATATCCCACTACACACAGTTTCAATTATTCAATCCTGATTTGAGAATACTGTGGTGGTCTATGCTCAGTCTGAGGTGTTTTGGTCGTTGTCTTAAAAAAGTTTCATATCTGCAATGAACTTTATAAAATTGTTGAGATTGTATTTAAAAGAAAGTAAATGTTCAAAAGTGTTGTCTGTTAATTTCCTCATTTGGAACTGCACCATTGTTTTTTCGGGGGCCCAAGAAACAGGCTTTTCCCTAGTTGTAGAGAGTTGCTTGTTATGTAACAGATTCTCTGCAGTAACACAGCCTCAAGCAAGTCTGAGGAGCCTCAGTGAACAAAGTTTTACTCCTCTTTTTCCTGGAATTTGTAAGGAGTCAGCGAGACAAAGCACTAAAGAGCTGTTCACCAATATCCTCCGCTTATGTCAGTTGTGTGCAAAACCTGGGTCTGTGTAAAGGCATTACCAGTCCATTCTGCAGTGTTGTTAATCCACTGAAAATTATATACATATGTATTTCCCTCCTCTAACAGTTTCTGCAGAAGTTTTAGCCAGGCCCCTGGGGATCTTGTCATCTGGTTTTCTTTTCTTAAGTTTTACCATACTTCATTGTCTAGGTGCATATAACAATTTGGCAAAAGTAATTTCAATTTTTAAAAAATTCTTAAAAACTTATCTGACTTGTAATCTCTACAGAGTCACCTACATTGCATTGAACCTGAAAGAAATGCTTCAGGAAAGTTAGATTTGTTTGAGCCGCACTGAGCAACATTTTTTGTTCTTTGCTGCCTCACAGGTGTTTTAGTTTTGGATTCTACCCTACTTTGTGTGTGTGGGTTCTAGTCTCTAATGAGGTATCTATTTGAGGGGATTATTTCCCTTAGTGTTAACATTGATTCTGAGTTCACGCCCTTTAAGGTCCATTAAACAAGACTTAAGGCTAACTAGCTTATATATATGCATATAGAACATATCACATGTTAAAACCCAATTCACTTTTGGTAGATAAGCAAACTAGCTATGACTGTTGACATGAACACCACACATATGCCCAGCATGCACCCTAGCTGTAACTTTAATTGTCATGTGCTGCACTCTGAATTCAGATTAGCACCCCATCTACTTCTCAGCATTCCGTCTACTCTCCATTGAGGTAAGGGAGAATGATGATGTGTTTCAGGGACAGCGTATGTTTTGCCGTGATCAACTCCTTCACCAGTTTCCTGGCTGGCTTTGTGATTTTCTCCATCCTTGGCTTCATGGCAGTGAAACAGGGCGTGGATGTTGCCGATGTTGCTGAATCTGGTTTGTGCATTTACGCCATGTTTTTTTCTCTCATTTTTCTGTCCCTTGTACATTCTTTTCCTTTTAAGTTTCTTTATTTATGTTTTGTCTGTCTGTTGCAGTTTTTCAAAGTGTATTAAGCATTATTTTTTCTAGATCATTCATTATTGTTTCTTTAATTCAGGGATAAAGCACAGAAATTCTTCTATGTTTTGAAAGTGGATGGTGTGTGTGTGTGTGTGAATGAACAGGCATTTATCAGCAGTAGTCTATTTGGCAGTGTTAATTCTTATCCTGCAGCAGAAATAAGTGCAATATGCTGTGGACTGACACCCCCCCCTGAAAAAGTATCTTATACCTGGTGTGTCAGTTTCAAGATCCATTCTCATTGGCTTGATGATCTTGTTTGTTACTGTAGCCTACTATTTGTCAGGATAAATGTACCACCAACTTTATTCCAGAGGGATGTTTGACATGTGTTTTCTTCCACCATATTTCTAATCCTATATGTAATCAGTTTTTCATGCTTTTCTTATGCAGTGTTTATAGTATTTTGATCTTCTCCCTTAACTTTGCTACAAATCATGGAGGAACTGAAAGGAAAGGTTGTTTCCTAAATTCTTCCATAGTATTGGATGAAGCCAAAGCCTAGGTCAATGCTAATTGTTGTCCTGTCAATGTGCTGTGTTGTCTTTTTTTTCCTGCTTACTCTTTCATCTCCTATTCTGGATAGTTCTCTAGAAAAATTGTTTCAGCAAGGCCATTAGATCTGGTAACATGAGGATACCAGCGTAGTTTTCATTGTTTTGATGTTGGCAGATCATTTGATGGAATGATATACTGTCTGATGGTTTGGCACACTTGTTCATCGGTGATATATTTAGTGTCTTGTCATAATATGTAATTTCCATGGGTTGGATTCTTTTTCTAGATCTCTTGGTGGTGTCCATGTCTCACATAAGTACAGAAAGATGGAATCCACACAAGTACAAGAACCTCTATTTTATGTTTCATAGGGATGTTTTTGTACTTCCAGGCAGGTGTTAGTCTGGATGATGCTGTCGTTGCTCTTGGTTTTGATCCCTTACAGCTGGTGATAGATCCCCCCATAAGTGAACTTTTGAATAGGTTCTATTTGTTGCCCATGGACATTAGCTTCTCCAGTGATAGCAGAGTTATAGCTTCAAGGCCATCAACTTGGTTTTGCGATAGTGTATTTCTAGGCTATATTTTGGGATGTTTCATCCACCTGTTCTCACAAGCATGGCAAATTCTTAATCACTGCCTCTCAGGCCATCAATGTCATCTGCAAAGCAAGGGTTTGTGACAGTTGTTTTTGTCAATGCTTACTGTGCTAACATTATGTTTTTACATGTCATATTGCATTATTGCAATACGTTTGAAAGTGTGGGAGATAACCCTGAAGAAGTCCCACTGAAATGTGGAACTACTATCCAAGAACACCATTTGGAAGCATTGCACTCACTGCATAAGAACAAATTGCTGGATAGTGTAGATAAGTTTCTTCTAGATATCAATTTTCTTCATTTTGGCTCACAGTACATCCTGCCAGACTCTGTCAAATACCTTTTCAAAATCTGTGAAAGCTTGGAATACCCTGTCAGATGTTGGGAGGTGTTATTTATAGAGGGTATGCAAGTTGATTTACTCAAGTGTACATAAGCATTTGCTGAATCCAGATGGCTCTTCAGAAAGAATTGTACCTGTTTGCAGCTGTAATCTACATCAGTCTCTTGTAGCACACAAAATATAAGTCTGATGTCCTTTGTATTACCAAAATAAACCTACACCATCATGTTCAATCTGTTTATTGTGAATATTATGTGCAGGACCAGGCCTGGCCTTCATTGCTTACCCTGAAGCTGTGGCTCAGCTGCCAGTGGCTCCACTGTGGTCAACTATGTTCTTCTTCATGCTCATTCTGCTGGGCCTGGACAGTCAGGTCAGTGGGCTTTCTCTCTTCAGCTGTATTTTGGTCAGTATTGTAGACAATCGTCACAAGCCACACACAAAAAAAATCAAAAAAATCAGGGGGCATTGTTAATTGAATGACTGACATTTGTTGCTTGATCCAAAAGCTATGGGTTTCACTCACAGCCCTAATGTTGGAAGCATGCTCTTCTTCTTTGAACTTAAAAGTTGTATAGACTCTTATCTGTTTCCAGATGAAATTTCAAACTGAAATTCTGTGCATACATTTTATGCAAGATATTGCTTGGACATCAGATCCTCTCCACTTTTTATAAAGGGGTTCATAATTGTGTGGCAAAGGATATATATTGCAAAATAAGAATGCATGCACACTTGTATCACTTGTAGACATCATCTCTAATGATGAAATGAGGCCACATTAATGGCATGAAAATGATCACATGTGTAAATGTATCGTCAGTGGTAATGAGTCGGACAAAGGACAAGAATTTTAAGAGTGTATGTAAGATGCGATGCACTCTCATTTCAAAAGGAAATGATTCAGAATGAATGCTTAACTGAAATAATTTATGGCTCTTGGTGCAATTTTAAGCACATTTAGTTTTGTCTTTTCACCTGAAAGAAGCAGGCATGGGATTTCTCTGCTTTTTGGCGGAATTCCACCATCATAACTTACATTTCCACTGACTTTCTTCATCATTTAATTGTAGTTGCTTCATAGAGATATGAGGACTTTCCTGTGCTCCATAAATCAAGGAACAGATATGAGGACTTTCCTGTGCTCCATAAATCAAGGAACAGATATGAGGACTTTCCTGTGCTCCATAAATCAAGGAACAGATATGAGGACTTTCATGCGCTCCATAAATCAAGGTAGAGACATGAGGACTTTCATGCGCTCCATAAATCAAGGTAGAGACATGAGGACTTTCATGCGCTCCATAAATCAAGGTAGAGACATGAGGACTTTCATGCGCTCCATAAAGCAAGGTAGAGACATGAGGACTTTCATGTGCTCCATAAATGATATATTGTCATAAGCAGAAACAAAAATAAAACAGAAAAATTGTGAAAACCTGATTGTATTCATCAGATGAATTTTTTCTCAGGTGCATGAATGTCATTTTATAAACAGGAATCATGGTTATGAATATCTGCTTTTGTCTTTCCTTTCTGCAGTTTGTGGGTGTGGAAGGTTTCATTACGTCTGTTGTGGATCTGTACCCTGCCTTCCTTCGCAGAGGATACAGACGTGAAGTGTTCATAGCCATCATCTGCGTTATCTCCTTCTTCATTGGACTGTCCATGGTAACAGAGGTGCGCCATTGGTTTCTTTCTTTTTTACCCATTTACTTTTTAGGATAAAACAGAATAAGACTTAACTATATTAGGGCGATGTTTTTATAAGTATGAGTGTGAATGTAAATATGATTCGAGTCAGGGACCTAGTGAGAAATTGATGCATGCATGATAAGGTTTCATTAGCAGCATTTGGTTTGGTTTAAAGAATTTTTGTTTTGTAACTCTATATAATATCCAAGAGAAATCTAAATTTTTTGCATTTTGGATCTTTCTTAGGAGATGAAGCAGTGAAATACACAAGTTTCTTTAATCAGTTCAAATCATACAAAACAGTTGTCAGTTATGCTTTTTCATCTGTAATATGTTAAATATTCTTCTTTGAAATGGAGGCTTTTCTCTATTATGATCTTTTCCCTTAAACTTGTAAACAAAAATGTGATGGAGAAGAAAAATCAGACCATGATTGCAAAACCAAAATTTGACAGCGGTATTAAAAAACAGACCTGGGATAGATAAAGTACTCGGTATAATAAACATATTTTGTGCCTGTATGTGCATTACATTTTGATATTTCAGCCTTAAAAAAAGAAATAAAGAAAAAGCCTTACAACTTGTTTTGGACTGTAAAAAGAAAAAAAATTTATACGTGTCCCATCTAGTCTTTCAGTGTCATTCTTCAGCAGAATGTATTGATCTTTAACTCTTTCGCCACCACAGGCAATTTTTGTTGCCATAATTGTTTGCTACCATTGCTCACTTTCATCAACAGACATATGACAGTTATCCACAAGCAACTAAGCTTCACGCCATCAACTGACATCAGTACTATTGATGGCATGCAACTCTTTGTCCTTTGACATAGTTTTTAATGGTGCAACCTGCTGTATTCCTCAGACATGCTTAGGGGCAGTGTTTGAAGTTGCAATTGAAATGGCGTTGCAGCCACTGGCTGGCTGGTGAAAACATGTAAACCACATTCCAATTCATTTTTAATTGTACTGATAGTGACGGTCCTGTTGCTAGTAATAGTGATGAACAGAGGAGGTTATCTGATGAAAGTGAGCAGACAAGGACTCAAAAATAATGTGTGCAATCTGGGTTTGTTTTCATGATAAAGGGAATAGGGAGGTATGGTTTATTTGGTTCTCATTGCATTTTTTGTGCATGCTCCAGCTTCAAAGATATGGGGGGGGGGGGGGGGGGGGTGGAGATTGTGACAGTTATATGAACGTGTGGGCAGATATGGGTGGGTTGTTTTTTTTTGGCAGTATATATACATGTGTACATGCTGCATTACATATACATATGAAGTGGGCAATGGGTTTGTTTGTATGTTTTAAATACATGTAAGAAGGGAAAGTGGCAGGACAGTTTAGACATTCACCTGTCTAACAAGTAGACCGTGAGGTTCTGGGGTTGATTCCCAGCCTTGCCCTTCTCAGTCTGACAGAAAAATTGAACTAAATGTCAAGTCTTTCGGAGGAGACTAAACCAGTTGGACCCATGTGCTTATGGACTTGAACATGTCAAAAGAACCCACAACAGTTGAAAGTTAGAAAGAGCAGGGAGGTATCTCTCGACTGTCCTGGCAAAATTGGTAGGTTCAATTCTCCACAGTCAGAATGTGGCTACCTTAGTGGCAGGGGGAAAGGAGTGGCAAAAATCTCACCATTGGTGAACCTTGGAGCTCTAACTGATGAATGGAAAAAAAATGGAAAAACCCATAAAGTATTATGATATGTTTTGGGAGGGGGGGGGGGGGGGGGTGTAAACTCAACAGTTACACTGTCAAAATACACTACCTGAAGCTGTGGTTACATTCATCAGTGTGTGAAATTCAAGACAGCGGACTGAATCTTTGTGACACCCCCACCCCCCTTCCTTTTATTTTTAAAAATCATTTTTACTCCTTTGACTGCATTCACGTTGAATTTCCAAATGATGGTTAAGAGAACAGTAGTTTATGAGACTCAAGGCTTTCATCTTTATATTATGCATTGTGGACCTGGCAGACCCATTTTTCTTATTGAAAAGATATTAACATTATAGCTTTTGATAGAATGACTTGAAAATCTTACTTCAAAAATTGTCTTCCTTAAACTTGGTATGACAATCATTTTCTCAATAAATGATGCTGTCATGACATCCTTGTTCCTTTCGCATGTGTCGCAAAGACCCAGTTTTTGATACCCTGTAAAAAGAAAAGTACAAAGTCATTAAGTTAAAAGTACTACATCATATGTCTTACAGATGTAGTTTTTTTAAAGAGTAAGAATGTCAACATTTGCTGTGGGTTGATCTAAATTTTCTTAACCCTTACTTTAAGATTATTGCACAAGAAAGATGGTTCCAGCCTGGGAAACAAGTCATACTGGTTGAATTTTTAGTCCACGCTTTTGTTCAATATTTTCACATTTTAACAGTTGGCAGGGTCTGACAGGCCCACATAATGGAATAAGTGAAGAGACAATGGAAGTATTGTGAAGGTTATAGACTAATATTCAACTGGCAGCAATGTTGAAAAATATGTGGTGTTGAATGGATATAGAACTTGGTGGCGGAAGAGTTAAAAAAAAGATAATCCGAAACAAAAATTCATACAAAAACCATGCCAAATACTGCATATTTAGAGGTATGCTTTCCCTTTTGTTTAATAAACTTTTTTTTTTTTTAAATAAATTTTTCCACATCCTTTTGGTTTTTTATGACTTGGACAGATGTTTTTCATAACAATTTTACAATGAGCAATGCCCTGTAATAGTTTTATCATTGATGCTTGTTAACTTTGTAGTGTCTGTACATATCAATAATTTCTTTTTCCTCCTAATGCCACAGATAGCATGATGATATGAAATTGTGGAAATCATTTTCAGCTTATACATTTGACTTATTTTTCCAGATTGTGTTTTTATTTTTTAATGTTAGTATTGTTTTTATTTCTGTTCTTTCATAAAGTCAACGTAGATTAGTGTAAAGGTAGGTATCTGTAAACTTAGAAGTGTAGTGTGATTGACTGCTTTTGTGCATAGTTTTCATCTAAGGATGAGACTGTGCGAGTTACTAGTGAACCGACTAAGCACGGTTTCATCCCTCCCCCCACAGGGTGGGATGTATGTATTTCAGTTGTTCGACTACTACTCTGCCAGCCGAATAGTTCTTGTTGTGGCTTTCTTCGAGTGCATCACGGTCGCTTATGTGTACGGTATGTTTGAAGGAGAATGAAGGTGGTATTTTGACAAATTTCTCTGTTAATGCCCTTGTCATGAGTTTTGAAATCCAATCCAGAGTGTGAAAGCAAGATATTTCAGCTGTGCTAGCATTATGAGTTTGGGTGTTCTATTCATTTATTGATTTTACTTATTCTTTTTGTTATCATTGAAAGCATTGGAGATTCATATGGACACTTTAGAGATGTTTTTTTCTGCTGATCTTTGTCATGGTTTTCCCCCAATCATTCTGCATTTGTTCATCATTGCTCATAGGCAGCCACAGCTAGAAACCAAGCCCTAGAAGTGCACAACTTACAGCGCACATTGTTGAGCAGATTTCAATGTGCAAAAATTGTATTTCAATCTTTTATGAATTTAATTGTGAGCAAAATATGTATCTGAGGGGATCGTGTTATACTGACAAGTTCTTTACTGTTTTCTGACTGTTTGAGTTGCTTTCAAAATCAAAACCTCCTTTCCTCTAAAAACATTTTTTTTCCAAAAAAGAAATATAAATCAAATTTTTAAGAAATGTTGTCCCTGTGAATCTTTTCCATTTATATTTTCTTGCTGCGTTTGGAAATGTTACAAATAGCTTAAAGCCCTCTTTTTTAATGGCAAGTAGAAAGCTGTCTTAAGCCTTTATAGCATTATATATTTCAGTTTGCAGTGGCAGATCATCCATTCAGTGATATTCTTTCAAGATGACATGTAGAAAGCTGCCCAAGCCTTTATCACTTTATTTCAGTTTGCAGTGGCAGATCATCAGTTCAGTGATGTTCTTTCTTCTGTTTAATGTCCTTCCACTACTAGATGAGATGATGTGATGTGCAAAACCTAAGATGTCTTCGTTTGAATCTCTCTAGTCTATTTTTGTCCTCTGTGTGTGTGTGTGTGTGTGTGTGCGTTTGTCTGTGTGAGCAAAATCTACAATATCTTTCTTTGAATCTCTCTAGAGTCTGTCATTTTTTCCTCTGTGTGTGTGTGTGAGAGAGAGAGAGAGAGAGAGAATGTGTTGGCTTGTTTGTAGCCTATTTGCAAATGAATTATGTTCTTCTGTTCAGCACTACTGTCGCCATTTCAAACTTGATAGCTGGCACAAAGACAGCAAATTAAACACCCTTCTCATAGAAAAAAAGGAAAGGTCTATTTTATTTCATTTAAAAGACAATGCAGTGGCGCATGGGATTAATTTGACCATCTCTTCTCTTTTTGAGGTTGAAGAATTTGGCTGCTTTAATCATTACTAAACCCCCATATCATTGATTCATTACAGTGACTAACTAAACCATCACCTCTATAGAATACTGTATAAATTTATTTTAAGATATTTCCTTTAACCAGTTTGCTGCCTGTAGGACGTCAGCTGATGTCCTAAGCAAAGTGCTTCTCCAATTCCTACAGGACATCAGCTGACATCCTTGTTTTATATTGATTTTTCCCAAGTTCTTCTCTGGTCGAAAGTGAAAATATTTTCTCACATGGTTAGAAGATGGTATCAGCTATTCTAAATTAGGAATGGCATTCCTCTCCGTCACAGCAGATGTCATTTATTCCTTATCGCATGTCTGTAACTGGCCAAGTTAATGTGTCTAAGCAGATGGCCATGTGGCAAGATGAATTATCAGCCTTTGTGCTCAACAAACAGCCTGGATGGCTGGAAAATGTATGCTACTTTGCAACAGTGCAGTTGATTTTTAAAAAAATCAAAATAATAAGGAAGGTGATGATCTTTTGTCCAATGATTCCCTTAAAAAAGACAATGATTATCAGTGATAGCTATGTGTGACACTTGCTGGATGCTATGTAGCAGATGAACTTTTCAGCAGATGAGTGTACTCATGATAGTGAGAGTTAAGTGCACTCACAGTTCTAGTGATAGCAGAAGTCGAGGCCTGAGGCAGTAGGAAATGGGAAGGGTGGTGGGTGCGAGGAGGGAAGGGGTGGTGAATAGAAGAAATCAGAGTGGGCAGGAGGGGGCATGGCCAAGTCAGCAGGGCCAGAAAAGTTGAACTTATGCATTACAATGAAATATGTGTGTGCGTCAGATCAAATTGGTAAAGATGATTCTTGAAGAGTGGGTTTTTTTTTTTGGTTTTTTAAAAATCTTTTTATGGTTTGTTGCATATCTTTGCCAATGAATTTGCATTAGTGTCATGCAAAAAATTGCATATTTTTTAAAATTCTAATTCTAAAGGCATGTTATGTGACATTAAGTGATTAAAAAAAAAGTAAGATCCAGAGATTTGGATTCATTCATTCATTTTCCCTACAAAAACCTTCTCTACAAAAACCTATCTCTTTTTCTGGCAGCGAGCTGGTTAAGTGACTGAACCATCATCTCTGTATAGAATACATACTATTTGAAGATATTTCATTGCAAGCAAATGACACATCATATTAGATTTTATCAAATTGTTTTTTGACTGGGCACAATAGGTTCTAGTTTTCATTGTTTCTGGAGATAAAGCTCTTTACTGTTGATCTGTTCACATATACTCAATTTTTGAAGGTAGCAGATTTGTGATTCTATACATACTGCTTAAATATGTGTCTGCATAGTTTTATATCAATATTTGTTTTGTTTAAGTAAATATTGAGAATGCCCAGGCTTTTTTTTTTTTTTGGGTGGGGGGGGGGGGAGTGATTTAAAGTAATAAAGAAAAATGCCCACTTGGGGAAGAGGGGGTGGGGGCTAACATATTGCACTAGTTAATACTGAAATGTGAAATGAAATACTGATAAGTGTACTTACCAACACGAAATATTGATTCTTACCCCTCCCCCCTCCTCCTTCGTGTTTAAAGTTCTGCACACCGTTTTGAGTCTTCACATCCTTTGCATCCGCTAAAAGTAAACCTGCCTGGGAACATGGTGCATTTTTTGGGGGTGGTGCATGGGCATTGATTTTATTATAACAAAAATTTGAACTTTTTTCTTTTTAACGGGTGTTCATGTAAGTTCCTTTCTTGACAGGTTTTGTGAAGTTTAACAGTTTTGGAAAGAAAAATATGCTGTGCCAGTTTTTCATGTTAAGCACTGGGTAGTTGATAGCTCTTTCACAGTTAGAATGTTAATGTGTAGTAATGTTTAGATATTATCAACACTGGTGTCTTCATGGTCAGCACTGAAAATTTACTTTTCAAAACATGTAGCAGTGATACATGTTCCAACTGAAAGCGTACACAATACACAAAAACTAGTATCACCTCTACCACCATGGTTATTTCAAAATGATACACTTACTGAAAGTATATGTGCACTGCATTTCTGTAATTGAAAGAGCATCTAATAATGGTAGTTTTTATTTTAATGAAATATACTGTTTTCAATAACTAACACTATCCTTTCATATTGTTTACTGGAAGGACAAGCTGTGCACAAAAGTATATAGAACTTCAAGGCTATAACGGCCCTCAATCATTTATCAGAAGACATGATTTTCAGCTATACCAAAGGTATTATGTTAGCCTCTGAGGCCTCAGCAAGGCAGAGACTTGGAAGTGTTCACTCGGTATCAACATTTATGAACACTTATGTATAAAATCTCTTGGCCACATAACTCCATGAGGAGAAAAGAATGGATAGACAAAATCTGCATAGTTATAAAGAATGCACAGTCTCAAACTTAAAGTGAAAAGCATCACTATCATCACTCCAAATCAAAGTGAATTTATAAAATAACAAAAGGGTTATGACATACCAAATTTGACTTTTATGTCAAATTTCAAGTTATAGTTGTTTTTTTCCAGTGACCAATCGGATAGTATCTAAAGATAATGCATTATATGGCTTTGAAGCTATACTGACATTGGTATCAGTAAGACCTATTAGATGGTGTTCTGTGTGTGCTATATCAAAACAAGCAATTTGCACTGCACTCTGTGAGCTCTCTTATAATTATTCATAAGCCTCAGTGTGAACAAGTTTATTAATTCCCTGTGGATTGGATCTCATGCAGTTTTTGTTTATAAAGGGTTTTTTATTGTTAAATGCTCATAGGTAAATTAAGTTTGCATTACTACCCACATTTTGGGAGAAAAACGTTTTATTTCATGTGAATAATAGATGAGGTATAGACTATAGAGATGCTTTTTCATCCAGCCCTTAAAATGAAGTAGAACACAAAATAAAACTGAAAAGGGAACAAAATAATAATAAAAAGAATAGAAAATAATTGGAAGTGATAAGGCTCTGGTTTGATTGGTATTTGCTTGCAAAAAATAACTAGAAGTGATAAAGCCCTTGTTTGATTGGTGTATGCTCGCATAAAATAATTGGAAGTGATAAGGTCCTTGGTAATTGTAGCAAGAAAAGGAACAAAAATGGACAAAAGTCATGCTATGAATGGCAGAGGTGACTGGTCTGAATTTCACACAAAGGAGTCTTTTGGGATGAGAATGTTGCAAAACAAATGAGCATATACACATGCCCAGTAAGATGTTGATTTAAAAAAACAACACTTTATCATGGCTTTTCTGACCATATTGGTGTGTCATTAAGGTCTGCAAGATCATTGAATTAGTAGTTAATGTTGTCAAAGCCTCCGTGACTTAGCTGACATCATCATCATAGCTCTCACCTGTTATTGCACATCCTGAAGATTTGGATTTAGATGATAACTGTATGCAAGTTTTTTCTGCCATAAAACTGAAGTCGGAATGCATGTAATCAGAGACCAACGGTGTGGGAAATAGAAAAAGACCTATAGAGAGGAAAGTAATCCAGATGTTTTAGACACGTCTTTTAATGCGGGATCATCTTTGAGTAGAGCAGCTTTTAGAGGCTTTGTTCCACCCTTTATTGCAAAAAATCAAAACTTTAAAAAAGTCCATTCAATTATATTGCCATAAGTTTGTGTGGATGATTATACTTTTTCTTGGGCTTCACATGACAGAGTCATAGATTGTAAAGGTTCGAAGTCATATCATACTTTTACAACTTTACCATCTTCAGTGTGCTTTGAAAAAAACCTGTATTTTAAAAGTCTTAGAATTTCTCCATATTTGACAGATTTACTTGCAGTATATACTGATTATCATGTTGTTATGTACTAATTGATTAACAGGGGTTAAATATTCATCATTCCACTGCTGAATTCAATAGTGTCTTCAAAAAGAGTGTTAGCACATGCATTGTAGCTGTTAGTCATGAAATCAGACTGGACAGCACTAGTGTTTTGGGACAGCGATATATTTTCTCTCCCCCTGTACATATTTTCTGTTTTTAATCGGTTCATAAGTAGTTTATATTTGCAAGGGGATAATGGAATTGTGTTAATATGCTTTTGTAGTTGTGACTATCCAGAATAAAGTTTTGACACCATATTAATTGTTTTGTATTCTTTTTTCTGTCTGTTATTTTTTTTACATCAGTTTCCCCACCGGGGTAAGTATGGTAGACTTAAAAGTGAATTGTAATGATTAGAAAATCATCAAGAGAGGTAAAAATGTAGATAAAATTATTTTTCTTTTTTGGTTTTGCTTAAATCTTTAGTTTTTGAAAAAGCCAAAATACGGATAAAGGTAGCTTAGAAAAGTGTTAGAAAGGTAATGTTTTTGATAAGTAGGGTTTTAGAGATGCAAGAACACATATGATATTTCAGCTGTATGGATGTCAGTATAACCATTAATGCGATTTGTGTCCAGGTGATTGTGTCTTGGTGTGCACAAAGTGTGTAGTGTTGTGCATAACTTCTGCATGGGTTGATCCCTCAAGGGCACACACTGGTGTCGGTGTGTGTACATTGCCATGGCAAAAACTTCAGCATGACTCATTGTGTATTGTGCAGGGGTGGAACGCTTTTACGACAACTTGGAGATGATGTTTGGCTTCCGGATGGGTCCTGCAATGAAAGCCTGCTGGACTGTTCTGACACCCATATACACTTTTGTAAGCTTTGATTCGTCTTAAAAATGACTGCATGTTTTTAAACAATCTATTTATCAAATTATATCATTTTTGTCGTGTGTTAGTTGATACCGATCTTTATGTTTGTAACTCATATTGTTTATTTGAGCCCCCTCCCAGTCCCACCATCTCCTTATATATTTTCGTCTCCCCCAGTACTAAAATCTTGACTCCAAGTGCAAAGGTTTTTAATGTGCTCTGTATCCCCCAAAACTTAAACCATACCATTGAGTAGGAAGGCTTTTAGATGCTCTATATATTATACATTCATTTTCTAGATTCTGCTTCTTCTTTGAATGCTTAGACAGCAACTATTGTTGCCTGACATATGAGTGCAAAATGCGTTGCGCTACCTTTAAGCACCTGACATGTCAGGTCCAGCACATTTTACTTCAGTGTTGGAGAAAATTATCTTTTTAAGTCTTACTGGAAAAAAAGGCAGGAGAATGGACCAAGAAAACAGAAAATAGACAAGTTGGTGACAGGAAGATAAGGAACAAGCCAGAAACAAAAAGAGAGGGATAGACAAGAGGGAGTTTCTAGCTCAGAATTTCCAGCAGGTGGCGATGCCCCTTTGATCCCCATGGGGGAATTTTGTAGAGTAAGCAGATATATCTGTATTTATGCTCCCAATTTCTTTGCATCCTTTAATGCCCAACCGTCAGCGGTCCTAACAGTCACACTGCTTTTACTGACCTGCAGCTATGCTTTGATAAAGGGACTATTCCTTCTCGATTTACTTGCCTTCTTGACCTTACAAGATGTTGCTAAAGCACACTTCTGGCAACTCTGAAATCTTATTTTATAACCCCTCCTGAAAAGGTTCTAGCTTGTTGCTATGTTTTGGAAGGAAGGGGTATATATATATATATATATATTATATATGTATATATATGTATATATATTATATATATATATATATATATATTGTGTTGCAGTGAATTGTGAAGTACCTATATTTCGTGGCATGTTGTGAACTTTGATACTTGGCTAACATGGATCTAGCTGTCATAGAGATACACAAAGCTGGTTCAGATGTTGACCCTAGTGGCACTGAATACACAGCAGAGGATTCAGTACTACTGGGTGAACTGACATCGGACAGTGTTGTTTTAAAGCAGAGTGGAAATAAACAACACTTGAAATGCACAACTGACCAAGTATGTAAGTTATAAATCACTAAAAAGCTTAGACAACAAGCTTTTATAGGAGTGTAATTTTATAGCATCATGTTCTGTTTTTGATTATGAAAAGAAGAAAATAATAATAATAATAAATGGAATTTATATAGCGTTTTGCATCCTTTAATGACCAACCGTCTGACCTGCAGCTATGCTTTGATAAAGGGACTATTCCTTCTTGATTTACTTGTCTCCTTGACCTTACAATATCACCTGTGTACTACTTATCACAGTCACTCCTTCAGGGCCCAGGGGTGCAAACATTGTTAAGGTAAACAAATGGCATGAGTAGGTAAATCCTATCTCTATTGTTATTAGTTTTGAAATTTATATAGAGTTTGTGTGGCTTCATCAGTTGTCATTTACTCAAAAAAGTCCATCAAAATGATTGGCCCCACAGTGATTATGGCAATGAAATCTCTGAACATTCAGTTCATGCCATGTGCCGGCTTTCTATGACAAAAATGCAACAATCGTTTGATTTTGTGTGATGCCCTATAGTCAACAGCATATCGATTTGTCTCAACAATAATTAATTTAAAGTTTTGTCACATCGAAATTGAAGTAAAACAGTCCGTGATGTTGCAATCGTCGAGTAGCGAAAAAATGCTTGCAGGAAAACTAGTGCTATTTCGTTCAATTGGATCAGGATCAGTTTGTCAAGTTCTTCAAAAGTATTGCATAATCCTTACTTTGTTGTCTCTGACATTGTTTAATTTCACCAAAGTGAGCCTCTCAAATTCCTTCTGATTGTCAAAAAGCTCACAAACACATCAAGAAATTCTGGTGCAAAGCTTGACATTTATTTTTTCTTAAGTAGGAGAGATGGACAATCATGACTTGTCCAAAAAGAAAAAAAGACCCCCCCCCTGAACCAATCAAAATTCATGCTGCTCATGTGTGCTGGTTGATCTTCAACCCTTTCTGTAGCCCACCAATGGCCTTAACACTCATCAGATGACCTTTGAAAGTGAGCTGTCAGTTATGATCACCTACATTGTCTTGGAATATTCCAGAGTTTGCCATACTGCTTTGTAAGTTTGTCCCAGAATGTTCCGGGAAGCACACTTTTAGGATTAAGAGACTTCCTTTATTTTTCAGGTGTATTCTTTATTTTTCAAGTACCATTGATATGTACCAATCATAAGCTAGTCAGAGAATTCAGTTTTTGGTAAGAACAAAGGCTGTCTGTTTTTATTGTAGTTTGTGCTTTTGCACTTCATTATGAAGAATATAAGACACATGACAGGAGTATCTGAATACAAGAAAATCGAAATGATCAGGAATAATAATAACATGTAAAACTAGAGTAGCTTGAATAGTAATGGAAAGGAATTTGAAGTTTGGAGGAAAACAACAGCAGCAGACTGTGAAAAATCTCACCAGTCAGAAGCAGGATAAAAATGGAGAGTGCATCACAGAAAGCAACTACCTTACAACCAGGTGGGCTAAATATTGCCATCAATTGTAGAATCACCAGATACAAGGGGACACTAACATCTTAGATGTTCAAAATACAACAAATGAGATTCTCTGTTATGAGAGAAAACACTCAGGCAGCAGTAAAGTCGGTGAAGAATGGGAAGACTGCTGGTACTGACGACATTCTAGCACAAATTATAAAGAACAAAAAATGAACCAGGAAGGGATGTGGCCAACAACATGGACTCAGTCACTCAAGAAGGGCACTCTCTGGAACTGTTGATACTACATAACTGGCAGCTGGTTCAGTTCATACCTTACAGACCGATTCCACAGTTACAGTAAATAAGATTCAATCAGCACCTGCCAAACTGGAATGTGGAGTCCCACAGGGGTCAGTTCTCGGCCCTGTTCTTTTCACTCTCTACACTGCCCCACTTTCACATATAATAAACCGTCATCTAATCAGCCATCATTTTTATGCAGACGACTCTCAGATTCTTAGTAGTGAAACTCCCGAAAATCTGCCTTCTCTCTTGACAAATATGTCCTGCTGCCTTCAAGATATCCAAAATTGGATGAAAGAGAACAAGTTACAACTAAATGCAGATAAAACCGAAGCCATGCTTATAGGGACCAAACACAAACTCTCTTCCATAACAACAGCTTCAATAGAATTCGGCAATACATCTGTCCCTCTATCCACTGTAGTGAAATATCTAGGGGTAGTTATCGATAACACGCTCTCCATGCAAAAATTCATCACCCAAACCTGCCAGTCATGCTACTATCAATTACGGCGCATTAGTGCAGTTCGAAAGTATCTGTCCACTGATGCAACATCCAAACTAGTCACATCTCTCATTCTCTCACGTCTGGACTATTGCAATTCTCTTCTGGCTGGTCTGCCAGCATCATCTATCCGCCCTCTTCAATGTATACAAAACTCTGCAGCTCGACTAGTCCTCAGAAAGAAAAAATCTGAGCACATTACTCCTCTCTTGTGATCTCTCCACTTGCTGCCTGTGCCACAGAGGGTAAACTTTAAGATCAGTACCCTCTGTTACAAAAGTCTCCACAAAACAGCACCTTCCTACCTCTGTGAATGTCTTCACTTGTACACTCCTTCTCGTTCCCTCCGCTCTGCTGCAGATACCTTGTGCTTAAGAATACCTAGATTCAACCAGTCCACTGTTGGCCGTCGCTCTTTCTCTGTTTCTGGTCCAGTGATCTGGAACGACCTCCCTCTCTCCCTTCGTCAAAAGCCTACTTATGATGCTTTTAAATCCAGCCTAAAGACGCATTTATTTCAAACCTAAGATTCTCCCCTCTTGTTTCATCTCATTTCTGTCCCTGCCCTCAATAACCAACTCCCCCCCCCATCAGCCTGCCTGAGTGTACAACCTTTGTGTGCGCGCGCGTTTAGATTTGTATTTGTAAAAAACTGTCAATTGTGCGCATGTGTGTGTTTACATTTGAATTTGTAAAAATCTATTAATTGTAACTGGCTGCATGTCAAAGACTAGGATGAATGAGAGCGCTTTGATTTGTTTTTTTGCAAGATATAGCGCTGTATAAATTCCATGTCTTATTATTATTATTAGCTGCATATGACTCAGTCACTCAAGAAGGGCACTCTCTGAAACTGTTGATACTACATAACTGCCAGCTGCATAAGCTATGCCAGCAAAGTGTGGCTGAAGATCACCATAAATACATTTAAAAGAGGTGGAATAAGTTGTTGCAGAAGAATATACTGGACTCTGCCCTGGAAGAAGCATCATAGAGGAAATTTTGCTAATACAGGGCATGTTTCCTTGTCAGGCAAATAACTAAATCATAGCTGTTTAGTTGTGGTCACAATATTAACATAGCTCCTTGTTTGTGGGAATTTTACTTGCACCGTCTCCTAAGAATTTCTTTGAGAGGAAAGAGTTCAACATTTCTCATCTGTGTCGATTCGTTTAATTTTGCAGTAGAATATAATTATTGCTAGAATAGTGAAAAAAATCATGTCACTGAATGTGTCTACTTTGTAACACACCACAAAACAGGTGTCTTAAGTTATATCATCTCGACTTCATTAAGTAGATCCAGTCCATTTTTTAAAAATTTTGGTTATTTTCATGATGCTAGTTTATAAATAAATAATAATTATATGGAATTTATATAGCGCTGAATCTTGTAAAACAAACAAATTGAAGTAAATCCACTTCAGTGAATGTTAATTTGCTGTATCAGTCGTGATTTTATTTATTGATCCCTTCTTGCTTGATATGTACATGTTGATCATTTAGTGTTTATCAATTTAGTTATCAGTTTTTAAGCCAATATTTATATCCAGCCTTCTGTTAATGAGATGCGCATTTTTAAAGTGTCAATAATATATTAGACTGATTGGAGCAGATGCAAATTATACAGTCTTACATGGGGAAGGGAGGAATATATTTATGTCATTCATAATGTTTTAAAATCCCTTCACCAACATGATATTTCTTTCCATCCCAGGTGATCTTTATCATGGGGTTAATCAGCTATTCTGACCTGACATACAAGCGCAAGACTGTGCTTTATGAATACCCTGGTTGGGGAATTGCTATCGGCTGGAGTCTGGCTTTCATTTCCGTCATCTTTATCCCCATCGTCATGGTCTACAGGCTGTTGCGTGCAAATGGCACAATGTCAGAGGTAAATGTTGGGCAACTATTAATGTGCTTGTCTGGTAAAGCAGTACATTTGTAAGAGAGTTGACGAGTCTGACCTAGATATACTGCTAAAAAGGTAAAGGTGTCCCATAACTTATGTGGCCGTAGGGAAGCGAGGCATCAGACCTCAGCTTCTCCGGGGACTAGCATATTGAGGGTGGCGCCCATCTCTTCTCCCTTGCTGCTTTACCTTCCCTGACCCTAATGAGGGCAGGTACCCATTTACAGCTGGGGGACTGTGCTGAAGCCAAGGCGCACAGACACCCATCCACTTGGTGACCATGCTCGATTCTGCTTAACATTGGTTTGGGGAAAGCAAGTGCTCTGACCACTGAGCTATCTTGTATTCTGCTACTCCTCATTAAATCAGAATTACTTACACACAGTACAGATTTTTTCAAAATTTGCTGACAATTTTTCATGTCAGTATGTTTTTTTAATGGTAGAATCTTTTCATAACTGGCTGTATTCTTTATATATATATATATATATATATATATATATATATATATAATGCATATGCAGGGTACGTATGCTCCTTGAATTTTGAGATCCCCTCTTCAAGGCGTTGAATCCCCATGATTATGTCCAAAATGACAGAAACCGTAAAATCCCTAACACATCAAGGCATGGCTGTCTGAAGTATTTTAAGGATGAAGATAAGCTGAAGATACATTTGCATGTGTGTGCATGAATGAAACAGACAAAGAGTAACAGACAATAAAATGTCAAAGGGAGGTTGCGCAGTAAGTTACCAGTATATCGATTATCCATGTTGGATGGGTTTGTGTCTGTCAGAGTTCAAAACAAGAAAGCAAGGCTGAAACTGCATTAAATTGTGTGCAGTTGATGAAAGCCAAGTTCAGAGACAGATTACTGATGTAGCAAGAAACAAAAGCGGTTTTGCTGAGCATGTAATAAAAGGTATTGACCTGCAGGCACTAGTGGACAGATGAGAAGCTGAATCCCACTACAGAGAGCTGACATAGTCTGAAGCCCACTACAGAGAGCTGACATAGTCTCACCTAGATTTGACACTTCATTCGGACCTCAGTTGCTATAAAACAAACAAAAAGGGGACAAAAATCAGTGCAGCTGGTGCACAATGCTCGTCTCTAGACATTTTTTTCTCTACTGACCTTGTACTTATTGAAAGCCGATGTGATAAGTGGTAGGTAGTAGTTGTTTCACCTTCTACCTACCGCCATTTCATTTCATAGCATGGCATACTATTCTTTCCTGACTACATCATCTTGTCAAGAGGTGAAAAGTTTGCTCCTTTACCCATAAAAATATGCCTCATCTTCATGGGGGGGGGGGGGGGGGGGGGGGGGGGGCAGGCTCCTGACCCAAGCTTTCTGGGGCAGGAGGGGGGTAAGAAGGGGACTCTCCCCCCTCCTGAACCCCCCCCCCCCCCCCCCCCCCCCCCCAATTCCATTTCAGAATCAAAAAAAAAAAAAAAAAAAGCCAGCTATACATGTGTATTACCAAGTTTACTGTGGGTGGCAATCAGTGATAGCCTAGTGTATATTGAACCATTGAATTTCTTAAGATACTCTTTGAAAAGTCATCAAGTTTTGTATTGAGAAGTCTGTAGGAACTCTGTATAATGTTCTTCAAAAGCATCTTATAAATTTTTGTGTCACTAACTGTACTATTTTTCTAATGGTAGAAATATCTCCTTAGTGGCTTTATAAATTATAGCATGACTTTGGTAAAGCTTTCTGATGTTTCCACTTGCAGCGTGTCAAATTCCTGATCAAGCCACGTCTCCGTCGCCACCAGGTGCGATCTACAGAAGATCTGTCCCAAATCATCTTGGAAGAAGACAACGTCTTCAGGGGGCTAGACGACAAAGCAGAAGATGGCTGTGTTGCAGGGGAGTCCCTGCTGTCAGATCCCCCAGAGTACAGGCAGCTCTTCCCAGACAAGAGTGCAGCAGCCACTGATGTCATGGTGTCCACAGAATGCATGCACTTGGAGGAGAAAAATATGGCCTAATCCGTCTTGCTCCTTTCTGGAGAAGTCTTTTGTTTTAAACCAAATCTTGATCGCTTTTCCTACTTTTAACATCTTTTCATGGGTCCTATGTTTGAAGTTGTGGTATTGGTTTGTGAAAATCTCTGACTGTATGTGTTTTTACATTTTGTTTGCTGTGGTTAGTAGTATCAGTTCATCAAAAAGGGTGTTCTTTGTGTGAATACTTTTTTAAAAAAAAATTACTAAAAAATAAAAAGATTCAAAATCCTAAAATAGAGTTACCATTCTATCTCTTGACTAGAAAAATACCTTTTGTGTACTTTAGTGTTTGTAAACCTGATTTCTATGTACCTCTTTGGGTCCCTATTGATCAATTATAAATTTAGAATAATTTTAATGATTTTTAAAAACTATTCATTGGAACTTTGATTTAAAATCGTGGCACACTAAAGAAAACTTAAGGTCTTTGCTGTCAGTGAAGAGTAATTATCAGCTTAATCATCCTAAAAATACAATATTTTGCATAATTATCCTTCAAAATAAGGATAAGTTGAAAATCTGGGTCTGATGCTGCAGCCATGATTTATAACAAAAGGTAAAATGAAAAAATATGAGGCCATACCATTAAAATGAGCTAGCAGCCTTGTGTCTAGTGATTAGATGTTGCTCACTTTTTATGAGATTATTTTCAGGTTAAAAAAAAAATCTTATGACACAGAACCAAAGGGCCCTTTTTTTTTTATAAAGGAAAAAGAAAAGATTGAAGCACAAAGGGCAATGCAGAAGATAAGATTTTGCTCCCATATTTTTTCCGAATGAACAGATTAAATCAACCACCATGCTTGTGCAGCGAAAAAAAATCAAGTCTTTAATAACTGTAGTAGTTAGACATTGTGTTACGAGCTTTTCCGTTTAAACATAGATCTGAATATACTTATGAACTGTGTACATCTTGTGTGATCATATCAACAGCATAGAAATGAAGCTTTCATTAGATGACATTCCCCTACCTTGCTTTTTAGTCATCACCAAAACATCTCAGTCCATTGTTTTTCCACAACTTCTTTCTCACTTCATGCTCATTTTATACATGTTTTTAATCACACACTTTTATCATACAGGCAGCCTTGAGATTTATTTTGTACTTTCATAGTGAGGGAAAAGGTTGTACTACAAATCAAATTAAAAGGGGTTGGAGGAATCGGTTTTTTTTTGTACTTGTCGGTGGTGTCCAGTGTGTGGCTGAAAGTCATTATGTGCAGGATGTTGCGACTTGCATTTCATCATTACAAGATGGAGTTTTATGTTTGTTTGGGATTTTTTGTGTTCATTAATGGGGAAAGGCTGGGAAGGATTAATTGATAAATGATTATGGCTGAAAAAAAAAAAAAATTAAAACTAATTTTAAGACATGTTTTAAAAGTTTTTAGAAAATTGTTTTTATATGAAAAAAGTCACAAAAGATTTGCACTTAAAGGAAGCAGTGTGTGCAGTTACCAAGGCTATTAACTGTTAGCTGACATGGCTTTTTTTTGAGAGGGGGGGGGGGGGGGGGTTATTGAAGTTTGACTTCGTCTGATCTGTATGGTTGTCAGGCCTTCTAAATATTTTTGTGCATTTTCTTTCTCCTAAACAAAGGAACTTTCTGTTAGTTTCAGGTGGAAAGTCTTTCCGCTAGCTGTTGAGCAAGTCAAGCATACAAACATCAACCATGACAAGAGTAAGATTTTTTGTAATGAAAAAAAAAGAAGAAAAAGATTGTGACATCATCTTTTTGCATATTCAGAATATTCTTTGTTGGGGGAGAAAATAAGAGGCTGTAAATCTCATGGAATGCCGAGTGGAGGGAAAATAGAAGATGGTCATGAGTTCATGGTATGGCAATGCATTACTTAGTCTTGAATTTGTGATTTTTTAAAAGCGTTAAACAATTCATATTAGATAAATAGTGGAAACAGTGCATCTTCTGAAACTAGAAAACCTTGTAGGAAACTAATTAGGAATTTATTGTGGGCTTTATTTAATAATGTAGTATTTCTTTTATGCAATGAGCATTAAGATGAAGAGCATGAGTTTGCATCTCATTGGGGTTCTTGTTCATTCTGTTTATGGTTTGTTTGTTTGGTTGGTTTGGGGGGGGTTTTTTTTTTGGGGGGGGGGGGGGGGGGGGCGGGGCTTTTTATATTATCACCTTTGTAAATATTCATATTTGCATCAAGATATAAAAGTAAATGACTTTGTCCTAAAAATGCACATTGTAGCTTTTGTCTTGCTCATTTCAATATTTTCTTTCTTAGTTATGTGTTGTTTATCTGTATAGGTAGGGTACCTGTACATATATATGTTGTCCATTGTTCTAGATGCACAGCAACAGACAAGTTTAATCATTTGAGAAATGTAATTACAGTAGTTTGCTGTGGATTGAGATTGTAAGTGCATTATTGTCTGACGGAATTGGATCAATTTTCTTGTGTTGGAAAAAATGAATTTCTGTTTGATTCAAAAACAAACAAAAAACCAAAAAAATTTTTTTGAGGGGGGGAGGGGTGGGGCAGGAATTATGGGTGGACGTTTTAAAATTCGAAGAGGAAAAGGTATATGCTTTTTCATAATTGGCACAGTTGTATTAATTGTTGTTGTTGTTGTTAATTCCTTTTATTCCTTTGGGGAAAAATACAAGAAAATCTAACATCACTTCTGACTTAAAGCTAGCAGCATGCATCATATAGTCCAATCAATACTCAATGATTGGATGATGCAACAGCCTGATAAATTGCTTGCTTGAAGCAATCAGTGTTTGCTGCTTTTATCACAGTCCATATCACACTTGAGGATTTGCACAAGACTGATAACCTGTCAGCCTTAGTGTTCAACTAATGGCCATGAAATGAATCAGAAATCTGAACAGTATATTCTTCACTCTTGAATCTCCAGCAGATTTCTCACTAAAAATCAGTTGCTCTTGGGTCTAGACCTACCCTTGTTCTCAAGCAAGATTTTCGTCTTTTGTGACATATTTGCACAAACTGTTGATGTGACAACTTGCTGGAGTGGACTGTGCTGCTTTCATGGCAGTACAGATTAACTGCTCCTATAGCAACTTTGTGGCTGGTTGACAGTAAAACTGACTTCAGTGTATGAAGAGAACAATATAATTCCAAATTCTAATTCATTGCACAAATGGTATGTCTATATTTTCTTTTCCTATGAGAATTTTGATTTTTTATCAAAAGTGTTTTCCTTATTAAGGAACTAATACATCACAAATCATTTAGAGTCATCAGTGTATGATAACCATTATAGTTTGTTTAAATTTGCTGGCCTGTTGTGGTTTCTGATGTATAAAGGTGCAAGTGGGGGAGGACAAGGAGGGAAAAGTTTGGGTTTTGTTTTTTCTATCAAGAGGCACAGTGTTTCATAAGTGTTTTCCTCTTCTAACTATCTTTGTTCCAAGCACTGGTGTGCTGTAATTAGTTTTTACAAGCTGTACCTGTGGAAAAAAACAATCTTCACATAACTTAGATTTGTTTTCTTTTATTTATTGGTTTTTGTTGGTGCATAGAACATCACAATTCGGATAAGATATTCCGGCCTTTTTGACTATAATGGATTGTTGTTTAGGTTTTGGCAGTGTTCAGTACAGATTCTACACTTCATATGAGCATATTTGATATATACAGGGTTTCCTTTGTGAAAACAAAGTTGGGTTGTTTTTCAGTCAGCCACTGGCAGAAACTTTCAATCCTGCTCTTTAATGCTCTTCCGTGTTTTTGTTTAATCAATGGGCGATGATATTTTGAAAATGGTATTGATTTTTTGTTGATCAGTGGGAAATGGTATTCTGACAGTTGTAATTTTTTTTTGGTTGTTGTTTTGTGTGATTTTAGGTGTGGGCAAATGGGGTGGTAGTTGTTTGTAAAGAAACTGCAGGTGCAGGGAATGGGAGGAAGGGAACAGTAATCATACAGTAGTGATTTTGAATAAGGGATCTTACAACAGGGTGGTAAAGCATTTTATTGTCCCCATATGCTCCCTTTTACAAAGTCTGATTTGTTTGTCAGTGTGTTCACAATGTTTTGTGCTGGAAAAAATATCTCATGTCTGCAAACATCCAAACAATGTATGCGAGTGCTATCTCTATTGATCAAACAGTCAGAGTGTTCAGGCTGCATAAGAAAATAAGGAAAGCACAGAACTTTTTTCACACTTCAGTATGTTATACTTTCTTCAGAGAAGTCAAGTTTTGACAGATGTTTGGCCAATTTGCTGTGAACAGTTATGACAAAAGTACCCAGTCATTCAGAAATGCTGGCATCTTCTTCTCAAAGAAATCTCAGAACCCTTTTGTGGCTAGACAGTTATTGCTTACATTCTAGCAACCAGTCCTGGCAGGGGTGATTTGTGTTCAAACTTCAAATTTCAATTTCAAAAACTGTCAATTCAACTTCAGATTTCTATTTTGAAAACTGTCAATTTATAATTACATAAAAGCATTTAGATTAATTGTCCTTAATAGATTTTTGTTTTATAATAATCCAAAAATATTGTTGCCGAGCAATAGTTTCAATTTAATCTTTATCATCCCTTTAGGGAAATGGAGGATTATACAAAGTAACAAGAAATGAAACTATTGCCACTAACAGTCAAAATAGCCAGGCAACATTCAATCACACCATACAATGCAACAAAAAAGTTACCAACTTCTTTACATGCTTTAGATTCCTCAGACATGTTTGATATGTCGGTCTATCATTTCTAATTGAAAAGCATTTCACAGAGTTTTTCTTGTTTGTAGAGAAAGGAATTGTTTTTATTAATTATCATTTATTATCATTTCTTTTATTTATTCTTTTATTGTGAGGATAATGGAATAAGCATGCATGTGCTTTAAAAAAAAATTTTGTGTGCGTATGCAGTTTTGGAAATTTTGTCATCCATTCCCACACAATGGCCTACTCTTCCGAAAAGTGGAGCAGATTTTAACATGTGCGCAAGATGTTCTGCGTATGTTTGCACACAGGACCTTGGTTTATAGTCTCATCCAAAGGACTTATTTCAAACTGTTTGTTAGAACACATTTTGGCAATATTTTACATGGTGCATTGAACAATGGTCTCAGAAAAAAATGATAAAACTCACAATGTTATGTTGGAAAAGTTGACTATAATTTAAAGTGCAGTTTTTTCCCTCCCTACATTGTATTCCCAAGAAATTATTTAAAATATAACTGCTATTTTCATCTCAAAGACAAAGCACATGACAACTGCATGTCTGGATGGTTGCCATTCTGTAACGGTTATTTTAGGTTAAGTTTATTTAGATGTATAGTTGCATGTTCTGTTCCAAACAGAAACCCAATCAAGATCTCTCATGAAATGCTTTCCATGTTCTGAAATTTCCCCAACTGTATTAAGTATAGATTCACTTTATTATGTGAAGAGGACTATTGTTCAACACAGAAAGGTCTGCCAGTTATGATCTGATAGGGTTGAAATGATTGTATTGTATGAAAACCATATGCTGCGCGCCCATGTTCTCCAGTAGTGATCAGAAAAAGCCTGCAGTCTCATAGTGTCAATAAGACCAGAAGGGGAGAGCCTTGGTTACACATAATCAAAAGAACAAAAATTGAAGGGGTTTGGGAGGTGTTTGGTTTCTGAACTTTTTTTTTTTTTTAACTGTTGGGTTGGTTTGGGGAGGAAGTGCTTGCTTATATTCCATTTTTGTAATCCGGTGTGCTGAAAAATTAAAAATGGCTGTCTGCATTTGCAGCAACAAATTTTTTTTGTAATCTGATGCATTTGACAGACTTAAAGATGCTGTTTTTTTAATTTTTGTGTGTTCAGGAGAATGACAATCATGTCAAAATGTACAAATATGTTGATGGCGTACGTACTGTTGAAGACAATCTTCAGTGTCCGGTACTGGGAAGCAGAGTTCAATCTTGCCTCCCCCACATCAGGGAGTTTTGTTCAGATCAAACATTTCCAGCGAGAGACCAAAGGTGGTATGTGTGGAATGTACAGTTTTATCAGCCAAAACAAAAAAGGTATAATGGGATTTAAAAAAAATTTTTTGGGGGGGGGGGGGGGGGGGATATTTCCCCCTTTTAACTAATTTTGAATAGGTTTAATTGGAAAAATATTAGGTAATCATAATTTCAGCTATCCACATTCATTAAAAAGCATTTGAATGGTAATTTTTTTGGGTGTAATTTCATACTGTGCAATCAACCCACATAAAGTTTTGGACAAGTTAAAAAAAAAAAAAAAAAAAAGCAAACGAGCAAACAAGATAATCTATGCACTTATGCCTCATCTACTTTTCAACACCCCTTGAACATGAGTTTTGAAAGGGAGTATTTTTGTTGTTGAAAGGTTTATATCAGTCATGGTACACATATACTTTATGAAGTGCATTTTCAAGAATCAGCAGCACATTAGAGATTTAGCTACTTTGTATATGTGAAAATTTTGGTATATTGTTTTACAGTTTATAATTTAAACAAGGCATGATGAAAGCATTGTTTTTACCATCAAGACCTTTTGAAAAACAACTACAGTGAAGGTTCTCCACCGAGTCATTGTCATTATTTTGCAGATTAGACCTTAAATAAAATTTGAGTGTAGTTGCTTGAGTCTCCTTCTTTCTGATGTGTGTGTGTGCGCGCGCTCATGCTGTATACTGTAATGCCATTTAACCAGCATACTAGATTTTATTGAAGATACCCTGTAACAAACTTAGGGGAATAAAAGTATCAGTTTTTTACTCCAAGCTCTATATTGTGCAACAGTGCATGTTCATGCATGTATGTGTGAGTTGGCACATGTGAACATGCATTATGTGTGTGCACACACACACATGCAGAACATTTTCCGCACACATTAAAATCTGTTTTGTCTTTTGGCCATTGTGTACCAGTAGTAACAGATGACGAAATTTACAAAACCTTAAGCACATGGGGACTGGAGGTAAAAAAGCACACATGTTTATTCCATTAGCTTCAAAATAAGAAAAACACATACACACACCCACTCTGAGTATTTTCTTTTTGTGAAATTAAGGACCATATAATAAGTTTCATGTAAAGGCAGCCATCAAAAAGTTAACCTTTAAGTGTCCTGGAAAGAGTTTCATTTGGTATTTGTTTAGGTACTACTGCTATTGTGAGCACTTCTGCAAGGTATTCATGTTTCTCACCCACCACCAACTTTGCCACATAGATTACATTGCAGTGTATTTGACCATTTTCCTTGATTTGAACCCATTTTGTACAGTTATATTTTTTTCATTACCCCTTCCCAGATTCAAGAATAGTAGCCTAAAAGTGGGGTCAGTGCACCTACACACATATACGTTGAGGAAATGTATCTTTCAGAGAACATGCATATTATGCTGATACAATCTAATGTGGGAAAAAACAACTGTAGTATGTGAATACACAGCATTCACCACTTACTGTATGGGAACTGCTACCACCATTAAGTGCAGGCAGGGAGAAGTATAACTATAGAACCGCAGGAGATCCAGAAGTCCTTAATGTACCCGAAAGCAAAGACACAGACAGTCACCCTATCCTCCGAGAAGAAGTGGAAACAGCAGTCAGATCGCTGAAAAAGGGGAAGTCAGCAGGGGCTGACAACATTCCAGCTGAGTTGGTCCAAGCTGGAGGGGAAGCCATGATCAGCGCCCTACTAAGAATCTGCAACAAGATCTGGCAGACAGGAAAATGGCCAACACCATGGACGCAGTCACTCATCATCACCCTCCCCAAGAAAGGAAATCTACAACAATGCCATAATTACCGCACAATCAGCCTCATATGTCACCCAAGCAAGGTCATGCTGCAGATAATATTGAATAGACTGAAGCCACAAGCAGAGACCATCATTGCTGAGGAACAAGCAGGTTTCAGAGCAGGGCGCAGCACAACAGAACAGATATTCAACCTCAGAATACTATGTGAGCGGTACCTTCAACATCAACAAGACCTTTACCACGTATTTATCGATTTTAAGAAGGCATTTGACAGGGTGTGGCATGCAGCTTTGTGGGCAACCATGAATTTGTACAGCATCAATGCAAACCTGATCAGAGTCACCAAACAGCTGTACAGCGAGGCCACCAGTGCAGTGTACTACAACAACAACATTGGAGAATGGTTTCGAACAACAGTTGGAGTAAGGCAGGGCTGTCTACTCTCACCCACTCTTTTCAACATCTTCCTTGAGAGAATCATGGCTGATGCACTGGAACATCATGAAGGATCAGTCAGCATTGGTGGCAGAACGATCACAAACCTCCGCTTCGCAGATGACATTGATGGAATAGCAGGATCAGAAAAAGAGCTTGCCAGCCTAACAGAACACTTGGATAAGGCCTCCAAAACATACGGCATGGAAATCAGTGCAGAGAAGACCAAACTGATGACTAATAACACCAACGGCATTAGCACTGATATCAGGGTTAATGACCAGAAGCTGGAAACAGTTCAAAGCTTCAAGTACCTGGGAGCCATTGTATCCGACCAGGGATCCAAGCCAGAAGTAGTATGCAGGACTGCACAGACAATAACAGCTTTGTCAAAACTAAACACCATCTGGAGAGACAAGAATATCTCACTTATCTCCAAGATCAGACTAATGCGCTCCCTTGTCATATCCATATTTCTGTATGCCTGTGAATCATGGACCCTGACTGCAGATTTGGAGAGAAGAGTACAGGCAGTGGAGATGAGATGCTTTCGGAGACTCCTTGGCATCTCCTACAAAGACCACATAAGCAACGAAAGCGTGCATAACAGAATCCAGCAAACCATTGGACCCTATGAGAACCTTCTAACGATCGTGAAAAAGCGTAAACTTAAGTGGTATGGGCATGTCACAAGATCCCAAGGAATTACAAAGACAGTTTTGCAAGGCACTGTCCAAGGAGGAAGAAGAAGAGGCAGACCAAGGAAGAGCTGGGAGGATAACATCAGTGAATGGACAGGCCTAGAACTCAACAAAACCCTGAGAAAGGCAGAACAGAGAGAGGAATGGAGGGAACTGGTTGCTGAGTCTTTGAGGGTGCCCCCACGGTCGTCAGACTACGGGACAGATAGATAGATAGATAGATAGGGAGAAGAGCTGTGGCTTATTCACGTCAGACAGGACATCCATCACTTGTTGTCCATGAATGGGAGGAGGTAGAGGAGTGCTGTCTAGGTTACACAGTGCTGAAGTTCTGCAAAACATGTCCTAATCAGGTATTCAAAGTGTATGTCAGACAACACCTTTCTCCCAACTTGGGTCTTCCCCTTCACATGTGCACTGGTACACATTTCACCATCTTGCATGCATAGTGCACAGCAAACTAATGGGGTATAACAAATGGCTATAAATGGTAACTTAGTAAGACTTTAAATGACATAACTACAATGGTAATGCTGTGTGATACACACAGCAACAACTAAACAGTTTTCACCCTTTAACTATCCGAGTGTGATTTGCTTTCATCGATACTTGAACTGACAAAAGCTACAGTAACCAGTTTGCTCCCTCTGGGATATCAGCTGATGTCCCAGGAAAAGTGCTTCTCTAGTACCTATAGGACATCAGCTGACGTCCTCATTCCAATTTTTCACAATTTCTTGTCTGGTCCAAAAGTGAAAATATATTCTCACACAGTTAGAATAAGGTATTAGCTATTCTTATTCTTTGTCAGACACTTCGACAGCAACCATTCTTATCTGTCATATTAGTGAAAGTGCATTGTGCTTCTGTTAAGCGTCTGACAAGTCAGGCCCAGCACATCCAACTTTTGTGAAGGAGAGAATTGTTATCTTTAAAGTCTTTCTGGAAAAAAGGGAGGTAAATGGACCAAGGAGGCAAGAACAAACAAGGAGGTGATAGGAAGAAACCTAACCAGGCAGAAATAAAGAGAGGAATAGAATAAAAAGGAATTCCTGACAAGGAATTTCCAGAAGGTGGGGACACTTTATACTGACAGCAAGATGGATTCTCAACCTTTGTGCTTGACAGTCAATAACAATAATAATATATGGAATTTATATAGTGCTGAATCTTGTAAAACAAACAAATCAAAGCGCTGAACCATCCACCTTCTTCATGGAAAACACACCACTTGGCATGAAATTTTGTTTTTAAAAACCAAACTAATAATAAGGAAAGCAATGCTCTTTTGTCTGATGATTCACCTGAAAATGACAATGATTATCACAGTGATAGCGATGTGCAACACTTGCTGAATGCTATGTTGCATACACACATTTCTGCAGATGCGTGTATTGATGATAGTGACAATGCATCCACTCATAGTTCTAGCGATAGCAAAAGTTGGCCAAGGCCTGGGGCATTAGGAAATAGGGTGAGGGTCGTGAACAAGGTGTGAGTAGGAGGGAGGTATCAGGAGGGGGCTCAGCCAAGTAAGCTGGGCTAGAAAATTTGAATTTATGAATCATAAACAAGTTGGAAAAGATGATCCCCAGTGGGTGTATTTCCACTTTTTTGTGGTATGTCTTGCATACTTTGGCCAGAAATTTGCTTTAGTGTCTGGCAAAAATGTGCATAACTAATAATTTCTAATTAGGCACCTTGTGTTAATGTTAAGTAATAATACAAATAAGATCCGAATAAAGATTCAGATTTCTCACTTGTTTTAATGCCAGAATTGTTTGTAATTATTATCCCTGAAACTAAAAATCTATGGAATTGGGAAGAACCTTTAATCAGATTTTTACTGGCAGCTGAAGGTAAAAGATTTTAACACTGTTACTGTCAAAATATTTTTGCTTTGAAATAACCAATCTTGTATAATTCTGCATTCAGATAAAAATAATGTATGTCTAAATCCATTTTTTAAAAATCTGGAACTGGGAAAAACCTAAAATCAGATTTTTACTGGCAGAGAAAGGATTAAAGATTTATACTCTGTTGCTATCAAAATAGTTATATTGTGCATTCAGATAAAAATATTATATTTCTAAATATATTTTTCAAAAATTACACCACAAAGTTCTTGATGTCAATTCACCCTTTTAAAAAATTCTAGATTTAATTCACCTTTGACCCCTCTTGGGGCATGGAGGATTTCAGTCACAATACTTATTAACCACTTCTGAATCTGCTGTGCCTGATCAAACCCAATCTTTTACTAAAAACCACATGCATACCAACGCATAACAACTATTACCTCGGCCGAAAAGTATACCATTCATCAAAAGTAAATGTTTATAACAAACTGGATAAAAAGCGTTTATAGATTATTACGTCATTCCCACCCCCAACTTTTTGGGCATGGGCATTTACATGACCAGCCAAAAAACCCCTCTTCCCTGTACATGAAAATGTATAACAATGAAATCGATTAATCATCAGTTAAACAAACATGCATACACTACCGTATGCTGTTAGCCCAAACGAATCCTTCGATCTATTCTAAATATCTTTCAAAAACAAAAAAGTGGCTCAACGTCGCCATTAGATCTACACTCAAAGTGCAACTGCAAAATCTACATCTTTGACCCGTTACTGAAATTAAAATTAAAATAAACTGGTTCTGTATGCATTTATACATTTCAATACTTAAAAAAATTATATGACCTACCAACCTTGCTTATGATCATTAAATCATTATTAGTATAAGTTCGTATGGCTATTTGTGGACTCGCTGACACCAGAAAGCCCGAGGGCAGGGCGAGGCTCAAGTGAGATCTACACATCATGGTGAGATTTGGAAGCTTACAAAAACTAATTTTCTTAAAACAGAAACATGATCAGTCCAAATGGTAATAAATCATGACTGTAATGTCTAATTCAAAAAGAAAGAAAAAAAAGGGGGGGGGGAAACATCCTCTCTTAAGGGGGGGGCCCCCGGGGGGGGAGGAGCAGAAACAGAGATCCAACTAAATCAAGGGAAGCAATTCGCACTTCATCAACACATTTGTCTACAAACCTATCTCAGTCCAATACAACCTAACGTGATTCTGTACAGGTTCCTTAAGTGATTCTTGAGTCGTGTTATTTTGCAGAAGAAATAAATCAAAGGGAAAGCTGGGCAGAAGAAGGTCTTCAGTGAGGACACACTTAGGGAAACGTGGAAGCACCTAAATTTTCACTCTGTAGGGGAGGGGAGGGGAGGGGGAGACCAGGCCACAGACTGACTGAGCTGTAGAAGACCTGCTGGGTTTTTATTCTTTTCTAGACCTGTATTCATACAAGAGGACGTTGGATTCGAACGAACACACACACACACAACGCGCGAACGCGCGCACATGCATGAAGGTAGGTATAGGGCCTATATGCAAATTTGTGTACACACACAGACACACACACACGTACATAATTATATATATTATATAAAATATATATATATATATATATATATATATATATATATATATATATATATATATATATATATATATAAACCGGAAAGAAACAAGTGCAGATAACCAATACAACTCCACCATTGTAAGGGTGAATTTCAAGGATTAAAACAACAACAAAAACCACCATTTACATTAACATTTCGGTGATAACATTTGGGGCTTATTGCATTTTTTTTTTAAATCCATAAGATTTGCACGATCTGACCCATGAGTTTCCACTCCTGGATAAGTTATTGTCTGAGAGCTGGCTGTGGTATCTCTTAACCAGAGAAATGCCTCTAAAAAGAAAAACAAAGAAACACAACAGAGGTGTTGCTTTTTTCACATGAGTAAAAAAAACAACAACAGTATTTTGGTTTACCAAAGGTGCCACAAAAGCCTGACATCAGGAGGGGGGAAAAGAAAGAAACAAACAAAATATTCTCCAGTATTTTGTTGCAAAATAAATAATTGAAACAAATGACCACGGAATATTTGTGCCAATATGTTTGGGGATCCAAAAGTAAGCGGAAGTGTGTGTGTGTGTGTGTGTGTGCGATCTTCAGTTTAACGTGTGTGTGTGTGAATTGCCATTTGCTCGCCTATGTGTAAGGTATACCAACAACAGTATTTTGCTTATACTGACTCCATCCCCCCCCCCCCCCCCCCCTCTCTCTCATTCAGATATCTCTTTGATTGTGTGTTTAACAATATATAATGTTCTACCTATGGACAGTCATATACTTGACAAAGTATCCTTCCGCGGTTTGTATCTTTTTCTAGTTTTTATGGGTGTTTTGTTTAATCTTTTTTTGTTGTTGTTGTCTGTTTTTAGTTTGATCCCATATAGATCTATCAAACAAACAAGCAGCTTGCTTTCAATCCTGTTTTGTCCATACAGCTCTCCCTCACGGGGATGTCTGGACTCTTTCGGTAAGCATAGACAGCATTTTCACTCTGAAAATTCTGTGCTAGAAATTCCCCCTTTTCTACTACTCCCTTGGTTTCTTTTTCTTTAACCCTCCCCCCCCCCCCCCTCTCTCTCTCTCTCTCTCTTGCTTATTTTCTGCTTACCCAGCCCATTTTCTAACTTATTTCAGCGAGTGTAAAAAAAAAAAATTCTTAAAAGAAACCAGCGGGCAGGCCTCCTGCAGAATCACAAGCAAAGGATAATAAGACCAGGCACCATGTATTCTACCCAATATTATGGTCATGCTTAGCAATGACAAGGGAACGAAGAAGTCCATAGGCCTACAGCATTTAATGTTCTACATTTTGCAGAGTACGCTTTAAAGGTAAAGGGGTCCCATAACCTATGTGGTTGTAGAGAAGTGAGGCATCAGAGACCTCAACTTCTCAAGGGGCCAGCATATTGAGAGCGGAGCCCATCCTCTCCCTTGCTGCTTTACCTTCCCTGACCCTAAAGAGGCAGGTATCCATTTACAACTGGGTGAACTGGGAGACTATTGTTGTTGTCTTCAATTTAACATTTGTTCACTCTTAGTGATATTAGTTATTATTTGGAGACTATGCTGAAGCCAAGGCACGCAACGGTCACCCATCCAAGTGGTAACCACGCTCGATGCTGCTTAACCTTTGCTGGGGAAAGCGAGTGCTCTGACCACTGAGATATCCCGTCCCCAGGGTAAAATAAAAAGGAATGAAACTCGAAACTTTGGAACATACAGCCACTGCGTTTGACTGTAGAAAGCAGCCCTCTTGATGTCCTTTATAACGTCATAATGAGGTGATGACAATTATAGCCTACGTCAAAGGACCAGATTTCTAGTTTTAGAACATTTCACGCAGCACAAGTTCAATGGCCAATAGGACTAACTGGAGCTGGTGTCGTCAAAGTTGTCTAAAGACTGGCTGAAACCAAACAGTAAGAGAAGTAGTATAGCCTCGAGGAGATAAATGTTCAATAGGAACTTTAAATGCTGATGATTTAATTAAGCTAGTGTCGTAATTTATATTTTTCCGAAGAAAATCTTTTTGCACTTTTTTCCCCTAATAAACCCCAAAGAGTTAGTCTATAATGTGATTGATTTTTCTGATAACTCTCTGGTCATCATCTCATCGCGCCTGTCCAATCTAAGCTGTCGTTCTGTTGTATACAAAGACGTTTTGCAAATGCAATACGCAAACTGTGATAAAAATTTTCAAGAGATTGAATGTCGCCAAAATTGCAGCATTGACTTTTTATGTCACCCGCCAGGTGAATGGTATTCTTTTTAAATCCCTGGCCTATAATATTTTTTGTATCCTACATCTTGCGAACGATTTTGGTTTTTGTTTATTTTCACTTCACTGTCTTTTTAGATTAAAGCGTTTGATCCTTGCATTAAACTATTGGAGATAAACATCTGGAGAAAGAAGATAACCCAAAGCTGTCATTGATGACATTTTTTGTTCTCAAGTTAACAGCAATGAATATCTAGTCTATAAAAGCATTTGTAAGTTTATTTGTCGAAGAACGAATGAGAAGAAGGAAGGGGATGGTTGATTGTAAGATATTGTGCAGTGATAGTTTTTATTTCTTGCATTGTGTCGCCTTTTCTTTTGGGGTAGTTTTTTTCTTTCTGTTTGTTTGTTTGCTTACTTGTTTGCTTTTTATTCTATTTGTAATGTTATATTTTGCTTAGGTTTTGTTTGTTTTTGGATGGATAGCTTGATGAAAATAAAAAATGCATTGCTTATTCATGTACTATATGGAAATACAAGTTTGACTTTTACACACACACACACACACACACACACACACACACACACACACACACCACACACATGCACACACACACACACACACACGCACGCACGCACGCATGCACACATATACATACACACGTGTAAGCGCGCCAACACACTGCCTGTCTGTGTCTCTATGTCATCGTCCGTCTCTCTGTTTGCCTGTCTGTCTGTCTGTGTCTCTCTGTTTGTATGTCTCTCCTCAGTCGTCAGTCAGTCACTCTGTCATTGGCGTACTTATTTAAGTCAATCATTTACAGAGAACACACACGCGCGCGCACGCACGCGCACGCGCGCACACGCACACACACACAAACACATCCCAAAAGTAAATCACATGTTCATTTATTTTTCTTGCACAGAACCGAAGGTTTGCTCCCACCCCCTACTTGCACAGAAATGAAGGAGGAGCAAGAGGAGCACCTTAAGGCAGACCCTGAGATAAACACACCAGACGTGAGCGCAGATAGTAGCTCCAAAGGATTGAACAAAAGAGAGCAATGGGGTCGGGCGTTCGATTTTCTGTTGGCATGCATAGGGTTTTCTGTCGGACTGGGCAACGTATGGCGTTTCCCTTACCTCTGCTACAAGAATGGAGGAGGTGAGCGTTGAATGCGTTGCTGAAGTCCACAGGGATTTTTGTTATAATATGCTCTACTGGCTTTATCATGCTTTGCTACACTGATTATGCTTTCAAACAATGATGATTTCCTGGTTGTTTTAAGCATTTGAAGCGCGTTAATTGTTGCATTGCATTATGTCCTACACTCTTTTGGCACTAAATGTTTCGCTTGTTACTTTTTCGTGTTTGTCTCTATTACATTAGTTGTTAACGCTTTGATATAGCTATAGAGCCTTTGTCTGTCTGTCTGTATTTCTGTCTGCCTGCCTGTCTGCCTGCTTGCCTGTTTGTCTGTCTGTCTATCTAAACTAGAAATCACAAGTCCAGGTTTGGTACCGCTCAAGTTATTTTTTATATTTAGATGCAGAATTTTGCCTATCCTAGGAATTCAGGACAAACATTGACAATACAATAGTAATGATGAAAATAACAGTAGGGGTGTGGTGTTTTGTGTGTGTGTGTGTTGTGTGTGTGTGTGTGTGTGTGTGTGTGTGTGTGTGTGACACTTATGCATAAAGTACAAAAAAGAGGGGGGGGGGGGGGGGGGGGAGGAAAAATCAAGAATTGGAGATAATGTGGTTGTGTCCCTGAATAGACGATTTCATTGCTCCTGGTCAGGTTATTTTGTTCTGGATGTAAGGGTAGTTACTGGTCTCACTGCTTGAATCAAGTTAGCTTAGAAACGTCAGAAATAAAACAACGATGGGATTGAAAAAAGTGAATTGTGAAGAAAATGCTTTTTCTTTACTGAAATTTTGACTGAGCTTGGTAAGCTGTCGTTGTTATTGCTGTTGTTATTGTTGCTGCTGCTGCTGCTGCTGCTACTACTACTGTTCTTCTATACTGAGTCCTCTAAAAATGGGTGTGGATTGGATTCAGGGGCCTTCCTGATCCCGTACTTTCTGTGTGTGCTCTTCGGGGGCATCCCCCTCTTTTACCTGGAGGTAGCCGTGGGCCAGTTTATGAACAGAGGGGGTCTCCAGGCCTGGAACCTGGTGCCCATTTTTCAAGGTGAGTCCTTTAGGTCAGTGTGGGGGTGACGTCGTCACCATGAACATTGCTGTCGTCGTCGTCGTCGTTATCATTGATTTGTCGTCGTCGTTGTCATCATCATCGTCATCAGCATCGTCGTCGTCGTCATCACCCTCATCACCACAACCATCATCATCACCATCGTCGTCGTCATCATCATCATCATCACCCTTATCACCATCATCATCGCCGCCGCCGCCACCACCACCATCGTCGTCGTCGTCGTCATCATCATCATCATCAGCAGCAGCAGCAGCAGCAGCATCATCAGCATCATCCAGTTCAGGGAGAAGGGGGGAGAATGTAAGTCTGTCATGGACTGGTATCTGGCGCTCATGAAAATTGTGAAGGGAATCCACCGTGCAGTAATCATTGCCGTCGTCTCCATTGTCACTGTCATCGCCAGTCCATGGTCATAGGCAGCACGTCTTCAGTAACACTGCTGTTGTCACTGTCATCGCCACCGCCATCGTCATTATCGCCTGAACACCGTCATCGTGTCATTCAACCATGATCATGATGGTGATGATGATCATGATCACTGTCAGTCACTATGGTCATGAAGAGGGAAGGCAGACTGGCATGGACTGAAATGCCTGTCGCGTGGCGATGGTACACTGTATTTTTAATTTTTTTATTATTTTTTTTTGGGGGGGAGGGGGATGGTGGCATCCCCAACATCATCGTCGGTGTTGTTCTCTTCATCAGTGCTTTCAAAATTACCTTGCTTTTTGAACAGAAGTCTGCAAGCTCACAATTTCAGCTCGTTTCTATTAATGATGACTTCTCTGTGTCGTCAGACTGATTTATTTGTTTATGTGATATTTTTAGTTATTTGGGGGCATTGAGGTCACCATTAGTATCTTAATTAACAACAGATGATTGTTTGCAACATTTATTTTATTTTATTCTTTTTTTATCGAGGATAGCTCAGTGGGGACGGGATAGCTCAGTGGTCGGAGCACTCGTTTTCCCCTAGCCAAGTTAAGCAGCGTCGAGCGTGGTTACCAGTTGGATGGGTGACCGTTTGCGCGCCTTGGCTTCAGTACAGTTCCCCCAGTTCACCCAGCTGTAAATGGGTACCTGCCCTCTTTAGGGTCAGGGAAGGTAAAGCAGCGAGGGAGAGGAGATGGGCACCGCCCTCAATATGCTGGCCCTAGAGAAGTGAGGTCTCTGACGCCTCGCTCCCCTACGACCTTATAGGTTATGGGACTCCTTTACATTTTACCTTTATATCGAGGATAATGGAATAAGCACTCATGTGCTTTTTTGCATCCAGTCCCCGTGTATATGCAGTTTTGTCAATGCAGTTTTGTCAATTTTGTCATCCGTTCCCACCGGCACACAATGGCCTACTCTTACGAAAAGCTGAACAGGATTTAACGTGTGCGCAAGATGTTCTGCGTGCGTTCGGGTTTTAGACTCATCCGAAGGACTTTTGGGGAGAGTGGAGTCTGCACTGATGTTAACTCCAGGGGAAAATATCCCCTTCAACGGGATTCGAACCCGGGTCGTCAGATTGCGAGCGCAATGTTCTAACCACTAGGGTATCCCGTAAAGAGTCTTCTGTGTGAGGAAATGGGTACAGCGATGTTTCCAACTGAAACGTGGCTTTCTCCGTTCTTTATTGCTTTTCTTCTGTTCTTTCTCAGTTTATAAAAGAAAAGGTATGACATGCTCTTCTACACCATTTTATTCTCTCTCTCTTCTCTCTCTTCTCTCTTCTCTCTCTCTCTCTCTCTCTCTCTCTCTCTCTCTCTCTCTTCTTCTCTTCTTCCTCTCTCTCTCTCTCTTCTCTCTCTCTCTCTTCTCTCTCTCTCTCTCTCTCTCTCTCAACATAAAAAAACACATAGTCGTCATTTAGATACACCAACTTAATTCACCCTAATCAGTCTGGATTTAGACAAAATCACTCATGTCATACTGCATGATTAGCCGTAGACAACTGCTATCAAATTAATGACAATAAATTTTGTGGAGTACTATTTGTAGATCTCAAAAAGCTTTTGACACAATTGACCTACATTCTCATAAAAAAACTAAACTTTACCATTTCTCTACAATACCTTAGAACTACTTGCTTCCTATCTAGAAAACAGGCAACAGTGTGTCTCAATAGGTACAATACATCCAAACTACAAGCCGTCAATTATGGAGTACCACAAGGATCCATATTAGGACTATTCTCTTCTCATATACATAAACGACCTCCCTCTCCACATCAAATCCAAATGCGAACTATTTGCTGATGACACAACTATTCATACGAGCCACAACAACCTTATCTCTCTGGCAAATGCATTACAAAAAGTGTTGATCCAGTTATTGAATGGACCGAACTTCAACCATATGTCTGTACACCAAAAAAACAAATGCATGTTTTACATAGACAAAGGTCAAACCTTAACCCATAAACTTACTCCATCCAAAAAATAAAAAGGAAGTATTGAACAACTCTCACCAAAGGTTTTAGGGGTACATAGCTGCCCATGCAGTTGGGTTCTACCATATCTCACTATGCAATACATGTCAAAGCGTAACCAACTTTCTAAATCAAGCACTTCTTGACTTTTTAAGGAAACTATTCTTCCAATTTATTACAATCTCAATGACTATGCTTTACTGGTGGGATTCTGTAGTGCAAACTATGTAACCTGTTATGAGTTGAATAAACGTGCTTAAAAGTGTTCTGTTAACAGGACACGTTACAGAAGTGACTATACTCAAATAATATTCTCCCTTACACCACCGTTTAACTATAAAAAGGAGTCCTGAAGTTCAGATCTGAAGGTACTGTTCCATTATTAATAGACAATTCCCTAACCAATCGAAATACTATAAAACTAGTTTGTCCCAATTCCGAGAATAGACTTATTTAATTAGTTCTATTTACTCGGCCCCTATGCTTGTGGACTCTTCTGATAAGATAAACACATTCATTCAATAAAATCTACAAAACTATAATTAATCAAACTCACTTGATACATCATCAATAACAAACACAGTCCATAGCTTAAAAACAAAGTTTGATATCCTCCTTACTTTGCCTTTCTTTATATCTGCCAGCCTTTCTTCACCTGTTTAATGTCAGACCTTGTCTCCCCCCCCTCTATCTCTCTCTCTCTTCTCTCTTCTTCTCTCTCTCTCTCTCTCTCTCCCTTTTTCAAATTTTCATAGTTGTGAATCAGTGGTTTACCAAAGCGAAAACTTTTTTTTCTTTTTTTATTTATTTTCTATTTTCTTCTTTCTTTTTTTAATTTTTATTAACCTATAGTTATAAGAACTATCTCATCATAAAATAATTGTGTTAATTGTACGCGTATAATGAAAAAGAGTGTTGACAGTGATGATGTGTGTTGAGAATCATTTCCAGTATTTTTTTTACTATGTTCGTTTCTTGTTTGTTTCGTTTCAAACAACAAGCATTATCTTTACACACACCACACACAGAGCAACGCCAACACACACGCGCGACACCACACACACGCAACAAAACAACACACAACAACAAAAACACACTCATTCTCCTCTCAACTCTTATTTCTTCTCCTTATTCTCTTTACTTATAATATGTATAGATGTTATTTTATGACTAAAGTGATTTTTTTCTCTTTTGTAAGAGTGTATTGGTATCTTGGTCTTATTTCTTTTTCCAGGATCATTATTTTGTAGAGTATATTGTAAAAATTTGATGGTGATTGTGCTGCTTGAGAATAATCTATATAGTATTATCTTTAAACAACAAAAACACAAAACACACAACACACACACACACAAACGCAACAACAACAACTCTCTCACTCTTCTCTTTCTTCTCTTCTCTTTCTTCCCGGCCTTATAGATTTGTTTTTTTATACTTCTCTTCTTCCTGTTTTCTTTTTCTGTCGAGTCACGGGTTTATAGAGTTTATTATTATCATGACTATAACAGATGAGTATAATCAAATACGGGTTGACGGTGATGTGATGTTTGAGAATTTTTATATTTTAGAGTTATCTGAAAACACACACACACAACCAAACACACAACTCTCTTCTCTCTCCTCCTCTTCTCTCTTCTCTTACTTCTCTCTCTTCTCTCTCTCTCTCTTTCTCTCTTCTCTCTCATCTTCTCTTCTCTCTTCTTTTACTTATATGACCTTATAGATTGGTGGGGTTTGTTTTTTCTTCTTTCTTTCCTCCTTGTTTTTATTGTAGTGAGAGTATGGGGGTACTGATTTATTTGATTATCAGACATAAAATTTGTTGAGTAATCAACTAAGTGTTGAAGGTATCGTGTGTATGTTTTGTTAATCTTATATTTAGTTGTTTTAAAATTTTTCTTGGTTTGTTTCTTTTGTTTTTATGTGTGGATGTCATGGTTTATTAAATTTATTTTTAATCATGCACATATATTGAACAGAGATATAATCTCAAATGAGTGGTTGAGGGATCGTATACTGTGTTGGGATTTATAGTATTGGATTTATCTTTGAAATACACATCACACACATTTATTCTCACTGTCTCTGTCTTGTCTCTTTCTCTTTATCTTCTTAATTTTATCGTCTGTTTAAGTTCATATTTATCTGAGAGGATTCTTATTTTTATAATTTTCAATACGTTATTGGACTTGCTCTGTATAAAGTTTTAAGATTGCCTATTTCAATATCTTATAATTATGTGTAAAAGTATGTGTACCATTTGAAATGTGTAGATGTTTATCTTTATGATTATTAAGTTTGGTTGTGTTATTTTTCTTGGCTTTGTTGTTGCTCTTGTTTTGTTGTTGTTGTTTTGTCTGTTTTTTCTCTTTTTATCATCTTTTGTTGTTTGGTTTTTCTTCTCTTTTGTTTGTTTGTTTGTTTTGGTTAAGGTTTTTTTGGGGGGTGGGGGTAGGGGTGGGGTATTCTTAGGATTTTTTTTTAATTGCTTGCTTGGGGGGGGGGGGGGGGTTGTTGGGGGGGGGAGTGTTTGAAAGGTTATTTCCCTTGTTTTTATTGTGAGACTGTATAAGTATTGGGTTATTATTATTAAGATGTATCCCTAACGGGCGGGGACTGGATGTAAAAAAGCACATGTGTGCTTATTCATTATCCTCGAAATAAAAGAATTTGTCATTGTTTGTCATTGTCATTGTCTCTCTCTCTCTCTCTGTGTCTGTCTGTATGTCTGTCTGTCTTCACGATCAAGAGTAGCATCTCATCACCATCACTACTCCATCATTATCACCACCACTACCATCACCACCACCACCACCATCATCATACCATCATCATCATCATCGTCGTCGTCGTCGTTGTCGTCAGTATTATTGCAGTTGTATCGTTGTTGTTGTTTTTGTTCATCTTGGTCCTGTTGCCTTGTTTCTTAGGTTGCATTTCAATGCAAAAAAACCCTATTTAATGAAAGAAGATTTATGTCAAATCTGCTTTTTCAAGAAACATTTTACACACACCATCCTCCTCTGATTCCCTGTGTGTGTGTGTGTGTGTGTGTGGTGTGTGTGTGTGTGTGTGTGTGTGTGTGTTGTGTGTGTGTGTGTGTGTGTGTGTGTGGAAAGTCAAAGTCAAAGTCAAAGTCAACTTTTTATTTCCAGATGGTACATTGAATAAGCAATGCATTTGCTTTTTTTCCCATCAAGCCATCTATCTAAGAACAAATTTCTTAATGATTATACTGAAATACTGTGGTGTGTGTGTGTGTGTGTGTGTGTGTGTGTGTGTGTGTTGTGTGTGTGTGTGTGTGTGTGTGTGCCCGCACAAGCATACTGATTCTGGTGTTGTTAAATTTGATGTTCAGAGAGGAAGGGGGGTAGGGGTTCTGGAAGTAAAACACTTGAACACAGTTCTTTCCCTCTGCACACAGGCATCGGGCTGGCATCGTGCATCATCGTGTTCTTCTCAACTGCTACTACAATGTCATCCTGACCTGGGCCTTCTACTATTTCTTCGCCTCCTTCACCTCCGAGCTGCCCTGGGACAGCTGCGGCAACGACTGGAACAACGCCACCATCTGTTCCGTCAACTTTCAGGCCACTGCCGCCAACAGCAGCAACCCCAACATCACCCTCAGCCTGGTGGACCCCGTCACCGAGTTCTGGGAGTGAGTGGAGTTGTCCGGGGAGAGAGTGGCCCTTACTTTTAGGGCGCCTGTTTTGTTGGAGTGCTATGGGTGATGTTTAGTCCTGAGACAGTTTTCCAAAAGACTACTTTAGTCAGCAGCTGTAAGATGTAGATGTAGATGATTTGTTGTAGATGGCAGCATTTTTTTAAAAACAAGTTTGCGAGTTTTGTAGATGTCAATATTTTGTTTTTAGCACCTGCTCTTAAGAGCGGCTTTGATAGATAGAAATATTTTCAACTTGTTTAAAAAAACCCAACAACTTTGGTGGGTGCTTATAATAGAAAGCAATAGTTTAAGCATGCTTTCTAGAATACCGTTAGTGGGTATCGTTGATAGATGGCAATATATTAAGCATGCTTTCTGAAACACCTTTGATAAGAATCTTTGATAGATGGCAATATTTTGATTATGTTCTCTAAAGTACAACTCTGGTGGGTCCCATTGATAGATGGCAATATTTTGATTATGTTCTCTAAAGTACAACTCTGATGGGTCCCATTGATAGATGGCAATATTTTGATTATGTTCTCTAAAGTACAACTCTGATGGGTCCCATTGATAGATGGCAATATTTTGATTATGTTCTCTAAAGTACAACTCTGATGGGTCCCATTGATAGATGGCAATATTTTGATTATGTTCTCTAAAGTACAACTCTGATGGGTCCCATTGATAGATGGCAATATTTTGATTATGTTCTCTAAAGTACATTAATTTTTGTAGTGGATGCCATAACTATGGCAATAATATAAGTATACTTTTTGAAACACCTTTGGTCGTTGGCAGAAGACACCCGTTTAATAAGAATGCTTTTAGTGGATGACGTGTCTCTTAGAGTGTCTTTTTGGTAAATGGCAATATGGTGCATTATGTGACCGTAGAGTACCCCTGGCACATAACATAAATGTGTGTGTGTGTGTGTGTGTGTGTGTGTGTGTGTGTGTGTGTGTGTGTGCGTGCGTGCGTGCGTGCGTGTGTGCGTGCGTGTGTGTGGGGTGTGTGTGTGTGTGTGTGTGTGTGTGTGTGCTCTGCAGGAACAAAGTGTTGGGAATATCTGACGGAATCGACCAGATGGGCGCAGTGAAGTGGGACCTGGCCTTGTGTCTGCTTCTGGCCTGGATTGTCGTCTACCTGTGTATCTGCAAAGGCATTCGCTCCTCCGGCAAGGTACACACACACACACACACACAACACCACACACACACACAACACACACACACACACACACACACACACACACACACACACAACACTCGCGCGCGCGCACACACACACGCACGCACGCGCGCACACACACACACACACACACACGCACGCACACACACACACACACACACACGCACACACGCACGCACACAGACAGACAGACAGACAGTCTGAATGACCGATTGATTGATTGATTGATTTATTGATTGATCGATAATCGTTATTTCCAAGGGGAACATAAAAAAATGAACAGATTTTTTTCGTCTGGCCCTTCCCTAAACTAATATGAAATCTCGTTTACAATGGCAAATAATAATTTCAAGTAAAGAGAGAGAGAGAGAGAGAGAGAGAGAGAGAGAGAGAGAGAGAGAGAGAGAGAGAGAGAGAGAGAGAGAGAGAGAACTTCTACAAAAGCAAAAGTATTACATTTCCAAAAACAAAGTAGACATGCTGATGAGGATAATGTAATGCTGCTGCTATGGAAGTGCATTTGCTTTGAGACCCTTTGACAGGGCTGTACTCTACGCCTCTTAATATAACATAACCCGTGTCAACCGGGTCGGAGATAATTATACAGACCACCTACAGTATTCGTCAGCTACTTCGAGCAACTCTCAAAATCCCACCCATAAAGTGGATGAAGCTCGACTGTGTGGTCCCAGTCTTCCCAATGGTCCCAGTCTTCCCAATGGGATCCCAGTCTTCCCAATGGGATCCCAGTCTTCCCAATGGTCCCAGTCTTCCCAATGAGGTCAAGACTCACTCTGGGGAGGAGCCGACCGGAGACCGAAGAATCCTTTTGACTCGTATGGGATTCGAACCCACGACCTTCCAGTCCGTAACTGCGCGTAGCAGCGGTAGAAGATATCACAGATTTGGCTATCACTTAAGATTCCTGTTTCTTCAAATAACAAAAAAAAAGTTTGGGGCTTTCATTTTAATTTGGAAAAGCATGACAACAAACTAACGAAAATTAAGAAAACAAAGAAACAAACTGTTATTTCTAGACCTTCTCGCTACATTCACCTAAACGTTATTTTGAAGGCAAAAGGGTCTGGAGATCTTTTATCTTTTTGTTTTGTCTTTGGTTTTGTTTCAGGTGATGTATGTGACGGCCACTACTCCCTACATCTTCATGCTGATCTTGCTGATCCGGAACTCCATGCTTGATGGTTCAGGCAGAGGGGTGGAGTTTTACCTCACTCCCGACATCAGCAAACTGGGAGAGATGCAGGTGTAATGTGGCGTGGTGTGGTAGTGGTGTGGTAGTGGTGTGGTGTGTTGTGATGTGGTGTGGTGTGGTGTGGTATTGTGAGGTGAAGTGTTATGTGTTTTGCTGTGTAGTGTTGAGTTGTGATACGTTGTTTTGTGTAGTGTTGTGCTGCGGTATAGTATAGCATTGTGTTGTGTAATACAATAGAGTAGAGTAGAACAGAGTCGAGTCGCAGTATGGCATGGCATGGTATGGTATAGCATTGTATTGTACTGAATTGTACTGGATTGCTTTGAATCATATAGCATACGATTTAGCATCACGGTAGGCCTACATTTCTTATCCTGGTATACATTTTGCTTCCGTAGGAAAGGGGTTTTTTCTGCAAAATTTTGCCAGCGATGCTCTGGGTCCTTTGGCATGGGCTAAGTATATAAGGATATATTTGACATGAAATCACAGTTAATTGTATAGCCTAAAGACTTCTACCTAAACCATTTCACATCTTCCTGTGGATGGCGGAAAAGTATAGCTTCAGAAGGATCGAACCCTTGATCTGTTGTTCTGTAAAAGGGCGTGATACCACTAGACAACCTAGGTTGTTCATTTTTTAGCTGACCAAAATAGCCATACAAGCTTATCGTTGAGATCACTACACTACTACACTACACTACACTACACAGTGGCACACTACATTGCGCTATACTACACTGAACTGCACTGAACTACACTACACCACACCACACTACACTACACTACACTACACTACACCCCTACACTACACTACACTACACTACACTACACTACACTACACTACACTACACTACACTACACTACACTTCACTACACTACGCTACACTACGTTACGCTACACTACACTACACTGCACTACTACGCTACACTACACTGTGCCATACTACACTGCATTGCACTGCACTGAACTGAACTATACTACACTACACTACTCTACACTACACTACCCTACACTATTCGGCTATACTACACTACATTGCACTGTACTGCATTGCACTGCACGCCACTGCACCACACTTCAGTATACAACACTACACTACTCTACACTGCACTGCACTGCACTACACTGAACTGCACTACCCTACCCTACCCTACCCGACACCACACCTCACCTCACCACACCATACCACACCACCCCACACCACACCACACCACACCGCACCACACCACACTATTTTGCTAACTTTTGCTATTCAGAAAGCCAAGGCTATTATTTTGCATTTATCAGATTAAGCATGACAACAACGCTACTAGTGATACAAACGACGAAAAAGATGATAATGACAACGACGACGACGATGATACTATCATCCACCAAAACTAAGAATAGTGATGATGACAGGTATGGGTGGATGCGGGCACCCAGATTTTCTTTTCTTCCTCCATTGCTTTGGGCACCCTGACTGCGTTGGGCAGCTACAACAAGTTCAAGCACAACTCCTATAGGTGAAGGTCGCTTCTTGCTTATGCTACAGTCGATGTCGTCGTCGTTGTTTCTTGTTGTTTCTTGTTTCTGTCTTCTTCTCAGTTTGTTTAATGTCCATTCACTTCGAGTTGTTTTTTGACACTTATTTTCAGATTGATCGATTTATTTAAACAATAGAAGTAGTGATAATAATTACCATTATGATGAAAGCAATGACGATTATGTCAACAACAACAACAACGAAATAAAATTAAAAAACCGCTGCTGCTGCTGCTGCTGCTGCTGCTGCTGCTGCTGCTGCTGCTGCTGCTGCTGCTCCTCCTCCTCCTCCTCCTCCTCCTCCTCCTCCTACTACTACTACTACTACTACTACTAGAATGATGATAATGATAACAACGGCGACGACGATGATGATGATGACGACGATGATAATGATGACGACGACGATGATGATGACGACGACGTTGAAGACGACGATGATGATGTCGATGAAAGGTGTAAAGCCGGGTTGGGGAAGAAGTAGACAGTTTCTTTGTCGCACTGTTAATGTTTCTTTGTATTCATGCTGTTGCTGCTGCGTTGCTTGTTCTTCCGTTGCTGTTGTTATTGTTGTTTGCTGCTGCTGCTGCTGCTGTTGTTCTTGTTTGTTTGTTGTCATCGTTGATGTTATTTGCAGCTATTTTTCGTGTTGTT
>CM054141.1:49461515-49476515 GCA_028751875.1 Rapana venosa | reverse complement strand
ATAGGTAGATAGATAAATAGATATAGATATATAGATATAGATAGATAGATATAGATAGATAGATAGATAGATAGATAGATAGATAGATAGATAGATAGATAGATAGATAGATAGATAGAGATAGATAGATAGATAGATAGATTGATTGATTGATAAATAGACACACACACAATTACTCACCCAGAGCTAAGAAATGTGTGCTCATTGTTTAACTATAATTCATTTTGCTACCTTGCCACAAACACTCACAAGGGATGCAGGCTGATGTGTTTGGTGTGCAGGTATATTCCGCTTTCTGGACAACATCCGCATGATGCTAGGGGATGTGTGGATTGTCCACACTCTGCCATTCATGGCTGTCTGCTGGACATTCTTCTCCCCCATCTTCTGCTTGGTCAGTACATTCGTCCATCTGTGCGTCTGTCTGCCTGTCTTTCTGTCTGTGTGTATGTATGTTTTCTGACTGTCTGTTTGTCTTGTCTGTAGGTCTACGTAGTTTTATTGTCATTTATTGATTGTTGGTTTTATTTGAATAAGGGACAAAGCAGGTGGGGTGGGGGGGGGGGGGGTGTAGCCTAGTGACTAGTGCGTTGCGCTTGTGATTTGACGGCCTGGGGTCGAAATCCAGTTGGAACCACTGCCTGGACACCCGCTTTAGGGGATATTCCTCTGGAGTTAACGTCAGTGTCGACTCCACTCCCCCGAAAGTCCTTCGCATGAGTCTATAAACAGAGATCCCGTGTGCTAACGCACGCAGGACGTCTTGCGCACAGGTTAAAAACTCGTTCGATCTTTTGGCAGAGAAGGCCATTTCGTGCCGGTAAGAACAGATGACAGTAATTTTTTTTTCGTGTTTAGACATCACCCTTGAAGTAGGAATGCGGCTACCTTCATGGTGGGCAAAAACCGTCGTATACGCCACGTGTGCCGCCCTCGTCTGTATCTTGTTGTCTTCAGGCCATATTCGTGATGAGCGCCATCAACTATTCGGAGCTGAGTTACGTGAGGCCGGGCAACAAAGTGTACGAGTACCCCGGCTGGGCTGTGGGCATTGGCTGGACCCTGGCTGCCTCCTCGGCGGTGTGGATCCCCGTGGTGGCCCTCTACAAGTGGATCGTAAGCGGAGCCACCTTAGAGGTAAAGAAGGTCTATGGTGAGAGTGATAGTGTTGGGGGGTAGGTTTTGTTTCTCTGTTGTGGGTTTCGATCTGAGAGCTGTCTCTAAGAAATTCTTTGCAACATTCCCGTGTGTGTGTGTGTGTGTGTGTGTGTGTGTGTGTGTGTGTGTGTGTGTGTGTGTGTGTGTGTGTAAATGTGTGTGTGTGTGTGTGCAGGAAAATACAACACATACACACACACACACACACACACACACAAACTGATACAACACACACACACACACACACACACACACACACACACACACACACACACACACACACACGCGCGCGCGCGCACGCGCACACACACACACACACACACACACACACACACACACACACACACACACACACCCTAACTTGGCTCGGGTTTTCCACTTGTTACCCCCAACAGGCCCTGGTCCTCCTGTGCAAACCTTACGGGCTGAGGCCTCACCAAATGCGGCCCCAGGACCACGGGGAGCGGACCTTGAAGGACCTGGAGATGAGGAGAGGAGGCCTAACCGTGGGGCCCAGTCCGGCTCCTGGCCACATCCACCACACCCACAACAACGGGGGCAACGTCGCTCAGGTGAATGATGATGGCCTATACCCCCGAGACCCAGACTGCCGAGGTCACTCATTTCTGAGGCACATGTGTGATGCTGAGAGGCTGAGGGTGTGCATGTTTGTTGCAGAACTGAGGACTGTGTGGGGACAGGGTGGATGTCAGGGCAGAGGTTGTGGAGGGCGGTGGGTTTGGGGTAGGGGAGGGGGGGTGGGGGGTGATGAAAGGTGGGATGGTAGAATGGTGAATGTTGAAGCAAAACATGCTGATTGTCCACAAAGGGATCTGTATATTAAAAAAAAGTGATTTTTTAAATTCGTGAAACGGTATGATACATAGTTAGAGATATAACCCTACTCTCGGTTGCTCATTTGGTTAGTTTTCTTCTCTTGGCTTACGTTGCTATTACTTGTTTTTGGTTACCCAGTTTATTTCCATTGCATCACTGAAACAGCCAGTATGTGTGGTTTAGACCAGAATCTTGCTTTCTTGTACGTGATTTATGTAAAATTATGTATTTATTCTTCCAGAATGTATTCAGCAAAAACAGCAAATGTGTTAGGCTGATTTTTGTTTCAGCTTGGATCTGGCATGCTGGCATGATAGTTTTGGGCGTTTTGACGCATGAAGTTCAACTTTGAACGAAGACAAATCATGTTCTTTGGAAGTAATCCAACTGAATAAAAACATTTCGAGTTTTTATGCATGCACATCAACTTCGCACAGACATCGTTAAAACTTTCATGAATAAATGCTACTTTGCTCGAATATTCAGTCCCCATAACTCATTTTGTATTTTATGGATGTTACTGATATGCTGTTGATGGGTTGGAATCTTTGAATCTGATGTAATCCCCCCAAAAAACAAAAAAGAATGTGATGCAATCAGGCACGGAGAGTTTACAGTTTTCACATAGGCAGCTCAAGTTTGCATGAAGATCATTTCAGCCAGCATGCTTTCGTGTTTGGCAGTTTGGCATAATCTTTGAAAACCTGAAAAAGTTAACTGAGGGATGTCTTGTTTTGTTACAGATTCACAAACAGACCACATACTCATGACGAATCATAATTTCTAGAAGCCAGATTTTCAAGTTGACCATGTTGCTGCCGCGGGCTTACAGTAATGGGCCTCTGTACCACTGGGCCTAAACGGGCACCAGGGACATGACCAAGAATGGGTGCCCACACTGTGGTTATGTCAAAGCCTTGCGTTGGAGTTGCTTCCAAGGGTGGTTTTGAAACGCACCACCGGGACAGCATTTTACGACAAAGAAACAGATTATGGAGGTGATCTGGGCAATGGCTTTTACATTTTTTGTTTCTTTACTTTGATCCCAGAACTTTGTAACAGTCCATACACTTGTTTTTTATGAGAGAGATTGAGGCTAAGAATTCATACCAAAAAATGTGTAGACCTCTTTCATACCAGCAAACGCGAGTGGCATGATTTCTGGACTGTCCTAGTTGCTTTTCAAAGCGCTGCCTCAGAAGAACACAAAGGAAATGCGACAGTGGAAGCCTGCAAGACACTGTCAGCATTTCCCCTGCACTTTTGACATCAGCCAGGATAGGAGAGGAAGGTGACCATGTCACTCTCAGCGGTCCTCATTCTTTCTGGCACCGTGTGGAGTTGCAGTGTGTTGGAATAAAGCTAGTTTATGTGAGTGGACAGGCGGGTGAGCAGGAATCGTGGTCAGATGCGCATGTTACCAAGAACGTCTCCAGAATGGACAATCTTAGCCTTGATTCCAGAGACTTCAAGTGCAGTCAGCTTGGCTGCAGAAAACGGCTTTTCATGCGTTTAGTTTCTGCTATTGTTATTCTTATTTCGTGTAGCTTTAGTTGTATGTTGATCACAGAACATCTTTTTTTTTCGCATTGTATTGTATTGTGGTGCATTGTTTTGTGAAGCATGTTAAGTCGCAGCAGATTTGTCTTCGAGAAGTTCGGGATGCTCTCCCAGAGGAGAGTGTGTTGTCACAAGAGCAGTGTCATCCATTAATTTTGTTCTTTCCCTATGAGCGTCTGTATTTGTTTCCCACGAGAGTGGCTTTTTTGCCAGGAACACCTACCTTCTTGCCGTAAGGTTTCGTTGTTTGTTTTTGTTGTTGTTGTTGTTTTTTACATGCACTTAAAGCGTTTTGGACAACGGGCCTTCACGTGTCTCTCTTCATAGCCCCCCCCTCCCCCTCCCACGTCCTCATCCCCCACCCCCCTCCCCAATTTGTTTCTTCATTTTTGCTTTGTTTTTGTTGTTAGTGTGTGTGTTTATTTTTTTCTGGAATGCATTGTTCTTAGATCAAAGCCATATTCAATCTTCCAGGAAAAAAATAAACATATCGGTTGCAAAACTGAAGGATACACAATCATTGATACTTTTTTTCAAGTTTTGTCTTCTAACCTGCATGATTCTGTTGATAATTCTACATTTAATCAGGGAAAAATGAAATAAATTCTCGAAGGAGCCCGTCTATGCTTCGAAGACATTTTCTTTCGATATGTTGAATGGTGTACGTGTGTTTGTGTTGATCATTGAAGATTTTTCTGTTTGTCTGTCTGTCTGGATGTGTCTCTCTGATGTGTATGACAAGGAGAGGAACTCTTCTACTTTGAAAGGAGTGTTTCTCTGCTGCACGTTATTGATGGTGAACCACTATCACAGATATATCTGAAGGTTTGATTAGTAGAGTACACATTGGGCCCGTTTGAGCAATCGCAGTTGCATGACTGTGGCTATCCATGTTCGAAGAAACTATCCGACTGCGGTTCATCCATCTCACGGTTATACAATCGCAGTGCTGCTCTCCCCTCAATACTGCGTTTTCGACTGACAACAACATTCTGCAAAATAACCAGAGACAATGAGTGATTAAGCATAAACGAACTACGTACTGTTTGTAGACACACTCCTTTGCTGCTGATTCACTTCAAAATGAAGAATAATAATAATTAAAAAAATATTAACAATCCCAAAACATTCAAAACGAGGAAGAATTTCAGCCGGACCAGCCTATCGATATGTAAACGAATAACGGTATAAAGATCGATGTTTTGGCGCGATTAAGATTACCTCCCTTGTTGTTCTCTAGTGCAATAAAAACATGTTTATCTTGAAAAAAGAGTTGTTCTGAAGTAAACTACCACGTAAAATGACGTCAAACACTTGTGCTGAGTGGCCGAGAAAGTTTTCCAACTACGATGTACGATTTTCAAACTTTGAAACCAAATGACAGCTGTTTGACTGGCTATAACTTTCGTCAACTCGAACTCTCTCTCACGCACACGCACACGCACACACACACACACACACTATCTTGGTAAACATCGTTCAATATTTTACAGCTGAGCTAATTGCAGTTCTTATGGCTCTTAACTATATTATTGATTTTCCATTTTCCTTCTTTCATATCTTGCTTTGTGTTGACTCCAATTCAGTATTGTATGCTATAAAATCCCCAAACTTCAAGGTCTCCAGAATTATTTTTAAATTAAATATGTCATACACATCCTAAGTTTAAGAGGTATTCCTGTTTCTTTTTCTTGGGTGCCTTCTCATGTTGGAATTTTTTCAAACGAGTGGGCTGACAGAGCTGCAAAAAAGGGGGCAAGACATGATATGGAATCAATAGAACTGGATGTTCCCTTATCTATACAGGAGGGATACCGAATATTAGAACAAACTTTATGGGGTAAGTTTAAGGAATCTGATCAATTCAAGGACTGATATTCAAAAAGTTGTCTGACCACTGCCCATATTATTTCTTGTTATATGGATCCTTCTCAAATAGATTCGCGTTTTATAACCGTGAGAAGGGTTAATTCAGTATATTTTAGAATGAAGTTAAATGCATTCCTTACAAAATTTTGCAAACATGTCAGATGTTTATGTGGAGATCATATTTCCAATACTCATATCATATTTGAGTGCCCTATTGTAAAACCTTTTTTACATACATTTTCTGAACAGTCTCTGGAAAATGTATTTGAAAATTCAAAGTTAGCCTTTGCCATTGCTAGATGTTTATTGCATAGTCCACTTGAATATTTATTGTAGTAACATTATTGTTATTTCATGTTTCCACATTGTTGATTTCATATTTTGCTCCTGTTTAAAAGTATTATTATTACTTTTCTAGGGGGTTTTTGTCACAAAAATACCAACACTGATGCTATTTCTTAACCTTTTCTCCCTCCATTCCTTCCTCTCCCTTCTTTAACTTCCATTACACTTTCTATTTCCCTCGTTATAATATCCCTTAGAGTGAACAGACGTTAAATTAAAGACAAAAACAACAACACACACACGCACGCGCGCGCACACACACACACACACACACACACACACACACACACACACACACACACACACACACACACACACACACACACATTCCAACTCTTCAACAATTCACACGTTTCTTGTGTCCTTATAAAATGATACTTTAATGCATAATTTGAATATCATTGTATCATATGCATAGCAACGTCGTTAATGACTGTATATTCTGATGACGAAAACAATATCATAGATAAAGAAGTTCAGAAAAAAATCAGGAATTAAATGAATGTAAAAACAGCATGGATTGAACGAATCTGTAGAACTATTTGTAAAGAGTACACACACACACACACACACACACACACACACACACACACACACACACACACACACACACATACACACACACACAAGCGCGCACATGCACATATGCTTATGCTTACATACACGAGCACACACAGAACACCCGTATGTTTGTCTATTCTAAAGCTAACTTTGCACTCAAGAGTTGTAAAATTGTCAAACACGTATGAAAATAATGCAATAAAAATGCATTAGAATACCACACACTCGCGCACACGCACACGTACATGCACGAACGAACGCACACACACACACACACACACACACACACACACACACACACACATGCGCTCTCTCTCTCTCTCTCTCTCTCTCTCTCTCTCTCTCTCTCTCTCTCTCTCTCTCTCTCTCTCGCTGCTTGAAGTCCGGTAAAATGGGCTTATCGGAAGATTAGATAAACTTGTGTGTTATGAATCAAAAAGTCTTCTCTACCTGTCTCTCTGTTTGTCTCTAGACTATGCTTCAATACAATGAGGTAACAAAAGCACATTGCAAGACAAGGTAACGTTGTAACGTTATATGCCTTTTGCCATGAGTATTATGATTGGAGAAAATCCGTTATTTTTGTCTTACACACACACACACACACACACACACACACACACACACACACACACACACACACACACACACACACACATACACACACACACACACACACACACGTGTCTAATATCACTTTGAGTGAAGAAGTATGTTCTTTCGAGCCAGAAGGCCCATAGAGCCGGAGCTTATCCCGGTTTCTCTAGCGTTAAGCGAACTGATGGTTTTTCACCACCCCTGTGACAGGACGCTAGTCTGTCGCCAGATACTTCCCCAGCAGAGCTGGTGCCCACTTGTACACCTGGGTGGAGTGAGGAAAATAGGAGTAAAGTGTCTTTCCCAAGGACACAACACCGAGCCGAGCGGGGATCGAACCCGCGACCTCTGGATCACGAGTTGACCGCCTAAACCACTCGACCACGGTGCCTCCTTCACTTTGAGTGACCAGACGTAAAATCGAAGCAACAACAACACAAAAGTCTCTCTCTCTCTCTCTCTCTCTCTCTCTCTCTCTCTCTCTCTCTCTCTCTCTCTCTCTCTCTCTCTCTCTCTCTGTCTCTCAATTGCTGGCCCATAGATAATCATCACACAGTCCTTTCCATCAGGAACTTCACAAACTGGCTTTTCTTCAGCACTCTCGGCACCTTGAATTGGTTGGAAGAGGCATCGGTGGTGTTGATGACGTATTGGCGGAACTCCTGAAACGTGCCGTGACGTAATAAGTGCACCTTCATGACGTCAATGCTGCCCTTCTGACGAAAGGAGGAATAGACGTAAGATTTCGCACACAGCTGAGCGTCGATCTGGCAGAAAAGAAAAATGGAGAGGTTTTTTTTAAAAATCATTTTTGTTGGCAGTGTTTTTATCACCTATGGATTTTGTTTAATGCAGTGTGTGTGTGTGTGTGTGTGTTTTAGCTGTCCTTTCATATTTATATTACTTTATAAGCAACAGCAACAACAACAATGATTAGTTCTGGTGTCTGATATTGCAAAGCACACGTGCCTGTGCATATTCCTTCTGCTTCTCAATCTGTTTGTCTGTATATTTATGTCTGTCTGTATGGTCTGTCTGCCTTTCTGCCTGTCTATCTGTCTGTATGCCTCCGTGTTTCAGTCTCTATCCCTCTGTCTTCCTGCCTGTGTCTGTTTGTTTGTCTCACGCACGCACGCACGCACGCACAGGCATGCGCATATCTCTGTGTCTATATATGCACACACACACAGACATGCACCCACGCATGCACTCACTCACGCACGCATGCACACACAGTCACACACACAAAGTTACACGCACGCACACACACACACACACACACACACACACACACACACACACACACACACACACACACACACACACACACACACACTACTCGTAGACTATTCGTGCATGCAGGCATACGTACAAATACTCATCAACACGTGTAGTTTAAGTATACATGTGTATTCATACATGTGTAGGGTCGCTAACATACACACACATACACACGCGCGCGCACGCTTACGCGCACGCACACACAGACAGACACACACGCATTATACAGAGAGAGAGAGAGGCATGTAGACAGAGACAGAGAACAACATTAAATGTGAATGAGCCTAACCCATTATTAGAGTTAATTGAGGTGTTACATTCTTCTTATGAGCCTTTCGAAGTATACTTAGTCGTCCATGTTGGCACACTGCAGTCAAACATTTCCATTTTCTTTCTTTTTTCCTTGGTTTCGTTCCTCGGCTAAAGCTCCCAGGTTCACCAATGGTGAGATTTTGCGTATGTTACAGTTTCTAAGAGGCTTGACTCGCACAGTCCTTATGTGCTGCAGCCCTGGGGGCTGGTTGGCCTTTGGAGAACATCTCCAACGCTGACTGTCCTTATGCCCTCTTGGCCGAGAGAGTGGGGATGTACTGTGGGCAAGGCATCTCCACTATAATCAAATTTCTGCCCAGTTTCCAAAACAGCAGCTGCCTCCTCTGCTGTTTTGGAGGTCATCGTCGGACACGACGGACAAACATACATACATACAATTTCTACCCGCCATTCATGTTGCCACATACTGATTTCAGGGAAGGGTGTCTAAACACGACGTCTGTGTGCATGCGTTTACAAACTTTGCCATCCGTTCCTAGCAGCTAGTAATGGCCTACTTTTTCGAAAGGCGGATCGAGTTTTAACATGTGCGTAAGATGTTCTGCATGTATTCGCACACGGGACATTGGTTTATAGTCTCACTGAAGAAGTTTTGGAGGAGATGAGTTCGCATTGTTGGTAGCTCCAGGGGAAAAATCCCTTCGAACAGGATCGTCGTTCCACGAGGGGGGGGGGGGGGGGGGGGGGGGGAGAGGAGGAGTAACAAAGAGAAACAGGAGTATTGGAAGGTAAACAGGAACAAAATCGTGAGCATATTCCGTTTTGGTCTCCGACGGCAAGGAGGTCCGTCCTCACAATCCAGCTCAGACGAAACTGGTGAGCAAGGGAGCAGGCTTTCCTTCTGCACAGTGCAGTCATGAGTGTGAGTGGAGGATATATACACATACATACATACATGCATACATACATATATATATATATATATATATATATATATATATATAAATAAACATAGTCCATAGTCAGTTGCCTGCCTCCCTCCCTACCCCACCCCTCCTCCAATTTCTGTAGCCATAACATCAATAGTGAATTAATGGTTGCTCATTTTGTTCTGTATTATGTTGGATTGTACTGTGTTGTGTTGTGTTGGATTGTACTGCACTGTACTGTATCGTATAAAGCTGTCTGTCACAGAAGAATTCTCTGAGGGAAATTCAGGCTGCTCTCCGGGGGGAGAGCGTATCGCCGCAAGAACAGTGCACTCAGACCCCAAAAACCCAACAAAAAAGATTCGTGGCTGTATATGTCTGTTTCCCGAAGAGAGTGGCTTTTCTACATAATTTTGACAAGGACAACTCTTTTGTTGCCATGCTTTTTAAAAAAAATGTTTGCACGTGCCCTAAATGTGTGTCACTGACGAGATATCGATTTATCGTCTTATCTGTGAGGCTAGTATCCAGACCACTTCTCAAGGTCTAGTGGATGGAGAAAAACTTTGGGTTCAAATGGGGATTGATCCCTTGACTTTTCGCTTTATAGATGGTTGCGTTACCTCTAGAAAAGCAAACAAACACAGCTCCACTGTAGCTCATGGTGTTACACTTCACTCACATAGGTTAAGATAAGCCGACGTCGTGAATTATTGTCCTCCATTCCCAACGGTTAAGATAGAGCCTATGTCACAAATCATTATCTTATTCGCCTACAGAAGTGACTTGAATACGTGACCTTCCGCTCGAAACAGCTTCTGAGCCCCTGACATGCAAAATTACAAGAAAACAAGAAAAGGTGATTGTGATGGAGACTATTCTGATATTTTGTATTCCTCCACCAACCTGTAGCACCATCCATATCGTCCACGAGGACGCTTTCAGTGCAGCAGTAGTCCACCAGTGTCAGTCCTGACCACTGTGCCACAGTCTCACTCAGGGTCTGGTAGAAAAGCGACTCTGACGTCTTCTCCCCGCGTACATTGAGAAACTGGCCCGTCCTGTTCCCCACCAGAATGGATGTATCAAAAGTTATGCCCACATTCACGCGCAGCAGGCACGCGCGCACGCACGCGCGCGCGCGCGCACACACACACACACACACACACACACACACACACACACACACACCAAATCCAATTCAAAGAACATTTCTTAGCTAGTATTTGAAATAAAGAAAACTTCCAAATTCTCTTCCTCTAAAAGAATTTTTTTTTAATTCACTGAATGTGGCGTCGACTATTGAAAGTGATGGCACTTTGAAAATCAACGAATACTGTAGATAAATCCAATAACACCAGACAAACTAATTGCTAAAACAACATACACATATCCGGAAGACCCAGACTACACAGGAAAACACAACTGCAAATCTTCTTCTGTTGATCATGTGTCGCTCAACGCATGAGGCAGTCAAAGCTAAAGCGCTCAATGTATGATCTTTTGCAAGTCTGCAGGTGTCACCTCATCAAACAATGAAGCGACACACTAAATCTTTACAAAAATAAATAAAATATGACACCATGATAACTGCACATTACTGTTGTTGCATTTACATGGCACATAGCGTAACTGTTGCTTTTTTGTTTCTGATAGTTGTATGATTGTACCCTGTTGTCAAAATAAAGTTGTACCAATTGATATTGTGATGATATTGAGGAAAAAAACAATAGTATGTCTTGTGCACTGGTTCAAAGCATGTTACCCCCCCAACCCCCAAAAAAAAAAAAAAACCCCACCCCAAAAACACACAAAAAAACCCTTTAAAAACTCAGAGAGAGAGAGAGAGAGAGAGAGAGAGAGAGAGAGAGAGAGAGAGAGAGAGAGAGAGAGAGAGAGTTGTCTGTGGGGAAAAAAACAAAGCAGTAAGTTGTATCATGATATTGTACCTGTAGAGGAACTCCAAAATGGGACACTGGTTATAGAAGCCAGTCACTTTCACCACATCCCCAAGCCGGTATCGGTACAAGCCTGAGACGTTGGTGAGTACTATTTCGTATTCTTCTCCTTCTCTGACCTGTTGATGAAAACATAGTTAGGCCTATACAAGATACACAATGTACTCTCATTATCTCTCATACATTTGTACATATGTGAACACTTGCACAAGACGCACATACTCCCCTAAGTATGCAAGTACTATAGCTCCCATTCCTCCACTCCGGCTAAACAATAAGATTGGTCAGAAAGAGGGACAAGACATTTTGCAAGAAAAATAAATATGCTTGCATTATGCAAAAACTGCCCCCCCCCCCCTCCCGTCTATCACAACCAGTAAACTCACCAATCCCTCTAATACTAAAGAGTTATCATTTTGTGATTCATGCACAAAAAGAACAAACACTTCACACACAGAAACCACGGAAGAGTACTATCTTTCAAATGCTCGTTATTGCTTCCATGCTTACAGATTTCCTTGCCTAAGATATGTAGACCGAATGGAATTCATACAATGTTTCAGGGCAGCTTGTCTAAAAATTCCTCTTCTTAACGACTGAAAGGTAATCGAACTTGTTCTGTGCGATAATGTTCATTGTTTGGTTTTGATGGTGTAATGTGTGGTTATGGTATTTTGATGATTATGACATAAGGCTGTTATGATATGTGAGGAAATGTACATGTGTATGGATTTGTATCCTGGACGATTTGTGTGATTTGTGCAAGCTCGCACGTGTAGTTGCGTGTCTGTGCATATGTACGCGTAGTGTGTTGTGTTTGTGTGTGTGTGCGTGTGTGTGTTTGTGTGTGCGTGCGCGCGTGCGTGCGTGTGTGTGTGTGTGTTGATTTTTGGGGGAGGTTTGTCTGTTTAGGGGAGGGGGGTGTCAAGGAGGGGAGTTTGTCAGTGTTTAATTGGTTTTGTTTATTTATTCGATTGGTTTACTTCTGTGGTCTTTCATTGATTTCATGACTTCAGCCAATAATTAAATGGCAATTTGAATGATTCATTTCTTTGCTTTTTGACATTATCTTGTTTGTTGATCAATTGGTTTATTCATGTTTGTTTCACTTTTTCCCCCATGAGGGCCTGGTGTAAAGAAGCCTCTGGCTTATCCAATTACCCTCATTAAAATATTCGAGTTCAATATCGAGTTCGAGTTCGATATACGGAGTGTGAAAGTAAAATTTCGAGAGCCGGGTCACGGTCACCGCCATGTTGAGGCCAAGAGAGATATCACGGTTGTGGTCAATCCTCACTTCCCTGAAAACGATTTGATGTGCGCTTAATCTATGTATTTGAGATAGTCTTAGTAGTTAAGCACTCGTGTGCTTTTTTACATCCAATTTCCGTGTGCAGGCAATTTTGTCATCCATTCCCACCGGCACAACTGGCCAACTCTTTTGAATGGCAGAACAGGCTTTAACGTGTGTTCAAGATGTTTTGCATGCGTTGGTATACAAGGATTTTCGGGGGATGTGAAGTTGGCCCTGATGTTATATCCAGGGAAAAAATCGCCTGGAACGGGCGTCTGGGTGATGGCTCGATCCTGGCTGGACTCGACTCCAGGCTGTTAGCTCACAAGCAGAACCACAACGCTCTAACCACCTGATTATCCCATCCCCCATGTTAGAGACGTTATGTTTCAGACTTTTTCTGCTCATCCTTCGGACAATCAAGAAGAAATATTAAACAAAGCCCCAGGTAAACCTTGAACTAGATGACTAAATTCGCATCACTCCTTGAACATTATCATGTGGGCACTTCTAAGCACAGTTCTTCGATTAGCTGGTTATACTTAGCGTGTTCAATTCCCGACGTGTTGTGTTCTCGAAACCTATTTGCCTATGACTCGTGTGAAGCTTTAGGATAAAAAAAACAACAACCAACAACCCAATAAACAAACAAAAAAGCAACAAACAAACATGTACCGACACTTGTGCTTCATTGTCAACATGGAAAAGACATGATCAAACACATGGACAATGTTTCTAAATAGAACTGCTGAGTGCTGCTAAGTAAATACAAATAAAAAGGCAAAGTGACACAGCTGTGACAGATGAAAGAACGTATTTGCATCTTTTCTTTATCTAATAACAGACCAGGCAATTTGAGAACCAGACAATGACAATTTGAGAACAACACAGTGGACAAAACAGAAACCGACTTTGAACAGGCAATTATATGGGTGAAACAAGGACAAAGGTTTCTTAAAGGACAATACAATAGACAAGATGTGTTACTCAGGGTAAAAATGACGATTAAAAATTTTCTTTTTATCATTGCATGCACAGGAAAGAGATTTGCTCGTCGACACCCGCACAACCCACCCCCCTCACGCACATTCACCTGCATGCTCGGAAGTCCGCAGACACTAAATGTACACACATGCATGCAAGATCATGCATGCACATGTGCGTGTGTGGTCTGAACACGGACACACACGGGCATACAGAGAGAGCGAGAGAGAGATTACTGGTTGATGGAAGTGAACCGACCATACAAGCATAAATGATAAATAGCTAAACAGAAAAGAAAGACCGAAACAAGAAGTCAAGAAAGAAAGGAAGAAAAAGAAGGCATGCAGGAAGAAAGAAAGGCACGCAGGAAAAGAGAACAAAAGAATGCATCGATTTTTTTTTCAGAGAAAGATAAGGAAGAAATGAACTGAAGAATGAAAAAGTGGCAACGACCGAAAAAGAGAAACAGAAAATACAACAAAGAAAAATTACCCTCACATAAACACAAAACTCAGAAATGAATGGTAGGCCTACCTGATGCAAAAGCAGTGTGTCGGGATTATCCAGGTGACATTTGTCAATAGGGATGAACTCCAAAAACTGCACAGCCGGGTGAGGCAGGTACCGTGAGGGCTGCTGCCCCGGCCACAGGTTGAGGCCCACCAGACCCTCTGTGGCAGCGTACACTGCAGAGTACAGAGGCACCCCCTTACAGAACGTCGCCCTCAATTTCTCCGCATACGGAGCGAAAGCCCCGGAGTCCACGGTGAGAACAACGCCAAGCTCAGGCCAGATTCTTCCGCACACACCGACCACCCCATCCTCAAATGCTCGCTGGATTTCCTCTGCACGGGCAGGATCTGGCTGCAGAAGCTTCTGTAGCTTTTCCCGCACGTTGTGGTGAATGTTCAGGCCGGCGCAGAGAGTTCCCTGGCGAATGTCGTGCAGAAAATGCGGCAAGGACCTCTGGAGAACGATCATGGCGTTGTAAACCAGGGAAGCAAAGTTGCCTTCAATGATGCCCAGGTGACGATCCTTCAAAGCAAACAGGAGGTGGACGTAGAGAGCGTCAGGTTCAGACATGATGTCGAAAGCCGCTTCAGGTGTGGAATACATGTGCAGTATTTTCTTCTGGCTGGAAGGCGTGGAGGAGTTGGGTCCTATCTTGATGCCTGACTTGCTGCTTCTCCAGCTGGGGTTGTAGAAGATTTTGAAGGTCTTCCTCAGACGCTGACTGACCTGGGGATAAGCCCCCACCATGCAGTAATACAGAACCGACACAGCGTGCGTAAAGAAGACGTTCTGCTGTTTCTTCAGCATGGGGATAATCTTACTGCTGCCCGAGGTGCCTGAA
>CM054141.1:49346515-49456515 GCA_028751875.1 Rapana venosa | reverse complement strand
ATGTATGTGAAGTTCTGCCTGAAGAGAGAGAGAGAGAGAGAGAGAGAGAGAGAGAGAGAGAGAGAGAGAGAGAGAGAGAGAGAGAGAGAGAGAGAGAGAGAGAGAGAGTTCTGGCAGTAGATAAATATTTTGTTGTGTGTGTATTTTGTCATCAACAGTGTCGTTATGGTGAGGTTATATGAGGACATATGAGGAAGCTGCTTTGTTTCTCTCTCTCTCTCTCTCTCTCTCTCTCTCTCTCTCTCTCTCTCTCTCTCTCTCTCTCTCTCTCACACACACACACACACACACACACACACACACACACACACACACACACACACACACTGGGGACGGATAGCCTAGTGGTTAGAACATTGCGCTCGCAATCTGACGGCCCGGGTTCGAATCCCGTTCAAGGGGATATTTTCCCCTGGAGTTAACATCAGTGCAGACTCCACTCTCCCCCAAAGTCCTTCGGATGAGACTATAAACCGAGGCCCCGTGTGCGACACGTTAAATCCTGTTCCACTTTTCGTAAGAGTAGGCCATTGTGTGCCGGTGGGAACGGATGACAAAATTTACAAAACTGCATACACACGGGGACTAAATGTAAAAAAGCATATAAGTGCTTATTCCATTATCCTCGATATAAAAGAAAAAATAAAATAAATAAAATAAAGATAAATAAACACACACACAGATTACATTTTCAGATCAGTTTTAGAATCAGGTAATAACTCAGGTAAAAAAGACGTTAACAGAAAAACAAACCTTAAATGATACTATTTCAGTTACACCAGCCACTCCATACAACCTTGTATGGCTTGTCAGAAATGTCCCATAAAACATAGTGAAGTGATCAGTAGTCTATTGTTAACACATCTACCTAGAAAACCAGAGGTTCAGTTCTCTTTCAATGTTGAACATGAATGGTTGTAATGAATGCGATTGTTTCGAATAAAACGAGAAATCGAAAGCCCAAATGTAACCAACATAGTGTGCACGTAACAGAACCCAAGGCAAAAAAAGAGCCGTCCCTGACAAAATTCTGTAGAAAAATTCCACTTTAATAGAGAGGTCCCGTATCTTGCGCGCACATTATAACCTATTCCACCTTTCCTGAAGAGTAGGCCATTGTGTTCCGGTAAGAATGGATGACCAAAAACAATTTTTTTACAAATCTGCATGCAAACTGGTGTCGTGTTTAGCCGTCATTGCCTGAAGTCGGAATGCAGTTAGCTTAATAGTGGGGGGAAAACGGTCACTTACCCAACAATCTCGCGATTGGTAAACCTCGGAGCTCAAATTGAAAACGTAATTAAAGATTTAATATTCTCAAAATTGAAAGAGGGAACTACCGTCTCACCTTGTTTCTTACTCTCTCTTGAGCGAAAATATCCCCTTCCTCCCCCCCCCCCTTCCCCCCATCCATCTTGATCAAGGATCTCATAATGGTATTGATGTTGATGATGGTAATGGTGATGATGATAATGATGTCTCTCTCACAAGTAAAGTATTAAGCTAATTGTTTAATTTCTGCCTATATAGCATTGGGGGGAAACCCAAACCAAACCGTAATTCAAAAGAAAAAGTCTTGACTTTCTGCAAGCGAACACTCACCCAGCGGTACAGAGTGAATCTACCCTTTTAAAAAATTTGTTTAATTGTGTTGATCTCTCTTTCTTTGTTCGGGTGTTTTTGACTACAAGTTCACAACATCAGATTAAGAATACAATTCATCACACGACGTTTCATACGCAGTTGAATATTTGTGTTGATACTCCCTCTCGCTTACAGGTGATTATAGACATCATAATAATACAGACTTTCATCAGCAATGCTTTGTCTGGTTTCTAATCGGAATCGATAACAGGGGTGTCAGCTTGACTCAACAGTTCAGTGTCAGTATTATTGTTGTATGCTTGCAATATCTCTGAGAGCGAGCGAGCGAGCGAGCGAGAGAGAGAGAGAAAAGAGAGAGAGAGAGAGAGAGAGAGAGAGAGAGAGAGAGAGAGACAGACAGACAGACAGACAGACAGACAGACAGAGACAGAGAGCATGAATGAATGAATGAATGAATGAATGAATGAGTGATCTTTATTTTCCAACAACACACAAACAACAACAACAACAACACACACACACACACACACAACACACACACACACACACACACACACACTAAAAACAAAACCCCAACTACATCATCGACAACAAAAGTTCAACCAATGATTTTAAAAAAAGATAAACGTGTATTCATCAAACACCTAATCCCCAATTAACCTGAACATTAATGTCAAACAGATACATCTTTCTTTTTTTCTTCTATTCTTTTATTTCGAGGGTAATGGAATAAGCACTCGTGTGCTCTTTTTCATCCAGTCCCCGTGTGTACTCAGTTTTTGTAAATTTTGTAATCCGTTCCCACCGGCACACAATGGCCTACTCTTCCGAAAAACGGAATGGGTTTTAACGTGTGCGCATGATGTTCTGCGTGCGATCGCGCGCGGAACCTCGGTTTATAGTCTCATCCGAAGGACTTTTGGGGAGAGTGGAGTCGGCACTGATGTTAACTCCTGAGGAAAAATCCTCTTGAACGAGATGAGAGAGAGAGAGAGAGAAGAGAGAGAGAGAGAGAGAGAGAGAGAGAGAGAAGAGAGAGAGAGAGAGAGAGAACAAAGTTACGAAGATGGAGGAGAAAGGTAAAGAAGAAGAGAAACAACAACAATAAGAACAACAACAACCAGAATAACAAGAACAAGAGGAACAAGATAAGGGTTAGGAAAAACATCAGAGAAGAAACAAGAACAAACAAAATAGAGGGGGGAGAGAGAGACAATGACAATGACAATGACAGAGAGAGAGAGAGAGAGAGAGAGAGAGAGAGAGAGAGAGAGAGAGAGAGAGAATGATTCAGAAAAAACCCCACTCACCTGACAAATTGTTTTCAAAAACCAAAACCTCCACCTTCCTAACCAACAGAAGGTGCACAACACACTGTTGACATCTGCATTACCACAGATGGTGCAGTGGTTTAACTGCGATTTATATAGCACTCCCAGTCGGGGCCTTGCGACAGACTCGTGGGCACGGCTTCTGTGTGTGTGTGTGTGTGTGTGTGTGTGTACCAACGTATGTGTGTGTGTGTGTGTGTGTGTGTGTGTGTGTATGTGTACCAACGTGTGTGTGTGTGTGTGGTGTGTGTGTGTACCAACGTGTGTGTGTGTGTGCGCGCGCGCACCGGTGATAAGTTTTGGAAGCAGTACATGACAAAGCAGTAATGAGATAACAAAGGGAAAGGGGCGTTATTACTGAAGTCAATGTGGGTCAATCAACGCATTGTCTGCAATACTTCTCTGCAATGTCAACACATGACCCCCTTCACGGAGTTAAACTTCAAACGCTAATGTACACATAGGGTGCAAGCGCGCACCCACGCTCGCGCGCGCACACACAAGCACGCACGCACGCGCGCGCACACACAAGTATATATATATATATTTGCATAGAAATATAATTGTATATATATATATATTCATACATACATATTTTCATACATGCATGTGTGCATACTATATAAATTCATACAGACAGAACACACACACACACACACACACACACACACACATTCACATACATACATACATACATACATACATACATACATACATACATGCATACATGTACGTATATATGTATGTATGTGTAAAGTACAAAGGTAAAGGTGTCTCATATCCTATGTGGTCATAGGGGAGTGAGGCATCACCCACCCCAACTTCTCTAAGGGCCAGCATATTGAGGGCGGCGCCCATCTCATCTCCCTCCAGTTTTACCTTCCCTGACCCTAAAGAGGCAGGTACCCATTTTACAGCTGGATGAACTGGGGGACTATACTGAAGCCAAGGCGCGCAAACGGTCACCCATCCAAGTGGTAACCACGCTCGCGGCTGCTTAACCTTGGCTGGGGGAAAGCGAGTGCTCTGACCACTGAGCTATCCCGTCCCGTATTATATGTTCGTCAAATGTGACAAGCATGCAGAATTTGGCTGTTTTAACTCTGAAACAAAACTGTAATGTCTCCAGTTAACTTACTTCCTGTGCCAGCAAATTATTGTCCCGCAACCTTCCCGTCTTTTTATTGTATTTTTAATAATGGTTAATTGTAGAAGAGACAGTGAAACTTAAAAAGATATAGATGTATATACATTTGTGATTAAAATGGTTTTGTTACATCGAGGTTTTTTAATTTTGTAGTTGTGTATATGATTTTGTAATAATCGTGCTTTCTCAAGCTGGTCCATGTTTGAAATCACTAATTGATGTTGTCAATTATTGGTGGACAGGTGTTGAGCGGTCATTTATGTTGTGTCCTTAAGTGGTTATTGTCCTAAAGTGTACAGGCTCAGTGGAGATGGGAACTCCTCCCGGGTCTGGAAATTTCCCGTGAATAGAAAAACAACCTTCACCAGGTGGGCTCCCAAAGCACAGAATGAAAATCGCGAGACAATTGATTCCGAATCTGAAATTTGTTCTTGTCTTAGAGCAAACCAGTCAGTAGTAACACAGCAGGCTTTCCCTTGAAAATGAGGGAGACTCTTTTTACGTTCGTAGTCGTCACTGAAATTTTATTCATGTGGTACCTTTTTATTGCCATTATTGCCCTTATTTTGGGTCGTGTTTTCATGTATGTTGTTTAAAAAAAAATCGACATTCTAAGCAGTTTAAAACAAATTTATTGTTACTTTATGACCATTTAAAGTCTTAATCCAGTTAGCAACAAGGAATCCATTTATTGACACCACACACATACCTGTCCAGACAGCGAGAGGTAACATTATGTACGGCGGTCTGGGTGCTAGTCTTTTAAATGAGACGTGAAACCGAGGTCCTGTGTGGTTCATACAAATAAGGTATTCTTTCAGGAAAATACAGAAACAAAAGAATTATCCACAACCAAATTCTTTAGGGGAACGACATTCAATACACACACAGACATAATAAAAGAAGACAGCATGGCATTGCATTGTGGCGCTGCACTTTACCCGGGAAGATAACATTAAATTTCATGCAGAGAAATTTGCCCTGACTGTTAGTGGAAGACAGTAGAGTGCAATGCCACGCAATACAACGCAATCCAATAGAGTACAGTTGCATAGAAAAGCACAGTACAGTACGGTGTAATACAGCACAATGCAATACAACACTATGCAATGGAAGACAGTTGTATAGAAAAGTACAGTACAGTACAGTACGGTGTAATACAGCACAATGCAATACAAAACAATGCAATAGAAGACAGTTGTATAGAAAAGTACAGGACAATACAATATGGTGCAATACAGTGCAATTCAAAGCAAGATCTAACAAGACAAGGTAAGAAAGACAAGACAATACAATCCCATCCCATCCCTCCCCAACCATACCATACTGCACCAGACCTCACTATGCCATAATATCATCCCATCCCATACATACCATACCATACCATACAAATACCCACATCTACCCTACCCTCCTATCCCATACCCTACCTCCTATCCCAATCATCCCTACCCCTTATCCCATACCCTACCTCCTATCCATACCCTACCCTCCTACCCATACCTACCATCCTACCCCATACCCTACCCTACCCTACCTCCATACCCTACCCTACCTCCTTTCCCATACCCTACCCTACCCTCCTACCCATACCCTCACTTTCCCATACCCTACCCTCCTATCCCATACCCTACCCTCCTACCCATACCCTACACCTTTCCCATACCCTACCCTACCCTCCTATCCCATACCCTACCCTCCTACCCATACCCTACACCTTTCCCATACCCTACCCTACCCTCCTATCCCATACCCTACACCTTTCCAATACCCTACCCTACCCTCCTATCCCATACCCTACCCTACCGTCCTACCCTACCCTACCATCCTATCCCATACCCTACCCTACACCTTTCCCATACCCTACCCTACCCTCCTATCCCATACCCTACCCTACCCTACCATCCTATCCAATACCCTACCCTACACCTTTCCCACACCCTACCCTACCCCCCTATCCCATACCCATAACCTACCCTGCCCTACCCTCCTATCCCATACACCTACCCTACCATCCTACCCCATACCTTACCCTACCATCCTATCCCATACCCTACCCTACCATCCTATCCCATACCCTAACCCTACCCTCCTTTCCATACCCTACCCTACCCTCCTATTCCATACCCTACCCTACCCTACCCTACTTTACCATCCTATCCCACACCCTACCCTACTCTACCCTCCTATCCCATACCCTACCCTACCATCCCATGCCATCCCATACCATACTATACTGTACACTGTTGCTTTCCGATTGCATAAAATACGCTTTCTGTCTCTGACCTACACAGCTGCATCTCATGGTATAATTACTTGATCTACAGCTAGGTCAAGTGGCCTACCTTACGGACACTGAATACAATGGACTGAAGATCAACACAGGCTTAGGGTCCCTAAAAAGATTGGATACAGATTCAAAGGGGAAATAACATGTAGCACATGTAGCGTACACATATGCGTGCGCTCTCATACACATAATGCACTCGCGTAAATACACGAAGTGAAAACTTATAACGCACACATACACGCACACACGCACGCGCGCGCTTGCACACACACACACACACACACAGAGAAATAAATGCAGTTTCAATCGTACTTACTTAGTACAATTGTAGATAAAATGTCAATAATGTCACGTGAACAAATATTGACCGATAGGGTGCTCATGTTGGAGATAGTTAAAAGTCTAGTTTAAAAAAAACTATTTTTTTTAAAGTCTAGTTAAAAGCCCTGCTTGCACATATATTGTAATTGTTCTTGTTGCAGTTACATTGTTCAGTCCCCCCCCCCCCCTCCCCCTCCTTCAGGCCTGAGAAATGGATACCTACGAAAAAGGGTAGTGTTTTATTTTATTTTTTTTTGTGTTTATATATATATATATATATATATATATATATATATATATATATTTTATATATATATATATATACTTTTGCCACCCCCACCCCCACGCCCTAGAGAGAGAGAGAGAGAGGGCACACTTGCGTTTATGCGTAACATTTTTATCCACACATAACGAGAGTAGATTATACGTTTCACATTGTTTATCAAGTCTTGCACCGACATAAATGAAGTTGAGTCATCTATGAGGTCACCATCCATTACATCATTTTATCATTATGGTATCACTGCTCTGTGAAACTCGAACAACTTTGTGATAACGTGTTGAAGTGGGTGACGACGCAATACTGTAACAGCAGTACATTGGACTCAGGGGATGCTGCAAACATGTCCAATCATTGTTACGTTTTACTGATAATTATCACCAAAACGCTTTGTCATGACAACATTGATTTTAAAGTAAAAGCCCATCCACGCAGTCGGAATGCGGCTACCTTAATGGTGAGTAAAAAGTGATCGCTTGCGTAAAATCTGACCCTTGAGGTTTAGTTAATGCAAATTTGTGCGATTACCAGAAGATATTCAACAAAAGCTATAAACTGACTGTGGGTAAGACATTGGGCCACACTGCCCCTAAATGGAATCCTTCGTTTGTAGACAATAATTATGCACAAGAGATTTATTTTATTTATTTATTTTATTTTATTCTCCTATATCGAGGATAATGGAATAAGCACTTTTGTGCTTTTTTACAGCCAGTCCCCGTGTGTATGTGGTTTTGTAAATTTTGTCATCTATTCCCACCGGCACACAATGGCCTACTCTTACGAACAGAACAGGATTTAACGTGTGCGCAAGATGTTCTGCGTGTGTTCGCACACGGGGCCTCGGTTTATAGTCTCATCCGAAGGACTTTTGGGGATAGTGGAGTCTGCACTGATGTTAGCTCCAGGGGAAAATATCCCCTTGAACGGGATTCAAATCCGGGTCGTCAGATTGCGAGTGCAAAGTTCTAACCACTAGGCTATCCTGAATAAGGCCCTGTGTCTCCAAAGACCATGTTCGACAATGTGCTTCTTGTAAAATAGAAGTTTATATTCTACAATTCTCAACAGAACATCTTTCAATCACGTTTAAAATTTCGTAACCAATATTTTATTATCATAAAATACTTACAATCTTAGCACCTGCTGTGATTGCAACTTTAAGGTCTTCTGTGGAAAGAAAACCGAGTTCAGGTTATTTGGACCAGTTGTTATGTAAACTATTTGACAGGTCTTGATGATATTTATTATACTGGTAGTACAGTGGTGATACTTTGACGAGTGCCTTCGCGTTTCTTGATCAATCCAATCCCACCCACCCCCTTAGACTGTAGACATTCAGACTTCATCACGCATACAAACTGGAAAAAAACAACCACCATCAACAGAGATGATTCACATACTTTATTGCTCTTTCGTGCCCTCTACTGATGATGGTCCAGGTGTATGGAACAAAATACTGGAAACAAAAAATTAACTCTGTAAAGTACATTTCTGTATGACACCCAGAGACATCATCAAGCACATCATAGTCATTACCAAACAACAACAACAACAAGAAAGAAGTAAAATCACACCCCATGTACCCTGTGGGAAGCATCAGGGTAATAATAATGATGAAGAGACAAACAGAGAAAATGATTGGAAGACAACATCGGAGAAAGGACTGGCCGCAAGTGGAATGGCATACTACGGAAACCTGAAAACGCGAGGTGTGAAGGAAGCTAGTTGAAAACTCTTCAGTGGTGCCCTAAAGAGATGACCAGAAAACAGGATATGTGAAGGTGTGTGGCACTCAATCAAACTACTCAGCATTCAATCAAACTACTCATCATTATCATTACCAAAAAAACCATGATGCTGTTCTTGGAGTATCATGATGATGACGATAATGATCATCACCGTCTATATCACCATGGTTGGGCTTCGCTTAACATCCTTGGGGGTCACCCTGAGTACACACACTGTCTCACTTATGAATCCTGGGAATCACTGAGAGACTACAAGTACACACTGGATGAACAGTTTGTGTGTATGATTGTTAAGAACTTTTCTGCTTTAAAAGAGAGTGTTTACATTAGGAGAGTGAATATGAATAACTTAAGTAGTTTTGTGTCTGTCTTAGTGTTACTTTGTAAAAAATAATTGGAAGTTCTTATTTATTATTTGCTTGCACGTATTCTCTCTCTCTCTCTCTCTTGATTTATAATTATGTGTAACAAGTATGTGTACCATTTGACAATGTGTAGATGTTTATCTTTATGACTTATTAAGTTTGGTTGTGTTATTTTTCTTGGCTCTGTTGTTGTTCTTGTTCTTGTTGTTGTTGTTTGTCTGTTTTTCTTTTTTTTATCATCTTTGTTGGTTTGGTTTTTCCTTCTCTTTTGTTTGTTTGTTTGTTTTGGTTAAGGTTTTTGGGGGGTGTGGGTGGGGGTGGGGTATTTTTATGGTTTTCTTTTATTTTCTTGCTTTGGGGGGGGGGGGGGGTTGTTGGGGGGGGGGGGGGAGCTGTTTTGAAAAGGGTTATTTCCCCTTGTTTTTATTGTGAGACTGTATAAGTATTGGGTTATTATTATTAAGATGTATCCCTAACGGGCGGGGACTGGATGTAAAAAAGCACATGTGTGCTTATTCATTATCCTCGAAATAAAAGAATTTGTCATTGTCATTGTCTCTCTCTCTCTCTCTGTGTGTATGAGCGCATGTGCGTGTCTTTTACAGGTTACCCATGTCTTGGTTGAGGAAACTGAGTGTCTTTTCAGTTTGGTTTAAACAGGACTTACTTGATACACAAACAACTCAAGCAAACCCCAAGATAGCAGAGGAAAGGCATCAAACTACAGTGTAGTCTAAGCCCAACTCCATCCCCGAAGTCGGAATGCGGCTTCCTTAACGGTGGACACAAAAAACGTTCGCATACTCAACATTTCACAAACCTCGGAGCTCTAGATAAGGAACGGTAAAAAAACAAAAAACGAACAGCAACGCAATCCCATCTCCATGATAAGTTAACATTTAACACTATGCAAAAATTTCACTAAACTCGGAGTTCTAGATAAGGAACGGTAAACAAACAACAAACCCAACACCATCTCCATGATAACATTCAACACCATGCAGACACCACGTAACAATTTTGGTAGCTCGAAAAATGATCGATCTTGTTGTTGCTGCTGTTGCTGCTGCAGTGGAAGCTCACCGAGCTTTGAACCAATACAGTCTGGAGTTGCGGGCCACCTGGATGTAGCCTGGCACGTACAGCATGGGCCGCTTGTCCAGGTACAGCTTGGAGAAGATCATGCCCAGGGCGGACTGGTCGAAGCGGTGACAGCGGCCGTAGATCCTGTGGCGAGGCTGGGCGTGGCAGAGGGAGTGCTGCCTGTGGTCCTCGATGCACATGCAGCGAGGGCTGAAGGCACAGCTCAGCCAGGGCTGCAGGAAGGCTGCTCTGGTCAACCTGGGCAAGAGAAGAGATGATAGGGAGGGAGGGAGGGAAGGAAGGAGGGCAGAGAGAGGGTGAGGGTGGGGGGAATGGAGGGAAGGAGGGAGGGAGGGAGAGAGAGGGGGAGGGAGAGGAGGGGGAAGGGTTGAGAGGAGAGGAGAGGAGAGGAGAGGAGAGGAGAGAAAAGAGAGAGAGAGAGAGGGGAGAGAGAGGGGAGAGAGAGAGAGAGAGAGAGAGAGAGAGGAAGGGAGGGAGAGAGGCAGAAAGTTGCTGTTCATTACTTTTGAAATTGTCTAGAGTTACCATAGTACTTTGAGAGATAGACACACACACACACACACACAAAACACACACACACACACACACACACGCACACACACACACACACACAACACCACACACACACCACAAAACACACACACAGAAGCCCAGAGAGAGAAAGTGTGGAGAGAGAGAAAGTGTGGAGAGAGAGAGAGAGAGAAGAGAGAGAGAGAGAGAGAGAGAAGAGAGAGATTTTATCTATTTATTTATTTATTCTTTTATTTCGATGATAATGGGATAAACACTCGTATGCTTTTTTATATCCTGTCCCCGTGTGTATGCAGTTTTGTCAATTTTGTCATACGTTCCCACCGGCACACAATGGCCTACTCTTCCCAACAGCGGAATGAGAGAGAGAGAGAGAGACAGACAGACAGACAGATACACACACACACACGCAAGCACACACACACATGCACGCACTTACACACGCCCCCCCCCCCCCCCCCCCAACAACACACATACACACACATACACATACACACACACACACACCCTCGCAGAACATCCTGTTCCGCTTTTCGTAAGAGTAGGCCATTGTGTGCGGTGGGAACAGATGACAAAATTTACAAAACCGCATACACACGGGGACTGGATGAAAAAAGCACATAATTATTCCTTTATCTCGATATAAAGAATAAATTAAAATTATTAAATGCCGCACGCCGCATCAGTCAATTGCACGCACGCACGCACACAACCACTCCAAACAACAGGAGTACAAGACACAACACACACACACACACACACACACACACACACACACACACACACACACACACAACACAACACACACACACACACACACACAACACACACACAATGCACCCCCCCCACCCCCCCCCCCCCCACACACACACACACACACACACACACAACAACACAACACACACACACACACACCCCTCGGGACACAAAATTCCGCCCTCAACTTCTCCAATCAAGCATACCGTACATAACCAAACCATCTCTAAAAAAACAACTTACCTGTAACTCTACTCTACGTCTCACCTGTCGTTGTGCAGGATGAAAAAGTTACCCTCCATCTCGGAGAAGGGGGAGTACTGGCAGAGGGGGTCCCCAAAGAAGCGGGCCATGTCCCCTCTGGTGCGGACGGCGATGGAACCGCTGGTGGTGCGGGCCTGCAGGCCGTGATCCCTGGCTCTCCGGAACGTCTCCGGGAAGGGATCAGCGGCGCTCAGCCGTACCGAGGTGTCCAGCCAGGTCAGGTACTCGGCTTTATGCAGCAGGGACTGTAATGGGGGTGAGAGAGGAGGTGTAGGAGTAGTAGTTGTGGTGGTGGTGGTGGTGGTGGTGTGGTGGTTGTGGTGGTGGTAGTGGTGGTGGTAGTTGTTGGTGGTGGTTGTGGTAGTGGTGGGTGGTGTGTGGTGGTGGTGGTAGTGGTGGTAGTGGTGGTAGCAGTAGTAGTAGTAGTAGTGGTGGTAGTAATGATATGATGATGATGATGATGATGTGAAACAGAATAAAACAATGGTAATAATGATATTGATAATGATAAATGTATACTATACTACTATTACTACTACTACTACTACTACTGGTAATGATGATGATGATGATGATGATGGTGATGATGATGATGATGAAAACAGAAAAAACGATGGTAATAATGATATTGATAAATGTATACTACTACTACTACTGGTGGTGATGATGATGATGATGATGATGATGATGATGAAAACAGCAAAAAACGATGGTAATAATGATATTGATAAATGTATACTACTACTACTGGTGATGATGATGATGATGGTGATGATGATGATTGATGATGATGATGAAAACAGCAAAAAACGATGGTAATAATGATATTGATAATGATAAATGTATACTATACTACTACTACTACTACTACGGTGATGATGATGATGTGATGATGATGTATGATAGAGTGTTGATGATGATGATGATAGATGAAAAAGAAAAAACAATGGTAATGATGATATTGATAATGATAAATGTATACTACTACTACTGGTATGATGATGATGATGATGATGATGATTATGATGATGATGAAAACAGAAAAAACAATGGTAATAATGATATTGATAATGATAAATGTATACTACTACTACTACTACACTGGTGGTGGTGATGATGATGATGATGATGATGATGATGATGAAAACAGCAAAATACGATGGTAATAATGATATTGATAATGATAAATGTATACTACTACTAATGGTGATGATGATGATGATGATGAAAACAGCAAAAAAAACCCAATGGTAATAATGATATTGATAATGATAAATGTTCACTGTTCACTGGTCCAGTAACCCGCCAGGGTCGTAGGGGCGCTGCATGGTGGATGAACGGTGGACCAGCTGGCTCCACTTAGCTACTACTACTACTACTACTACTACTACGACGACGACGACGACGACGACGACGACGACTACTACTACTACTACTACTACTACTACTACTACTACTACTACTACTACTGATGATGATGATGATGATGATGATGATGAAAACAGCAAAAAAACAAAGGTAATATTGATATTGATAAATGTATACTACTACTACTACTACTACTACTACTACTACTGGTGATGATGATGATGATAGTAGTAGTAGTAGTAGTAGTAGTAGTGGTGGTGGTGGTGGTAGTAGTAGTAATAGTAGTAGTAGTAGTAGTAGTAGTAGTAGTAGTAGTAGTAGTAACAACATGATGATGGTGATGATGATGATGATGATAATAATATTGACGACAACGATGATATTACTAATAATGATGCCGATAATAACAAAGCACTATTGATAATAACAATAACAATGATACTATAATAATGATACTACTACTGCTACTACTACTTCTACTACTAATATTAATAATAATGATACTAATAACGGCAATTATAGAAGAAGAAGATTAAGGGGGAAAAGGAGAGATGGAGGAGGAAGGGAAAATTTTTTAAAATACAAGAAGAATGGGAAGAAGAATGCAAAAAAATAGAAGAAGACTGCAAATGAGACGGAAAAAAGTAATGGAGAGGAGGAGGGAGGGGGAAGGATAATGTGGAAAAAAGAAGAATGCAGAGAAGAAGTAGAATGCAAAGGAGAAAGCAAGGAAGAGCGCAAAGGTATGGGAGGAAGAATGCGTGGAAAAATACGAAAAAAAAAGTACAAAGAAAAGGAATGTAACAGAACACAATGTAACAGAACGCACCGCACTACACCACACACACCACACCACACAACGCCACAGCAAACCACACACACCACCACAACACAACACATCACAGCACATACTATGTCCACATACTCACGGCCACTATGAGGGGTTTCCAGGCGTAACATTGGAGGTCTGTTATGAAACTGGGCAACTTGGAGAAGGGGAAATCCACCACCGTGCATCGGCAGTTCTTCTCTGTCTGTGCCAGAAATTCAAGGATTGAAGATATAATCAACAAGAGGAAAGGAGAATAAAGTGACGCAGTGGAAGACACAATCAACAAGGGAAAGAATGAAGGGAAGCATTGAAGACACAATCAACAGGAGAAAGGAGAAGGAAGTGATGCATTGAAGACACAATCAACAGGAGAAAGGAGAAGGAAGCGAAGCATTGAAGACACAATCAACAAGGGAAAGGGGAAGGAAACAAACTAACAGATCTGGTGGTTAGAACATCGAATACATAATCCAGGGTGAACAGCTGATGATGGCCAATCAGACCCCTTAGGGGCTTGTTTGAGAAAACTTTCCCCTGATCCAGCATTGGATTCGAATCATACCCCAAATTAAGGATTGTAAAACTGAGATCCATAGGTTCATGCAGGTAATTTTGCACATAGTGTATTGTGTAATGGTATAATTTTGACACATGTGTTATTGTTGTACATTTGTAAATTTTGCACATAGTGTATTGTATACATGGTATATTTTGCACATGGTGTATTGTGTACATGGTATATTTTGCACATAGTGTATTGTGTACATGATATATTTTGCACATGGTGTATTGTGTACATGGTATATTTTGCACATAGTGTATTGTGTACATGGTATTGTGTACATGGTATATTTTGCACATGGTGTATTGTGTACATGGTATATTTTGCACATGGTGTATTGTGTACATGGTATATTTTGCACATGGTGTATTGTGTACATGGTATATTTTGCACATAGTGTAATGTGCAGATGGTATTGCGCAAAGCTAAAAAGCCCATCCCCCTTTTGCAGAAGATTAGGTCAGCTATGATTTGTGGTATGGATGACACAAACACACCCAGTAGGCCTGTTCAGTGCGTGACTTGTCAAGCGAATGACCCCTCCAGGACTGGAGAACCCCTCCAGGGTTATCTGGTCAAGAGGGCTCCCTGAAAATTCAATGCAGTGCAGGGAGTGCCTCAACCACTTCTTAGATAGTAAAGTGGGTCAAATCAAGAGAGGTAACTTTCGCTCCTTTTCAAATTCGTCACTTTCAGTCAGTGACAGTTGCCCATCGGCAATACTGTAGGTAAACGATAGGCTCTTGGTTACAAGCAGTTTAGAAACCTCAGAGATGACGACTAGGACAATTTTGGTTTGCAGCACACACACACACACACACACACACACACACACACACACACCTAACACTGAATTCTTATATTTTGTATTCTTTAAAACAAAAACAACAATTGTTTCTTATAGTTCTTGGTAATATAAGTAAGAAAACCCCCAGTTTAGTTGAAAATATAGTGTAGCAGCATTCTAACTGTACAACAAAGGCTCACATACACAGGTGTGTTGTCTTATATATGAGAACTTTTTGACACCCCCCCCCCCCCCAAACTTCCACTACTGAAAACGTTTGGGAATGGATATCTTTCCATGGGCAGCGTCTTAGCATCACACACACACACACACACACACACACACACACACACACACACACACACACACACACCAACACAGACACACACACACACACACACACACACACACACACACACACACTACCAAAACATATCCTCACCATCCTCCTTTCATGGTCACTCAGCCCCAGATTATAAAAGACCAAGGAAAATTCTCGCCCTTCATCCGCGGGAAAAGAAACAGGTGGACTGACTTCATGAAGGCCTGCATTTCGTAATAGTGGTTTGATGACGCGCCCGTGACGAAAATGTAGCGGTGTGACGTCACAGCCTGAGCGGCAGAGGCCAGAGCCTGGAGATAGGGGATGGGGATGGAGGTTCGTGAGGCCAAGACCTGCTTCAGTCTGACCCTCAGAGAAGGATGAAAGTGACCAGGACAGGCTTCGTCATAGCACACTCTGTCTGCAACAGTCACAAATGATGATGGCTTCAGTGGACTTTTTATGGGTCCACGAGGGGAATGATTTAAACTTCAAGTCCATCTTGAGTCACAGTATTTCCAAGAATTTCACTATCAAAGTTTGAACAAATTGATGTCTGCCAGCTGCCAAATGTAAAGATTGAACCTTTCGTTGCTGTTGAACACATTTTAAGCTTTAACTGGTTGTTGGTTGGTTTGGTGTGTGTGTGTGTGTGTGTGTGTGTGTGTGTGTGTGTGTGTGTGTGTGTGTGTGTGTGTGTGTGTGTGTGATTTTATAAATAAAATTGTGTTTATAAAACAACTCTATGGGGAATCGTTGGTACTTTGTTTTTTCTCCCCAGGCAGTGTGTTTTGGGCAAGTTATCTAAACCTGGCGTAGCCTGTCTTCCTCCAGGTCATAGACTGACTGCACACTGTCATACACGCAAACTTCTCATCCAGTGTGTACTTACGGTCACACAGGCATTGCCAGGTGGGATGACATAGATAGTACAGCGTGAGAACGCTGTTGCTGGACGTTCCCTGGCTAAACATTCTTGCGGTGATTTAAGAGTATGCGCTCCTGTCTCACTCGCTCAATCGTGTAGTGGTAGGCCTACTCGTATGCATAAAAATCATGATTGTGTTTACCGTGCGCCTCTCTCTCTCTCTCTCTCTCTCACACACACACACACACACACACACACACACACACACTCCCCCTCCCTCCTCCACCCAAAGTCGGATTGGGACTGCCTTACTCGTGGGCAAAAAACTGTCGTATACACAAAAACTCTCACCCTTTGTGAGGCTCGGAGCTCCAGCCCAGAACGACAAAACTGTAGCCTATATTATGCATGAACCTTGTCTGCAGAAGCAACAATGTTAACTTAACAAAGGGTGGGGGCTTAACCAAAAAAAGCTGTAGTGTGACGCCTTCCCATGATGTATTATTGTTTGCTTATGAGAATATAGGCCTATAATTATGAATTGAATGGATTGAGTTTAAACCAATGATTAGCGCCTGTTTACCAGGAAAGTCGTATTTGCCGCATTTAGAAGTGGTGTAGTCGTATTTCCACCCGGTGTAGTCTGAAAAGCAGACACAAGGCATGCAACAATTTGCTACTTACATAAATAGAGCATGCATACCAGTGTACACACTGGAGCACACACACACACACACGCACGCACGCACGCACGCACGCACGCACGCACGCACGCACGCACGCACACACACAACACACACACACACACACACACGCTCCTTCGGATGAGACTATAAACCGAGGCCCCGTGTTCGAACACATGCAGAACATCTTGCGCACACGTTAAATCCTGTTCCGCTTTTCGGAAGAGTAGGCCATTGTGTGCCGGTGGAAACAGATGACAAAATTTACAAAACCGCATACACACGGGAACTGGGTGTAAAAAAAAGCACAAGTCATGTCAAGTCAAAAACACTTTAATCATCCCATGAAGAGCAATTACAATACTAACAGGCACATTGATACCTATAATTATCTCACAAGACACAAGAAAAATACATTTCAGATTGTTATAAGCATTCCAAGATAGCTTAAAAAAATTATCATACACAAACACAAACCCAGGTGCGCGCACACACACGCACCGCGTACACACACACACACACACACACACACACACACACACACACACACACACACACACACACACACACCAATGTAGGAATACAATGTTGTAAATACCATTGATTGGAAAATAAATTAAAAACCTTTTCTTTGTGCACGCACGTGCACATTCACACACATGCGCAAACCCATACATACACACACCAATATATGAACACAGTTTTATCACACATACACACACACACGTGCACCCGCGCACCATAATGACCATTATCTAGTAAAAACATAAACACACACACACACACACACACACACACACACACACACACACACACACACACACAATATTTAGAAATCATTCTTGAAAGCCAAAAGCACGAGTGCTTATTCCATTATCCTCGATATAAAAGAATAAATAAAAAATAAAAAATAAATCAATACATATCCATGAATGTATGAAAGCAAGACGCATACTAACGCACACTCGAATGGATGTGTGTATAAACGCAGATACTTATACATACAGGTACGTAGTCACGCATACATACCAATACAAACAAGTAAAAACGAAACAGAAAAATATACCATAAAACATTTACGTTAGACCTAGAAATAATCGTAGCCATATCAATAATTACTGGTTTCCGCGAAACTACTAATGCCTTTTAACAGAATCCATTCGAATTTCCAAGTCAGATTGTTTAAAAACGGTATCCAAAGTTGGACATTAAAAATGGAACACGTTTACAGGCGTAATCTGCAATTTTAGAACGTTAGTTTTCTAATAACTTTAGCGCAGTCTATAGATAATATTCGATATACAAGCAAGATTACTGTCATTTTTAATACCTACAACTTTATGATTATTCACTTTTTTAATCAGGGAGAGAGAGACAGACAAAGAGAGAGAGAGAGAGAGAGAGAGAGAGAGAGAGAGAGAGAGAGAGAGAGAGACAGACAGACAGACAGACAGAACAGACAGATGGACGGACCGGCGGACAGACAGACCGTGAAAGACGCGAAGAGCTGGAACAAGGGAACCTAAGACACACACACACACACACACACACACACACACACACACACACACACAAACACAATATATATATAATATATATTATACATATAATATTAATATTATAGCCAGCACAGCCAGCCAGCCACACACACACACACACACACACACACACACACACACACACACACACACACACACACACAAACAACCCAAAGAAGTCATTCTTACTTTGCAGTCTCTGCTCTAAGATTGGGAGCAGTTCATCAGTGTCCTGATCCAAGGTATTCCCGTTGTCACCTGCCAGCTCTGCTGAAAACAATTGCACCCTCATGGACAGTTATCACCTGATAACACTGACAGACTTGTCAGTATAGGTGTTGCAGTTGCAGTTGTTCTTATTAATGATGGTGGGTGTTACCCTAGCTTAACACTTTAAGTCTCACAAACAGACACACACACGCGCGCGCGCGCACACACACACAGAGGTAGGCAGGCACGCACACACACACACACACTAACAGAGAGAGAGAGAGAAGGAGAGAGAGAGAGAGAGAGAGAGAGAGAGAGACAGACAGACAGAGAGAGAAAGTGAGAGAGAGAGAGACAGAGAGAGAAAGTGAGAGAGAGAGAGAGAGAGAGAGAGAGAGAAGAGAGAGAGAGAGAGAGAGAGAGAGAGAGAGAGAGAGAGAGAGAGAGAGAGAGAGAGAGAGAGAGAGGAGGGGGGCAGACAGACAGAACAGACCCATACCTGCGATATAAGTCAACTCACGAGCGGTGAAGAAGTGAGCACTGGGCAGTTTTGCAGAAGACCAAAGCCACACCGGAGAGTCGAGGACACAGACACAGGTCACCACCACCAACACACCCATCACCATCACCACTGAAAGGAAGACAGACACCTCTTAGCTCAACTTCACTTGACTTCTCCCTCCACTTCTTCAGCAAGTCAATGGAGAACCTTATCGGAAAGTGGTCAGGCAGCGGAGTGTCTTAGTCAAGTTGGGACCTGGTGCAACCCTGAATTCACTTTCCATGGTGGCTCTTTTCTTGTTTGATTGTCTCCTATTCCTCGGCAAGAGCTCTCAGCTTCACCACTGGTCAGATTTTGCGTATGCAACCGTTTACCTACCCTTAAGGTAGCGGTATTCCGTTTTCGGGGAAGATGTATGATCGCGACACCTGCGTGAATGCATTTAAAAAAATTTATCATCCGTTCCAACGGGCATGAATTGGCCTACTCTTTCGATAGGCGGAACGAGCGCGCAAGATGTTCTGCGTATGTTTACTTTCTCACGTGGGTACTCAGTTTATAGTCTCATGCAAAGGGCTTTCGGGGAAGTGGAGTCGGTACTGATGTTAACTCCAGGGGGAAAATCCCCTCATGCGTGTGTCTCCGTGGTGACTCGAACCCCTGCCATCAGATTTCGCGCTCAACGCTCTAACCACTAGGCTGTCACGCCCCTCTGCTCACGTTTCAGATTGCATGCTGGGTATGTTCATGCCATCCATCCATTGCCACACCTAGCCTTACTCCTTCTACAAAAGATGGATTGGTTTTGATCATGTGCGCGCACATACACACACGCACGCGCGCGCGTGCGCGCGCATGCACGCACATACATACCACACACCAACACATACGCAGACTCACACACCCTACCCCCAAACGCACATACTATACACTCACACCTACATACACGCACACGTGCATGCAATACATTACCGTACACACACACACACACACACACACAACACACACACACACACACACACACACGCGCGCGCGCGCGCGCGCGCGCGCACACACACACACACAGAAGAGAGAGAGAGAGAGAGAGAGAGAGAGAGAGAGAGAGAGAGAGAGAGAGAGAGAGAGAGAGAGAGAACTCAAAACAGGCAAGAAATATGGAAGAAATCTTTCACCTTTGCGATTCTTTACACGCATAGTGGTAGGGCCGCCACAACCTGTTTGAGACACACAACACACACACACACCAAACACACACACACTCACTCTAGTGAAAGATATGTAGCGATAATATGGATGAGGAAATATGGTAAAGACAACGGATGGAAATTTGAAGACAGATGTGAAACATCTTAAACAGATTTTTTAAAATTATGTACAAATACGTATGAAACAACATATAAAGAAACGGACCAAAAAATATGTACAGACAAGATGAACACAAATATTTAAAAACACAGACGTACAATATGTAGGGATACGATGGAAGAATATCTAAAGAACTGACATGGAAGAATATGTAAAGACGCAAATAATGTAAAAATACGGATTGAATAACGCGTAAAGAAACAGATGAAAAGTATGTAAAGATATAAAGGGAACAATACGTAAACATACTGACGGAAATTTTTTGTAAAGATACAGATGGGGCAATACGTAAAAATACGGATGGGACAATATAAGATATGGATGGGACAATAAGAAATAGATGGAAATATGTAAAACGTACAGACGGAACATTATGTAAAGATACAGATAGGCGAACATGTAAATATACGGATGAGACAAAATGCAAAGATACACATGGAGCAACGTTTAAAGATACGAATAGAAAAACACAGCACGATGCGGGTGAGACAGTAATGATCTAGGCCTACAGATGGGAAGAATAAATAAATAAATAAATGGATGGGACAGTAACTTTTTTTCTGCTTTTATTATTAAAATAATTATATTATTTCTAGGATAATGGAATAAGCGCTCATGTCGGGTTGTTTTTTTTACAGCTAGTCGCCGTGTGTATGCAGTTTTGTAAATTTTGTCATACGTTCCCACCGGCACACAATGGCCTACTCCTCCAAATAGCGGAAAGTGTTTTAACGTGTGCGCAAGATGTTCTGCGTGCGTTCGCACACAGGCCTTAAAGAAACGAATGAAACATGTGCAAAAATACGAATAGTACAATATGTTAAAGAGATGCGTAGGATAGGATGTGAACGTACAGAATCGAAAATATGAAAAGATTTGGATGAGACAATGTGTAAACTACAGAAGCAAAAATAACAGGTAAGAAAACAGAAGGAAAATACATATAGGTGCGGATGGGACAAAATGTAAAGGTATGGATGGGACAATATGTAAAGAATTGGATGGGATAAAATGTAATGATGTGAATGGGACAGCATGTGAAGATACGGACGGGACAGTAAGAACAGACTTTTAAAGAAAATGTTAACAAAAACAAACACCCGTACGACAATATGGAAACCTACGGACAGGACGATATGTAAAGATACAGATAGGACAATGTGCAAATATACGGGAGGGACAATATGTAAAAATTTTGGTAAAACTAATTAAGGTCTGATGGACTGTTTACGAGGTATGAAATAAAATATGTAATGTTACAGATGAAAAAGTAAGGATACGGTCGGACATTATCTAAGATGCAGTTGGAAAAATGCAGAGATACGGATGCAAAAACATGTAACGATACAGATGGCAACAATATAGAGATAGGGCCCTATATATAGGAAGTATGCAAAGTTCAGGATGGGAAATATGTAGCAATAAACTAATAGATGGAAGCTATACAGAGATACGTATAGGAAATATGCAAAAATAAGAGAAATAATCAAAGATACTGATGGGACAACATCTAAAGTGGAAGATAGATAAAGCCAAAGACGCAAAAAGTAGGAAAAGCTACAGATGGGAAAACATCAAACTACCAGTTCAACTTATGTAAAGATAATGTAAAAAGAAAACAAAACACCTAACCAACGAAACAAACAAAAAGCAAAGAAAAATCCCAAAGATAGTATTTGGAATTGATAGGTAGGCCTACAGATACAAAATTCATGAGACAATATCTAAAGATACAAATAAATAGGAAAATCAAGCGAAGTCCAAGCTCTTCTTATTTTTCAGTATAGACATTTTATACCACCTGCTGCCTCTCAGCAAAACACCGACGAACTATGGAAAAACTTGCATGAGATTCCAACACTCAAATGAGTAGACCTCACTATCTGGAGATAGCGATGCACACAACTCAAAAATATTTTCATCATCCCATAAAGGGCAATAACAGAGTGCAGATGTATGTGCCAGCTTTTTTTCTTCCTGTTTCTAAAACCAGACCCGAGACAAAAACAATATAAAAGAATAGTTAAATAAAAAACTGACATAAAAACCTAATGCAATAATAGCCATGCGGACAACACTCAATCAGGAGAACGAGTTAGTTGCTGGCTTAGCTAAAATATCAAATTATAATGAGAAATGACCACTTACGTGTAGAAACACCAAAGACACACCGAATTCAAACAAACAGCATCAACTTAAGACTGGTTGAAAACTCTATGACAGCACTTCAGGCTGACAATGACGTTTGTGTCACAAGAAAAATGGTGTTCATTTTTTGCACATGCGCAGAGATTATTCACTGTACCGCCTGGCCACGGTTGTCATTGGCATGTCATATGTATGTGTGTGTGTGTGTGTGTGTGTGTGTGTGTGTGTGTATGTGCACGCGCGCGTGCGTGTGCGAGCGAGTGTGAGAGAGAGACGTCAGTGCCACACACACACGCATACACAGAGTCCATGCAGGTGCTTGCAAACATGCAAGCGCGCATCTCTTTGTATTCTGAATGACATGAGCAAGTCAAAGTCGACATCAAAATCAGACAGAGACAAGAAATAGTGCAGACTTTTCCTTATCAACAGTAATTATGATTTTGAACCCCCCCCCCCCCCCCTGAATAAAAGTACCAAGCCCTCGACTGTCTCGTCTGGGCGATACTGCTTTTTTCCCGATCTTTAATTGCTCAATATCAAAAGCAGAAAAACCGCTTGCTTTTTTTCAAATCAATACATAAAACCAGGAAAGGGTTTAAGGGTTGCTGGAATAAAGAAAACAAAGGAGAATGGTTCCAATATTCCTCTAATCAAAAAGCACGGCTTTTGGTATTGTTCTTTAGTGTCTTGTTTTGTAAAGCTGTTTTTCTAGATAATTGGATTGGTCAGGGAGTCATTTACCGTTGGGAGAAAAAGAATGGAACATCCTTCGAAGAAAGGCATCGATTACTGTGACGTCAGCAGTGAACTTTCCGCACTCTCATAAACAATTGACTATGAAACCGGGAGGCATAAAAACCCCCACCACCCTCAATTTGGTTTTTAAAAACCAGGCGGGTCTACACAACTATTATGCCTATGTTCGCGTCTTTATCCCTTTCGTTCAGGAAAAAAATATATTTCCTATCAACAGTATTTCTTTTGCTTTTTATACATTAATTTTGCAAAGACAATATTAATTTTGTCTTAAGTTCGTTGCTTTGACAGTCTGTTAAAACAGGCATGGTAGGACATTTTCAAAATGAATTTAGTTGAAGAATTGCAAAGATACTAACATTGCGGAAACATTTTATTCTACTTGAGGGATTCATTTGCTTCACTTTTTGTGCTTTTCTTCATTATCGGAGGGCTGTAACAACAAAATCTTTTAAAATGCGAGTGAAGACAAGTATGTTATAGAAAATAACAAAATAGTTATGTATGCGTGCATGCGAGTGCTAGTGTGTGTGCACGCGCGGGAGTGTGTTATTAATGCGTGCGTCGATCCATGTGCAGTATTATGTGCACATTTGTAACCTATCCCATGCTTGTTTATTTCATTGGTGTGGCAGTGTTCATTTAACATTTCTGTATGCATGGTGATCCGTTTTCATAAATGTGCAGTTTTTGTTGTTAATGGCGTGTTGTTTTAGCAAGATTCTTTGTTGCTCGGGATAAAAAAGAAAAAAATGTAATGGGTGTTGTCAAGTCTATAAGATTTAATTTACAGTAACTCTCCTAATGTTGACGGGGTGTTGAGGGGACCCCATAGCTCAGCGGTCGGAGCACTCGCTTTTCCCCAGCCAAGGTTAAGCAGCATCGAGCGTGGTTACTCGTTGGATGGGTCACCGTTTGTGCGCCTTGGCTTCAGTACAGTTCCCCCAGCTGTAAATGGGTTCCTACCTCTTAAGAGTCGGGGAAGGTAAAGCAGCTAGGGAGAGGAGATGGGCGCCGCCCTCAATATGCTGGCCCCTAGAGAAGTGAGGTCTCCGACACCTCGTTTCCCTACGACCTTATGGGTTATGAGACACCTTTACCTCCTAATGGTGGCTGGCAACTTTCTGCAACTGATATTAGGACAAGCGACTCTTACAGAGCACTTCAGATATTTCCACATTTCTCACTTAAATCTATTCCTTTGCTTTTATACGAGGTACTGAGCACAGGGCAATCAAACAATACGTGATGGACGATATACTAGAACAAGTGCAGAGAGCATTTTTGGAATGTCTAGTTTTCCCAGCATTCAGACGTAGTTTATTAATTACGATGTCTACATTTCGTGGGCGACATAGACGATCAAAATGAAGCTGAAAAAACCCAAACCACCCACTTTGAGCGCATAGTCTGCAATTGAAATAATTTCAAATGATTTTTTAAAAGTATTTTTTTCTGAAAGCACTGTGTCCTTAAAATTTTTTTTTTTTTACATCCAGTCCTATGTTTATGCGGTTCGGTAAACTTTGTAATCAGTTCCCACCAGCACACTATGGTATACTCTTCTGAAAAGCAGATCAGGTTTAAGTGCGTGTGCAAGACGTTCACGTCGCACACAGGATAGGACTTTGGGGCCGAAATGGAGTCGGCACTGATAAACTTTGCCCTGTATTATTAATCATTATGTCACTTGTACATTCCAAGGCACTGCATTTTGCCAAGGAGTCCCGTCAACTCACAATGTGATGGCATCCAGCAAAAATGTATCCCAATACCATTAGATGCAAGAATATGTCTTTTTTTCCCCTTTAATTGCTCAATATCAAAAGCAAAAAACCGCTTGCTTTTTTTCAAATCAAAAACATAAAACCGGGAAAAGGGGTTTTTAAGGTTGCTGGAATAAGAAAACAAAGGAGAATGGTTCCAATATTCCTCTAATCAAAAAGCACGGCTTTTGGTCTTGTTCTTTATTGCCTTGTTTTGTAAAGCTGTTTTTCTAGATAATTGGATTGGTCAGGGAGTCATTTACCGTTGGGAGAAAAAGAATGGAACATCCTTGAAGAAAGGCATCGATTACTGTGACGTCAGCAGTGAACTTTCCGCACTCTCATAAACAATTGACTATGAAACCGGGAGGCATAAAAACCCCCACCACCCTCAATTTGGTTTTTAAAAACCAGGCGGGTCTACACAACTATTATGCCTATGTTCGCGTCTTTATCCCATCCGTTCAGAAAAAAAATATTTCCTATCAACAGTATTTCTTTTGCTTTTCATACATTAATTTTGCAAAGATAATATTGATTTTATCTAAAGCTCTGGAGGGTCCTGGAGCAGTATGACATCAAGGGGCAGCTCTTAGATAACATCAGAGCTGTATACAACAACAGCAAGAGCGCAGTTCGCACTCCAAGTGGACTTTCCAAATGGTTCCCTGTGACGTCTGGGGTGAGACAGGGCTGCGTCCTTTCCCCTCTGCTCTTCATCACATATATGGACCAGATCACAAAGGAAGCCAACTCAGACCTGGAGGCACTCAACGAACTTCTGTTTGCCGACGATCAAGTCATGATCAATGATAACAAAGACAAGCTGCAAGAGCACACGGACCAGCTCAATACATGCTGTGAAACCTATGGCATGAAAATCAGCGTAAGCAAGACCGATGCCATGACAGTCAGTAGAACTCCAGAAAAGCTCAAAATCAACATCAACGGAGCCCAACTAAAGTGGACGACTGAATTCAAGTACTTAGGCAGTATATTCACAGAAGATGGAAAACTGGACAGAGAAATAGAAACACGCTGTCAAAAAGCAAACGCAGTCAGCTATCAACTTGCCCCACTTCTGCGACATCCTAACATCCCTATGAGCACCAAGGCAAAGCTGATCAACGCCATCTTCCTGCCAACTCACACTTACCAGTGCCAGGCATGGCCCCTGACAAAAGCCCTGGAGAAGAAACTGGTAACGTGTGAGATGAAGTGCTTGAGGAAAGCCGTCAACAAGACCAGGAGAGACAAGATAAGAAACGAGGTGATCAGAGACATGGTAGGAGCCACACACGTCCTACACCATAATTATTGAACAACGAACCTCACACGGATGCCGCCAAACCAGCCAGCCTTGCGTGCTTACAACTTGAGGTACTCTGGCACGAGGGCCAGAAGTAGACCCAGGCGACGCTGGAGTGATTCCGTGGCAGAAAAACACTGAAAGTCCATGGATTGTCCCTCCTCCAAGCTATCCGCCTTGCAGCAGACAGACAGTTATATCTCCCCGCGACGCCACAGAGTACAAGCGGAAGGAACAAGTAAAGTACTACAGTTCGTTGATTTGACAATCTGTTAAAATAGGTATGGTAGGACATTTTCAAAATAAATTTAGTTGAAGAATTGCAAAGATACTGCACGTAGGCCTACTAACATTGCAGAAACATTTTGTTCTATTTGAGGGATTTATTTGGTTCACTTTTTGTGCTTTTCTTCATTATCGGAGGGCTGTAGCAGCAAATTCTTTAATTACGCGAGTGAAGACAAGTATGTTATAGAAAACTAACAAATTTGTCAGTTATGTATGTATGCATGCGAGTGCTAGTGTGTGTGCACGCGCGGGAGTGTGTGTTAATGCGTGCGTCGATCCATGTGCTCTATTATGTGCACGTTTGTAATCTATCTCGTGCTTGTTTATTTTAATGTTGTGGCAGTGTTCATTTAACATTTATGTATGCATAGTGATCCGTTTTCATAAATGTGCAGTTTTTTGTTGTTAATGGTGTTGTTTTAGCAAGATTACTTTGTTGCTCGGATAAATAAGAAAAAAATGTAATGGATGTTGTAAGTCTATAAGACTTAATTTACAGCAATTCTCCTGTTGAGGGGACCCGATAGCTCAGCGGTCGGAGCACTCGCTTTTCCCCAGCTAAGGTAAAGCAGCATCGAGCGTAGTTATTTATACCACTTTAAGTCACGGCAGATTTCTCTGCGTGAAATTCGGGCTGCTCTCCCGGAGGAGAGCGCGTCGCCACAAGAGCAGCGCCACCCATTTTCTTTTTTTTTCCTGTCTGCAACTGTATTTGTTTCCCTATGCAGAGTGGCTTTTTTCTACAGAATTTTGCCAGGGACAACTCTCTTGTTGCCATGAGTTCTTTTACGTGCGTTAAATGATTTAACACACGGGACCTCGGTTTATCGTCTCATCCGAAAGACTAGCACCCAGACCACTACTCATGGTCTAATGGATGGGGGAAAAGTTTCGGGTCCAAACGGGATTCGAACCACCGAACACTTCCGACCCGGACTTTTCGCTTTCTAGACAGGCGCGTTACCTCTAGATCACCGATCCACGGTTACTCGTTATATAGCGCTGAATCTTGTAAAGCAACAAATCAAAGCGCTCAGATGACTTTTAAAAAAAATTATGCGTGTGTACGCGGTTTTTAAAAAATAATTTTGTCATCTGTTCCCACCGGCACACAATGGCCTACTCTTTCGAACAGCGGAACAGGATTTAACGAGTGTGCAAGATGTTCTGCATGCGTTCGCACAAGGGGCCTCGGTTTATAGTCTCATCCGAAGGACTTTCTAGTACAGTCCCCCAGCTGTAAAATTTAATGGGTATCTACCTCTTACGAGTCGGGAAGGTAAAGCAGCGAGGGAGAGATGGGCGCCGCCCTCAATATGCTGGCCCCTACATAAGTGAGGTCTCCGACACCTCGCTCCCCTACGACCTTATAGGTCATGGGACAGCTTTACCTCCTAATGGTGGCTGGCAACTTTCTGCAACTGATATTAGGACAAGCGACTCTTACAGAACACTTTGGATATTTCCATATTTCTCACTTAAATCTATTCCTTTGCTTTAATACGAGGTACTGAGCACAGGGCAATCAAACAATACGTGATGGACCGATATACTAGAACAGGTGCAGAGAGCATTTTCGTAATGTCTAGTTTTCCCAGCATTCAGACGTAGTTTATTAATTACGATTTCTACATTTCGTGGGCGATATAGACGATCAAAATGAAGCTAAGAAACCAAACCCCACAACTTTAAAACAGTCTACGATTGAAATAATTTCCAATGATTTTTTAAAAGTTTTTTTTCTTCTGAAAAAGCACTCGTGTACTGAAAATTTTTTTTAAAAACATCCAGTCCTCTGTGTATGCGGTTAGGTAAAATTTGCAATCAGTTCCCACCAGCACACTATGGTATACTCTTCTGAAAAGCGGATCAGGTTTAAGTGCGTGTGCAAGACGTTCACGTCGCACACAGGATAGGACTTTGGGGCCGAAATGGAGTCGGCACTGATAAACTTTGCCCTGTATTATTAATCATTATGTCACTTGTACATTCCAAGGCACTGCATTTTGCCAAGGAGTCTGTCAACTCGCAATGTGATGGCATCCAGCATAAAAGTATCCCAATACCATTAGATGCAACATGTATAGGAAATCCCTAAACAAAATAACGTCATTTCTCATTAAAGTCACAACATTTTAAAGCAAGTAAAACTGATTTTACATTGACACAAAAAGGCATATTGTAAATCGCAAAAGAAATAGTTGAAAGATGATTTGGTACCATTAAAATTACGAGCGACTCGCATGTGAATATCAAGAAACCTTTTCCAACACAAAAAGATTTTTGTGCTTTCAAACCGCATATAACAATGCAGCCATGCACATGCCCAATTCAAAAACAGATCCGACAGTGTATACTTTCAAATGATATGGATACTGGCAGTGTAGATGATTTTAAACCTCAGCGGCGAGTAGATTTTGATTCAGGTCCTTTTTAAAAAATATTATTATTAAATTATGTGTGGTCAATATCAAAACTTGCATACTTATGTCCCCTGGTGGAATCTAGAGAACCACTGGTAAAACTGGGATATTAGCCAGTCTATATTATTTTCCTTCATAAGGTCTTTGTATGATTATTTATGGGCTTCAGCAAAGGGATACCCCTTATTCATATTGGATATTTCTTTGGATCAATAGATCTCTCATAGCGAAGAGAATTTGAGATAGGAAGACTTGAAAATAACAGAATGTAGTACACTTAAACAGAAGCTCACATACTTCCCCTTTCTGAACAAAGAATATTATGTTTCTGTCACAAGTTGAAACTCAGGGCTGTTTCGATTGCTTTGCTATCCACACTTTGTCATAATTTCGAGCAGAACAATACACTTCTTGACCAGAAACCAGTTTAGAACGAATTAGGCAACAGCAAGATGTACAAGTATTTTAGTATCCTGACACCATGGTTGGGCACACAATCCAAGTATAGTTGTTTCCTGGCTTTCAAGATCAAACTTTTAATATCCATTTTTCAGTTCAACTGAATAGTCAAACGTACTCCCAAATACTTGACATCTTGATTTGGACGATCATGTGCCAATGCCTGGGTTTCAGCACATCTTATTATTTGATAGATATGCCAAGAACTGCATAGTTCTATTGTTGTTGGGTTTTCGGTTGTTCCTTGCCTTGAGCTCTGAAGTTCACCAAAGGCAACATTTTGCATATGGGGCCGTCTTTACCCACCATTCATCATCTCATCTGCTCCCATACTCCAGGGTCGTAGGGGCACTGCAGTGATGAACGTTGCACCAGTTGGCTCCATTTGCAGTGGTTGTGGGCAAGTGCTTAGATTGTGGAGCTCTTCCCAGTCGATTCAGTGATGTTGTCTGCCCATTTCTTCTTCGACCTGCCTAGCCTTCTCTTCCCCTGTTCCTTGCAGTATGGTCTTGGAGAGCCTATTTGATCTTGTCACATGTCCATATCATCTGAGCTTCTTTTTCTTGACTGTGGTCAGCAGGTCTTCGTACTGTTTTACTTGTTGAGCGATGGTTTGTTGGACTTCTTCGTTGGTAATGTGGTCCATGTATGAAATGCCAAGGAGTTTCCTGAGGCATTTCATCTCCAAAGTCTGGATCCTTCTTTGTAGATCTACATTCAATGTCTAGGATTCACATGCATACAGATGTGTGGCGATGACAAGCACATGCAATAGCTTGACCTTGGTCCCGAGAGAGAGGTTTCGGTCTTTCCAGATGGTCTTGAGCTTCGCCATTGCTGCTACCGTTTGTGCAGCTCTTTTGAGAATTTCGGTCTTTGGACCTTCTTCACTAATAATAGCTCCAAGGTACTTGAAGTGTCTACATCTCGTGTTCTTTTCCACCGACTGTGATCTTGTTAGTGATTGGCTGGGGACTGTTTGTCAGGAGTTTTGTCTTCACGGCACTGATCTCCATGACGTATCCAGGGGATGTTTCGTCCAGGTGGTACACTAGGTTGGCTAGCTCCTGTTCGTTTCCTGCCAGTCCATCGATATCATCAGCAAACCCAGGTTGGTAATTGTTGGCTCTTCAACCCACCTTTAAGGTAGCTATATTCCGACTTCTGGGATCTACAAGTTATTATTGTGTACTTGTACATGGATTTGCTTATTTTAAAAAAATACCCTCATCCCCCAGAAAAAAAAGGTTAAAAGCAGTTCCGCCTTTGTCATGTATGATGTATCAAAGTGTTATAGTTCTTATCAATTTCATGTTTTGTGTTAATATACTAAGTTCATAAACTTTTTATTTACAGCTCAACGTCTTTCATCACTGGATTACTTCCCCTTAAGTCATTTTGTTTCATTTAGTAATTTGACCCTGGGCATATATATGTGCATGTGTGTCGCCTGCAAGAGAGAGAGAGAGAGAGAGAGAGAGAGAGAGAGAGATATGAATGAATGATCTTTGATACACAAGGACAAGATTTTCGGCCAAGCCTAGTCTTACAACCTGTCCTTGTAAACATGCATACATAAAAACAGTCAGGCAAAACAAAAACCCAAATGAAAGAGAGACAGACAAGAGACAGAGAGAGGACAATAGTTTATTGTGGTATGCTTTTAAGGCCATTCACAATGGGACAGTTGGAAGGGGACTGGGCACAAAATGCATATTCAACTGAAAAGAAAAAAAAAATTCACTACATCCCAAATAATCGTCATGGCATAGACTCCACATTATGGTTTAAAAGCTGCAAGTGACACAGGTAGTGTAAACTATGATTATGGTAATTTTTTTTTTTTAAGCTAAGTGAGAACAATGAACAAAACTTATTGCTGAAAGAGCGAGACAGAGACAGAGAGATTTCATATCATCAAAGAACAACCACCTTTCCATTCCCAACATTAACAGATCCAAACAAAAGAATGCAATAAAATTAAAATCAAGCATTACAAATCCCAGAAGTTGGAATGCAGCCATCCCAATATCAGGCAATAACAGTCACACACACACAAAGTCTCACCATAAGCCAACAACCCTCCAGGGGAGGGAGAAAAATATACTCTAAGCATAAAAAAGAACTAGTAATACAATTTTTTAAACAGCAACCCAACAACAAAGATGTATTTCTATGACAACTTGGTTAAGTTCTATTGAAAGTGAGGGAGGTTGGGGGGGGGAGAGTGCCTGTGTGTATATGTGGGTTTTTTTTATATTTAAAAATTTTTTTGGTGAGGATAATGGAATAAGCACTCGTGTGCTTTTTATATCCAGTATCCATATCTTTTTATATCCATGTGTATGCAGTTTTGTAAATTTTGTCATCCATTCCCACTGGCACACAATGGCCTACTCTTCTAAAAAGCTGACCAGGTTTTAATGTGTGTGCATTCCCACACTGGACCTCGGTTTATAGTCTCATCCAAGGACTTTTAGGGGTAGTGGAATCTGCACCGATGTTAACTCCAGAGGAAAAATACAAGCTTCAAACCTGGGTCAGTAGATCATGAGCACAGTGTGCATCACTCTAGCCACCAGGCTATCCTGTCCCCTCCCATATGTGTGTGTGTGTGTGTGTGTGTGTGTGTGTGTGTGTGTATGTGTTCATATCATCAAAGAGAAAAAAATACTTAGGGAATCAACAAATCTATAAAAGTGACAAGACTCAAAATTATAAAACAAACAACAAAAAACAGCAGGCAGAGAGGGGCATGCCCATGAGTGCATATCACATAACAACAACAACAACCCCCAGAAAGCAACAAAACAAGAAAAGACTACAACAATAAACCCCCTAAACTACAAATTATTATGAATATTCATCAACAAAATGTTGAAGTAGCAAAAATACAGAGAGAGAATAAGCATGCACACGCACACACACAGATTGACAGTTAAATTGAATTTTTGTCATTATTAAATCAATTACCAAAACAGTACATAATGAACTACTATGGAATATGCACACAATAAGCAAAGAGCAATTTTTTGTAACAGTACAATTATAATATACTAGTATGGAAAAGGAACATAAGCAAAAGCCCACTCATACAGTAACATGATGCACAAAATATACAACAGTATGGAAAAGGAACACAATAGCAAAAACCGCACACACATACAGTGATACACATGGTGCACATAATATACAAGAACGGAATAGGAACAAAATAAGCAAAAAGCATACACACATAATTATATACACAATACATTACAAACTATCAAGCGCACAAATCAATGATGATTAGTAATTAAAAAATCAGCACAAAAACAACACAGACTTCCACCCAAACCATCTGATTTTAATTATTACCCATTTATTACCCATTCTGGATATGTGAAACAAGCATCACAAATATTTACACAACTATAAACGATGTCCGCCTTCATGCAACAAAATCTGTTAGAAGTGATGTTTTCAAAGAAAAGTTGTAGTTAGTTTGCTTTCTGACATTCTGAAAATATGTTTCTGTTCTAATTTAATGAGGTACAATAGCCGGGAACATTTGCTCAATGAAGTAGCCACATGTGAGGGTTATAATTCTTTATAACAGGAAAATCAAATGATGGATTTGTCCTGGTTTTGTTATCTGGCATAAGTTCAAATGTGTTTGTTGTTTTGTGGTCTAATAAATATGCCATACAGTTATGCACTTTATAAAATACATTGAACTTTTTTTTTAAGGGTAGATACAGCAATATATACATTTCTTTGCAAAATAGAATGTAATATACATTGGATATACCACAAACAGTTTGAAATACAATCAAAATAAACCTAACCAATATCAGATACTATTTCTTTTGCAACATGGTTACACTGCTAAGCAAAGCATAGCTGAAAAATACATCAGGCTACCCAGCTACTATCTGGAAGATGGTGACAAGTTTGACATAAAATGCAATAGGAAAGCCTTTATAACATGACCATAAAAGTTAATATGTGTACATTGAATATAATGTTGAACATATAGGAGAATGTACATGGTATATGACATAGTATCTTTAACGCTTTATTCTGGTTTTTAATTTCCATTAACATTTTAAAAGTGGATATGAACTATTATGCTTTTTTAGTATCTTCCTGCAGAGGTTTGATTTGAATAAATGGTATGGGTTGCTAAATTCTTGAATCTTAGGGATTTAATGGATTTTTTATCCCAAGTTTGTTGGAGCACACCTGGATAGGATTTTGTACATGAATTACAGACATATGGTTTTGATTACACCAGACAGAGAGAGAGAGAGAGAGAGAGAGAGAGAGAGAGAGAGAGAGAGAGAGAACTCCAAACTTCAATGATTTATTCACAGAAAGGCCATTGGCCCATACATGAAGGGGGTTGCCGAACTGCTTAGTATTTTGGTGGGGGTAAAAGCAATAGTAACGACAACATGTTACTGTATAACAAAAAGTCAGCTACAAAAATATGACTTAGGATAACAATATCTCTCTTATTCTGAAAGCTTTACACAAATATAAAGTGAGGCTGCGCTTAACCTCAGGATGACTTGATGCTAGGAGTAAACAGAGTCTAAATAAATTAGGCTGTCTACTATATTTAACAGGGATGTAGTTCTGCCTAACATCCTCTAATACTGGACAGCACAACACAAAATGTACTTCATCTCCGGTGCTTACTTACATAATGGGCATAGCAGCCTGAGGTCGTCAATATCATGTTCTCTGTATCTGAATTTATGAACATTTATAGCCGATACACCAAGTCTTAACTTAGACATAATTCTTTTCAAATGTATATCCATATTAAGTTTTAGATAAGGTTTGACATCATGCGCACTTATAAATTGTCTGTACATTTGAAATCTGTCACCGTTTTGTATATGAGAGAGAGAGAGAGAGAGGGTCTCATTAACTTTTAGTTAACTCTTGTAAGGTTACCAGCCTGTATACATTTTGACAAAAGAAACCACAAGCAAAACAATACAGTAGGTACAAATACATTTGGCATTATCAACAGTAATTTTTCAAAGAGAAATAAACTATTTCAACTTTTTGTACATAAATTATACTTAACAGTTAACAGGCTTCCAGCATATATACCCACGTATCTTAATTGGCAGATGTTTTCACTTTAAAACAATTTTTTGAGGGATTGTTCATTTGTATTTGTGAAGTACTTTAACAGGTATCTCTCTTTCTCTCTCACAAGCCTGTATAATTTGAGAGAGAGGGAGAGCCGGAGACACCCAGAGAGATATTTTAATCAGGTGAAGGAATAACCAAGACCTCTTTTTTTAATTTTTTTTATAAACATACAGCCCTCTGTAACAATAGAAATTAGTATAAGCAAAAGAAAAACAAAGAAAAGGGAAAAATCCACAAGCATCATTCCCTTTTTAACAATCAAATATGGAAAACATACATGTCTTTTCCTAATACTTCATAACTGTGAGAAGCGAGAGAGAGGGGGAAGAGGAGAGAGAGGGAGAGAGAGAGAGAGAGAGAGAGAGAGAGATCTTCACTGCATCAATGTATAAGTAATTATTTTGAAGGGGGGTGGTGGCTGGTAGGTTTTTCCCCAGGACACTTTGGAAATATATTTACATTTTATACAGGTGTAAGTGTAATATAGCAGTTTTTGATGTCACCATATTTAACAATGTATTGTGGTGCTTCGCCCTGCTGTAAGCTGAGTTGGCAACTCACCAGTACCAATGCTCAGGCAAGGGGGAGTTGAGGGGAAGGAGTAGACATAGGCCATTGAGTTTGCCTGTGTGTGACACATCTGCATGACCAAAACTGTACTCAATTGTGGAACGCATTTTAATGCAAAACTGAAGCGGCATTCACATCACAGCCATCTTGCAGAACTGTATCCGACTTTGGTATAGCTGTGCCAGTCAAGGTATTGTGGTCCAAGTTTAATATGACATTTCACGATGACTATATTATGTGTGTGGGGAAGGGGACTGATGTATGTATACATTGTGTATACATGTGTATGTGTATACATGTGTCTGTTAAGTGTATGCGTGTGTGTGCATGCATGCAAAAAGGAGGGTGATCTTATAAGCCTAACTTAACCTGCTCTCGAGATATGCCATTTCAGATGATTTCTAGAAATCTATCAATGAGAGACTGAGGTGCTGGGCCGACTGCTTATAATTATGCTTGTAATCAACAGCTGTAATCTTCAGTTACCTCGATTCAAAATAATAATAAAAATTAAAAAAACAAGACAGTATGAGTACTGACAGAAAAACAAACTGAACTATAACAGTACAGCGTGTTTGCCAATTCTATCAGTGGAAAGGTGCTACTGTTCCGTTTACAAACGAGATGACCATTAACTTGTCTACTTGGTTGTCCAATTCATGGTTTCATAAACAGCTAATAAACACTAGTAAACTTGAGGTTGCAAACAAGGACAATCTTTACGGGTGCCTACTTGGGCATGTTGCTTTTATGCAAGGCAAGGCAAGGCACAGAGAGAGAGAGAGAGCGAGAGAGAGAGGGAGAGGTTGTTTTTTAAAAAAAAATAGGAAATAAAGCAGCACATACACACACACAAACAAAAACTTTATGTAAAGAGCAATGTCAATTGCAAAGATGTGATTTGAACAATATATTTGACAACATTCACAGTAAATCAGCCAGTGTACATACAAATACACACAAACCTTACACTTTCACTTCAATAATTTTAATATGATTAACAAAACAAAGCAAAGAAGAGCTTTACAAATGAGAAAAAACACGCACATTGTGAATTGGTGTATAATACAAAAGTTAGAAATTTTAATGACTGAACTTGTGTAAAATACCAATCTTTTATGTTAACAGTACTTCTGCTTTAAAGCATGGACAACACAGAACACAGCTGTACATGCTAAACTATTAAAAAAAAATTTGGGTGGCCTCAGTTGCATGCAGATCATGGAGCACCATCTTTTCCTTTCTCTTATTTTTGTTGTTTTGTTTTGGGTGCTTCACACGTCTTTCTTCATTGGCCAAGAAAACAAAGGATGGGGGTAAGGCGGGGGGGGGTTCAACATGAGCAGTAACATTCCACTCTCATCTGCAGTCTGGTGCAGCATGCCATAGTTACAATAATTAACTGATTGTAGTCATTTAAGTAATTTGGAGAAACATTTCAAGCATACCATATACACAAATGGCTGGAACTGTACAAAATTACAAACATCTGAGGCCTGTTTTAGCAAACAAACAAATCAGTCCAGTGAAATCAGGAGCTTTAAGGCCTGCGTTTAAAAAAACGCAATTCAAGGGCCTTTTCTTAGATTATGGGAAAAAAGTGTAAATAAGACCACAGATTCTTAGTTTTCAGCACATCCACACACACTTTAAATACTGAACTTAATAATTATCATATATGTCACAATCATTATAATAATAATTACATATGTCACAATCACAATCTCTATTTCTGCTTTAAAGCATGTGCAACAAAAAGCACACAGCATCACATTCAGAATGCAAAAAAAATTTTTTTTTTTTTGGTGGTGGCCTCAGTTGCATGCAGATCATGGAGCACCATCTTTTTCCTTTTCTTTTTTTAATAAATGGGTGCTACACATGTCTTTCTTCATTGGCCAAAAAAAAAAGGAAAACAAAAAGAAAGGGGGTTGGGGGTGGATGTGGGGAGCTGTTTCACTTTGGGATTTCCCCCCCCACCCCAACATAGGCAATTGTATGTAATCTGGAGAAACATTTCAAACAATTATATGCACACAAAATATCTACAGCTGTACAACAACAGCCGTTTCACTTCGGGATTTTTTCCAACATGGGCAGTTACATTCCATTCCTATCTTGGATACAGTCTGGAGCAACAAATCCTAATAATCTTCTGGAGAGACATTTCAAACATGTATCCACAAAATATCTAAAACTGTACAAAACCATACCATTCGGCCTTTAGTTTAGATTTAAAAAAAAAGATCCTGTTAAAAGCAGGCACTTTAAAGCATGTGCAACACATAGAACACGCCATCACATCCAGAACAAAAAAACAAAAAAATCTATATTGGTGGTCTCAGTTGCATGCAGATCATGGAACACAATTTTTTCCCAAAAAAACTAAATAAATGGGTACTTTACATGTCTCTTCATTAGCAAAAAAAAAAAAAAAGAGAAAGGAGGGGTGGAGGTGGGGAGCCGTTTTACTTTGCTCCCCCCACCCTCCAACATGGACAATTCCATTCCATTCCTATCCTAGCTACAGTCTGGAGCAACAAATTGTAATGATTTCAGTTATCTGGAGAAACCTTTCAAACATATACGCTCAAAATATCTAAAACTGTACAAAAACAAACATCAAAGGCCTCTGCTTTGGTTTAAAATAAAATCATGTGAAAATCAGGTACTTTGGGAGCTGTAAAAAACCCCATTCTAAATCAACTTCCAATGGCGGCCCTTTTCAGTAGATTATTTAGATTACCAAAAAATAAAAATAAAATAATGCATAAGCACAAAAGCAAGTCAACACACCATCATAATAAGTACACATTTTTTCTCAAGAATACTGATGTATTGCTGTAAAATCTGCCAAGATCTTCACATGAAAGATCAGTACAGACTTGCCAGAAACATCAACTTTAACCATTTTTACAAATATAGGCAAAAAGTTCTTTGCTTCAACTAAAATACAAACCAAGCAAAGAAAAATATTACGAAAGAGACACAAATACACACTAAATTTTAAAGACTGAACTGATAAAACACCAATGATATACCCTAAGCATATTTTCTACATGTACGACAAAACACACAGCCTCACATCCAGAACAAAAAAATGTTTTTGTTTTCCTCAGTTGCATGCAGATCATGGAGCACCATCTTTTCCTTTCTTTTAAATGGGTGCTACACACGTCTTTCTTCATTGGCCAAAAAAAAAGAGAAAGGGGGTGGGGGTTGTTTCACTTCCGAGATTTTTCCCCCAACATGAGCAATTCCATTCCATTCCTATCTTGGATACCGTCTGCAGCAACAAATCGTTATAATCTTAGTAATCTGAAGAAACATTTCAAACATACATGCATGAAATATCTAAAGCTGTACAAAAACAAACTTAATAGCATGAGCCTTTAGTTTGGAATAAGAAAAAGTCCTGCTAAAATCAGGTACTTTAATAAAGCATGTACAACACAAAGCACACACCATCACATCCAGAACAAATTTTTTTGTTTTTTTGTTAGTGGCCTCAGTTGCATGCAGGTCATGCAGCAACATCCTTTTTCTTTTTTTCTTCTTTTTTAATAAATGGGTGCTACACACGTCTTTCTTCATTAGCCAAAAAAACAACAACAAAAATCAGAAAGGGAGGAGGGGAAGGGGAGCCGTTTCATTTTGGGTTTTTCTTTCAACATGGGCGATTACATTTCATTTTCATTTTATTTAGACTTTAGAGCAACTAACTGTAATAATCTTAGTGATCTGGCGAAACATGTACACATTAAATTATCTAAAGCTGTACAACATAAATAGCAGGGGCTTCTGTTTTGGCATTTAAAAAAAAAAGTCACGTCAAAATCAGGTACTTTGAGGATTGTATAAAAATCTAAACTTCCAAAGGAAAATCTAAATCAACTTCCAACGACTTTCCTTTTCAGTAGGTTATTAAGATCACAAAAATATCAGCCCAAGCACACACAAGTCGACACACTACCATCATAACTAACAATTTTCTCAAGAACACTGATGTGTTGCTGTAAAATCTTTGCTTCTTCAAATGACACACAAACCAAGCATAGAAAAATGTTACAAGAGGAAACACACTATGAAATGGTGTGTAACACACACCCCTCGCACTTGAACTGATAAACACCAATAATATAACAAGTATATTTTGTGCTTGTACAATACAATACACACAGCTTCACATCCACAAAAAAAAATAATTTTTTTTGTTGGTGGCCTCAGTTGCATGCAGATCACATCTTTTTACTATTTATTTTGAATGGGTGCTACACATGTCTCTCTTCATTGGCAAAAAAAAGGCAACAAAAAAACAAAAACAAAAAACAGAAAGCGGATGGGGTGGGGGTGGGGGGACTGTTTCATTTGTTTTCCTCAACATGGGCAATTACGTTACATTCCCATCATACCTAGAGTCAAACAACAAATCTTAATATCAGTAATCTAGAACACATTTCAAAAATAAGTAAACAAAATAAAGCTGTACTAAAACAAATACCAGGAGCTTTTGATTTGGCTTTTTAAAGTCCTGTTAAAATTAGGTACTTTAAGGACTTATAAAAAAAATCAAGTCAACTCTTTAAGGCTTTTCTGCATGGTACATTCAATACAACAACAAAAATCACCGATTCTAGTTTTTAGCACATGCACACACATAGCAAGTACACCACTTCACCAATGTAAGAACACTTTTTCTCAAGAACACTTTTGTGTTGCTGTAAAATCTGCAATGGTCTTCACATGGAAGATCAATATACAGATTTTCCAGCACCATTTTAACACCACTCTTGCTAAAATAGCGCATTAGAGGTTTTGAATTGCAAACAAGTGCACGATTTCTGAGCTAGTGATTGGCGATTATCAGTGGTGTGCAATTGCATGGATTTACCTGCCACAAATCCCTTTATTCCTTACACACACACACACCCCCACACATTCTGTCATCCCTCTTTCCTTATTCCCACATGCTGCCCACCTCCTTCCCTGTCTACACTCCTTTTCATAATAAAATGCACACTCACTACCGACTCCCTCTGCTTACAACGCATATACCACCAATGTTGACTAAAACATAACCACCTTAACTCTTTCTGTCTCAGCCGATTATTGTGCTCCTTTTTAATCACCTTTTTCCTAATTATTCCTCTACTACACCACCAATCCCCCTTACACACCATCCCCTATGTCTGGCTCCAACCTCCCTCCCTCGACTATTTCCCCGTAGACTCAAACATTCTAGACTTAAGTCTTTTTTCCTCTACTCTACTCCCCAAGTTCTAACACAATTTGTTCTTCCACTTGTCCCCTCCCAAAACGCTTGAAAAATATTTTGCTTAAATTTGGCCCTTTACCCACCTCCCCAAATGCTTAAAAAAATGGAATTTTCCTCTGCCCACACCTCCAAACACATGAAAAATATTTCAAATAAATTTATGTTCCTCTACCTGTCTCCCCAAACGCTTGAAAAAATCGTTTTAATTTTTTCCCTCTGCCTCACCAAATGCTTAAAAAAAAATTTTGTTTGAATTTATTTTCCTCTACTTGTCTCGCCAAACGCCTGCAAAATATTTTAACTTTTCCTGCACCCACCTCCCCAAACGTTTGAAAAATATGTCGTCAGGAACTACCACTGTGTCCACCTGCCTTTATGTCCACATGTGGGGCTGGGGTTAGAAACAAGGTTAGTGTTAGGGTTAGTATGAACCGTTAGACATTAAGAAAAAAAAAAGGGGGGGGGGTGCTGTTGGTCAGACTGCCTGTCTGACTGCATGTGGATACAACAGCACATAAGACACAATGGCTGGTAGTTTTACTCCAAGTACAAATTTCCAATCCCACAATCACTATGGTAATTTCAGGCTGAGGCATCTGGCAAGTTATGCCCCCTTAAAAATGGACAAATCTGAAAGAGTTAAATCTGATCAAGTCCAAAATAACCCTCATTTTTAACCTTTTCCCTACAGGTAATCCGCTATAGGGAAACCAACCATCTACTAACCCTTCCCTCTGTATCACCCACTACTGGGTTACAGTAGCTAACAAATGTGCACAGTGCACGTGTGCTGGGAAAGTTCTCTTCCTCAACGTAGGGATAGTGTTGTGGAATAAAAAGGAAACTTCAGCTTTCCTTCCCCACCCTCTTTTTCCTACTCCAAGTGTATCCTACCCCTCCATCTTAAGACTTCTTTCCTAAAAATCTCTCCTACACAATCAGATGTCCCCCTCCAACTACCATCCCCCTCCAACTACCATCCCCCTCCCAACTACCATCCCCCCTCCCAACCCCCTCCAACTACCTCCCCCCTCCTCCAACACCACTCCACTCCAATACCCCCCCTCCCCAACCCCCTCCAACTACCATCCCCCTCCCCAACCCCCTCCAACTACCATCCCCCCTCCCCAACCCCCCCTCCAACCCCCTCCACCATCCCCCTCCAACTACCATCCCCCTCCCCAACCCCCTCCAACTACCATCCCCCCTCCCCAACCCCCTCCAACTACCATCCCCCCTCCCCAACCCCCTCCAACTACCATCCCCCCTCAACTACCATCCCCCTCCCCAACCCTCCAACTACCATCCCCCCTCCCCATCCCCCTCCCCCATCCCCCTCCAACTACCATCCCCCTCCCCATCCCCCTCCAACTACCATCCCCCCTCCCCATCCCCCTCCAACTACCATCCCCCCTCCCCATCCCCCTCCCCATCCCCCTCCAACTACCATCCCCCTCCAACTACCATCCCCCTCCCCATCCCCCTCCAACTACCACCCCCCTCCCCTCCTCTCTCCAATGGTCTACACATGATTAAATTATCGGAATCGGAATTCTCTCTCTCTCTCTCTCACACACACACACACGCACGCACAAAATCATACAGCAATAATGTACTGTCTACTTTAAAGAAAACTTTACCCCTCAAAATGCAATAATTCGACCGATTCAAGAACTTTACACTGGAAGGCAATCTGCAATTGCACACTAGTGACAGACCAGCACACAGATGTTAGCAGTAGTGCAGAACTTTTACCTGTCCTGCAGACAACCACCATTAGGACCAAAGCAGTTTTTTTAAAAACTAATCTCTCACAAACTAAAAAATCATAAAAATACTTTAAATCATGTACAACATCTGCTTCTAACACATAGGCAATCAATTTTCCACTCAAAAGAAGGCAGGCATGAAATCCATACTATTCTCTTCCCTTGTAATTCTTTCCTACATATCAAGGGAGTTTTTCTCTCTCTCTCTCTCTCTCTCTCTCTCCTCTCTCTCTCTCTCTCTCTCTCTCTCTCTCTCTCTCTCTCTCTCTCTCACACACACTTTATGAAATGCATACATGAATCTCAAACTGTTCATTTTTCTTTACAACTTGTTTGTGCAAATTTTTCAGATCAGTCAAACTCGGTTATTCCACGACCTAGTAGTAAAATCCCTGTCTTGCCAGCAAAAACTGGTTTCATGACAATTTTTCTACCACAAGGATCAAACCCTGTCAACAGCCACCGATTCTAGAAAACTTTTTTTCCTGGTCACAAATTATGGCTGCATTCATCAGCAAGGTTCATCTCAGACTAATTTTACCTTTTTATCTTTTTTTTACAATTTCCAGTCTAGCTTGCAGAAAAAAAAACTGACTTGAAGGACTGTGGTATTTTTACACACATTAAAATACTTCAATTTCAATTCAGCTGTGCAGAGAGAAAAAAATAGCTAAGAAAAAAAATCAAGATATATAATAATACAACTGTTTTGACATTTTCCAAAAATAAAAACAAACACAGATACTATGTAATGGGGAAGGGCAGATATATTGAAATACTGTACACATGTGATTAATAACTTTATCTTAAAAAAACAAAACAAAAAAGAAAATAGACAATCTAATTTTAAAAAAGCTCCATCAGTGAGCTCTCTCAAAATGTCCACTGACCTGAACATGCTTTCATCTGCAAAATCTCTCAGAGTCCCTCTTGGTTCTACAAGCAAAAGTGGCAGGACAGTTAGGGGACGGGACAGCCTAGTGGCTAAAGCGTTGAGCATTGCTCTCATCTGCTGTCCTGGCTTCGAATCCCGTTCAAGGGGATTTTTTCCCCCTGGAGTTAGCATCGGTGCTGGCTCCATTTCCCCTAAAAGTCCTTTGGATGAGACTATAAACTGAGGCCCCATGTGCAAACGCACACAAAACATCTTGCACACATGTTAAAACCCGTTCCGCTTTTAAGAAGAGTATGCCATTCTCTGCTGGTGGTAATGAAGGACAATATCACTGCTTACACACGAGGACTGGCTGTAAAACAAACACCAATGCTTATTCCATTATCCTCAAAATAAAACAATAATAAAATTTTTTTTATAAAAGGCATTCACCTCACAACATGACGTTCTGGGTTCGATTCCCAGCTTTGCCCTTTCTTCCCAGGATATAAACCAAGCAACCCCATGTGCGAATGCACATAGAACTTGCTTGTACATTAAAAATCTGTTCCCTCTTTCGGAAGAGTAGACCATTTTGTGCCAGTAGGAATGCACCACATTTTTTTAAAACGCATGTATACAGGTGTTGTGTCTACACACCATCCCCTAAGTCGGAATGCAGCTACCTACAATGGTGGGGGGGGGGGAGAGAGGGGAACAGTCATACCCAAAAACCTCACCAGATCTGCCCCCTACCATTCCTGTTTTGTACACGCATATATCTTAATCTTACAACACAATTACAAACTATATTCTATTTAGCTATCTCATTTACAAACATTGTAAAGAAAAAACTTTGTAACTTTTTTTTGGGGGGGATGATTTTTTTCTTTTTCTGTACATTTTTTTTTTTTGGGTGTGCTTTTCTGTAGCATCTTTTTTTCTTTTTTTTTTTGGTGTGCTTTTCTGTAGCATCTTTTAAAAATTTTTTGGGGGGTGTGTGCTTTTCTGTAGCATCTTTTTTTTTTCTTTTAACATTTTTTTGTTTATATCCCCCCCTCCCTCATTGATCTGGTTCTTTTTGATCCAGTTCACGATGATGATGAAGTCCATGGTGATGACGATGATGAAGTCCATGACGACAAAGTCCACGGTGACGACGACGATGAAGTCCACGGTGACGACGATGATGAAGTCCACGGTGACGACGATGATGAAGTCCACGGTGACGACGATGATGAAGTCCACGGTGACGACGATGATGAAGCCCACGACGACGACGATGATGAAGTCCACGGTGACGACAATGATGAAGTCCACGACGACGATGATGATGAAGTCCACAGTGACGACGATGATGAAGTCCACAATGATGAAGTCGATGACAATGATGAAGTCCATGATGATGGAATCCACCATGATGATGATGATGTTGACGACAACAAAGTCGACAATGACGAAGTCGACGACAACAATGAAGTTAATGACGATAATAAGTCCATGACGTTGAAGTCCACGATGATGAAGTCCATGCTGATGTTGTCCAACGATGGTTCAGTTCATGTTCATCCAGTGTATGACGTCCTGGTGATCCTCTCTGTGTGTAAGTCCTGGTGACAAACAGAAATAGGAGGACGTTGCATGTTTTTATTCATGTACTTTAAATTTTCATTGCCTCTGACAACTCATCTAAGCTACACACAGTTTAAAGACTGTGCACCCTTGCTGACTTCTTAAGATTACTGTAAAATGCATAATGTCCTTCAGTGCTTTGTTTTAATTTAAAGTGCTCTGGAGGTCACCAAGAATACTCGGTCTCAGTCATTGCACCTGGGAATTGAGTACACACTGGATGAGAAGTTTGCATGTATGACTTTAAAAAACACTTTTGCCATAAGGCAGCCAAATTCAACTTCAGACTCCAAGTTTCACCAAGGTTTCACTCAAGCCAGTCAAGGTTCACCAATGCTAAATGGCGCGATTTTGCATATGCAACCATTTTCACTCACCGTTAAGGTGGCCAAATTCTGACTTTGGGGATGGTGTCTAAACACACACACACCTGTGTACCCGCATTTTTCAAATCTGTTTAACTTTTGTTCCTAATGATATGAAATGACCTACCCTTCCCAAATGTGGAACAGGTTTTTAATGCGAGTGCAAGACATTCTGCATGTGTTCGCCGCATATGAAGCTTTGGTTTATAGTCTCATCCGGCACTTGATGTCGACTCCAGGGTAAAATCCCCTACAATGGGCACCTCTGTGGTGACTCCATCCTGGACTGTCAGATCACAGGCACAATACTCTACACCATTAGGCCACCCCCACCCTGAAATGAAAAATATATCTGATGCAGATCCTGATCCCAACACAACCTTTTTTTTTTATCCCCTCAGAGGCCCCTAAGTGTCAACTAAGGGAGCCTACTGCACGCTCTCACAGCAACTTGACAGATCACTTCATTTTTTTAAAGATCTTGTCAGAAGAGTTAATAATGCATGCTGTGTAATTGCAATTTTAAAATGCCACTCATAATTTCTCTAGTTGAGACATTAAAGTATTCGAGTCTTGAGTATACACATGCAGAAGATCAAATATGTACATTAAAGAACCCATAATTTATGATAGCTTTCGGTGAATTACAGAAACCAGACCATGAGATTACATCCCCGAAATAGGAATGTAGCTACCTTCATGGTGGGCAGAAACGGTCACGTACGCAAAATCTCACCATTGGTCTCAGAGCTCTAGCCCAGGAATGAAAATAAAGTACTATACAATTCAAAATAATACAATATACCCAGGGAAAGGTAGGCTAAGAAGATGGCAGACGAAACAAATCGATCATACAAAGACAAAGACGAGGCCAGACACAAGGTCAGACAAAGATGACAACTGATGTATACCTGACTTTCATGCCGTCTTGATCAGTGGTGCTGGAGTTGACCTTGGAGATTGGCGGGGGTGTGTTGGTTGACAGTTTTCTCCAGGCTGGTCTGTCTTCAGCTTTTTCACAGCGGCGTTGCCATCTCAAGGTCGGTCCATTCTTTGTTCTCCGCCCAATCTCGTTTTCCCCGACATCTTTTCCCATGTGTCCCATCCAAGTCAGTCTTGCTAAGAGCTGTGATGTGACAAAACTGTGCCAGCTTTCTCCCCTTAGTTTTAGCAGCTAGGAGGGGTTCCTGTAGCCCAGGCTTTCATGATACATTTTTTAGGCACACTCACTTGTTGGCTCTGCCAGGAGTTGTGGAGAAACCTGAAGACTTTCATTGCAAAAGCTTGAATGTTCTTTTCCAGGTCTTCAGTCAACTTTTAGCTTTCACACCCATGTAGAAGGATAAAAGTGACGAGTGCTGTGTAGAGACCAAGTCTGGTTGGAAAGCTTCTCTCTCTCTTCTCTTCCAAATCCTGGTCACCTTTGCCATGGCCGAGGTTGCAAGGGTCAGTCTAATCTTTGCTTCAACTGCAGATAGGCCATTTTTGGTCAGTGTAGAGCCAAGATATTGAAGGAGTCTTCTTCCAATTGTTTGCCATTCAAGACTATAACTGCAATTTCACTGGAGCTATTTACTGTGGCCTTGCTTGTCTGTGCACCAATCTCCATACCATAAAATCCAGTTTCTTGTTCTAGCTTGCATGAGTCCTAACTCGTTACTCGTTCAGCAGTATACTGCTTCTTTCACATCTGCCAGCAGAAGTATTGGGTGTGGTTTTTTCAATGACGTTCTTCCAGCATGGCAATACCTGGCTGTTATCTGGTTGTTGCAAATTTCTTGGTAGTGTTCTGACCATCTGCTGATAAATTCAGTGCTGTCAGGGAGCAGTGTACCAGATTTGTAATTATTGTCCGTTATCTTGGTGAGCTTTAAGATGGTGTATGCCTGCTTTCTGCTTCCTCTTAACTTCCAAATCCTGGTTTTTTCCTTTCATTCATTTCTTGCCTGATTTTATTTTGTGGTAGCTCTGTCACCTCTTGTACTTCAAAATGTAGTTGGTTGGAATTTCCTTTTCCTATGGCAGAGGCCACAGATGTTGGTAATCCATGGCAACTTTTGTCATTCCACTCTTGCTATCATGACTTTACTGAAGCTATAAGCACCAACGTCGATGCTATTGACCACAACCTTTCAGTGCTGTAAATGTCCTTTCTCCACATTGAACATAATACCAGGGTTGGCTGATGGAAGGTTTTTCTTCAAGACATGACCAATGCCTATGTCAAACCCAGGGAATATTCTTGTCTGAGCCTTGATGTTCGACTAGTGGCATGGTGCCAAAACAATCACTTCTGTTAGGAACCAATCCACTAGGATCACTCCAGGTTGTTCTTGCAAGTTTGTGGTGCAAGGTGTGGGTAAGGATGATCCTATAGCTACTGATAAACTGAAGGTGTTGCGCTCCATTTGTGTCTCCTGCATAAGCCTTCCCCCAGTTCCAACCCAATCAGATGATGACTGCCCCCTCATATCTGGTTCTTGTACTTGTTTTCAGTCCCAGAGACCTGAAAGCAAAAAGTAATGTCAAGACTGAAAACACCAATAATAGTATTGTCATAAATAGTTTTTTCTGTGAGGGGGGGGGGGGGTTGTTGGGCATTTCCCAGCTTAACACTAAGAGCCTAGGGGTCACCCACAATATGCAATCTCCCTTATCATGCCAAAGAGTCACCGCAAGATACTGGATAAGAAGTCTGCATGTTTAGTTACTTTCACATACCTCCCCATGATATACTATGTCGGCTGCCATAGTCAAATTTTGGAGCATTTTTAAAAAATGCAGATTACAGCCTGTTATTAAAGATCTTGTTACAGATGAAGGCAATCATTTCAACGGAGCACTTTAAAGCATAATAAAATGATATAAGCATTGGCAGTTTGCTTACCACCAGTACCTGACAAAGCTTTTGGTCTGGACGTTATAATTCACTACATTAACAGACTTCACTACAGATTACACAATTGGGTTTTTTCATGCAGCCTTTCCCATTTGACCTGTTTAGTCAAATAAAAATACAAAATTTTACTTTATGGTGTTAAACATCAAGACATGACAACGAACTATGAATATATATTTTGATAATCTGCAAACAAAAGGTAGCACTTTTTTCAACACAACAGCCTCATTCCAAATACAGCAATCGCTATCTGCAGCTACCAAAAACCATGTGTTAAAAAATAAATGTAATTTCAAGACAATAACCTCTCCCTTGTCCTAAAACAAGCTACTCGGGTGGATCTCTGTCCAGTTCCATGACTAGGTTTTTGTTGCCAGGAGGGTTGTTTCCTGCATATATATGTATGTTAACTCAGAACAGGCAACACTGAACACTGCAAGAGATACCCAGCCACAATACACCCAACACCCCACCCCACACTGGTGGTCTCACAGTGGCCTAACATTGGTAAGTTACCTGTGGACTTCTGACCTTTGAGATAAGATTGGGTAAGGAACATAACAGGAAATGAGACTGCTCCCCAAAACAAAGAAAAAAAAGAATAAAATGGAACAAAAAGCCTAACAAGCTAAAAATGCAATGGTTAAAAACTTAAACATGGACCTCTATAAGATATTTTTTACTATAGCTGTAAGTTTTTAATGTACTTACACTGCACTTTCTTTTCAGATGGACAGCTCAGTCTCTGCAATGGAGGCAGCAGCATGTTGCAGGTCCTGCAAGAAACCATGAAGCTTCTTGAGCTTGCAGGGGGTAGGGGGTAGTCAAGCCAGATCCTCTCAAGTTGTCCGGCTGCCAGTCTTTCAAGGGCACTGCTCCTGTATGTCCTCTGTATGTCCTACATGGAGTTTCGTGTATACATGCACAGAGTTTCAGCCTGTACACATTCCCCACATGACGGCTACATTCTTGATGAAACAATTCGGAGACTTCTGTATGATGCACATTATGATTTTAACCACTAGATTAGGCCTCCTGTGGAATAACGGATAGGGGAGAGGAACTAAGGAAATGCCCTGAAATATGAAGGGGTGACAGAGCCACCATCCCTTACCACTGTCACAGCCTTTGTAGGGTGCTATTTTCAAACACCAAGACCACTGGCACCAAGATGCTCTCCTTTCATCTCTTGCACTAATGTTTTAGGTTTACATTCTTGTTTGGGCGGATTTCTTTTTCTGTTTTATATTGGTTTGCTTTTTTTGGGGGGGGTTTTTTTTTATTTCATTCATTTATTCTTTTAAAGTTAAATGTATTAATTTTTCCGCCATTTTATACAGTTTTATTTTATTTCTACTCTTATTTTACTTACAAATTTTATTTCATTTAAATTGTCATTTTCTATTTAATTTTTAATTTAATTTTCAACTTTTTCTCTCTCATTTTTTAAATTTTTAATTATTCTATTGTTTTAGCCTATCTTTTTAGAAAGTACTGAGGAGGCAATCAAAAAGTTCAGTGATATAATCATGATCTACAGAAGGACTGAAGACAGAAGGGGATGGAGACACTGACTGGGCATATCCTTTCTCCTCCAATCTCTAGCCTTTACTCACAGGGGCCCAACAATGGCAAAAACCAGTCCTGATGCATCATACTTGCAGCACTGTCAGCGTGGTGTTTGGTCAGAAGGTCCTTGATCGATAGGAAATAATGTTTGCATTCCTCAGATGGGCAGCTTAGTCTCTGAAATGAAGGCAGTAGTACATTGCTGGTCCTCAAGTGATCACAGAGCTTCTCAGCTACTTGGATAGGGTTGGGACAGATTCTGCTTAGAAGTGCTTCATGTAGTGTGTAGGGCTGCAATATGTATTCTGTGGTCTGGCTGACAGTCTTGCAAGGGCACTGCTCTTGTATGTTCTATACAATTTCTTGTACACATTGAAACTTAAGTGGTTGTAACATGTCGTAAGCCAGATACAGGCCTGTTCCCTTGGTGTCAGCAGGTAATAGGGTCCAACTTGTGTAGATAATGCTGCATCCACTTGCTTTGCTGCTTGGTCTTGATGGTATTGGCTTCAGAATAGCTGATGGATCTAGTCACTTGCACTTGGTGTCTTGTTCCTTTGCCAAGAAGTCTGCAGTCTCATTAGCCAGCATGTTACAATGAGAGGGGATCCACTGCAGGACTACTGTGCGACTCATGCAGAGGGAGGCGGGGATGAATAACGAATTCAGGCCAGTATTTCTGTTGGACTGTAAGGCCTGCAAGATGGGCGTTGGTTAAGATGACAACTCTGTGGGGAGCACACAGGCCGACCATGGTGTGGGCTGCTGCAGTTTTCATGGCTTCTGTCTTGGCTTTGTGTTTCTTCAAGCAGAGCCTAGTCGTGCGGCTGATCTTCTCTGCCTTCAAGGCACTGGTTGTAGATTCCTGCCCCTCCACTTTGTACTGCATCCTCAGCAAAGCACTCAGTCTACACATGGGAAGAGAAGTCTTGGGTAGTGAGAGGAAGGGGTTCAAGGGTGTGGGGCTTTTCCTCAGAGCAATTTTCCAGTCTTTGGGTTCAACACAGGGATGCTGCACTGAATGCGAGTAGATGCCCCCAGTTGAAGTATAGATCTGATAACACAGACAAACATAATGGGTAAAATACCATGACATTTGTCTCATTTAAAAGCATTTGTTGTGTGAGAATATCTGTGTGTGTGCATGTGTGCATGCGAGAGAGAGAGAGGAGAAGAGAGAGAGAGAGAGAGAGAGAGAGAGACAGTGAGAGAAAGACGGAGAAAGAGAGAGAGTGAGAGAGGAGTGTGTGTGTGTAGTTTGTGTCTGTATGTATGTGTTTTGTGTGTGGTGTGTGTCTGAGTGCATTCATGTTGACAGAGAGGGAGAAAAGAGAGAGAGAGAGTGCGTGTGTGTGTGGGTTTGTGTCTGAATGTATGTTTGCGTTTCATGTGTGTGGTGTGCGAGTGTATTCGTGTTGACAAGGTGCAGACAAGCGCAACAGAGCATGTGCGAAGAGAGTGTGTGCGTGTGTGTGTATGCATGTGCATTTGTGTGCACGTGTACATGTATGCTTGCATGTGCAGGTATACAACTGAACACACTAAATCAAAAAGGTACATGACTTAGTTCCGTCTTCCCATCAGTTGACTGAGACCACTACACAGTCAAATGCATAAAAAGTGGTTTCCAATCATATGAAAAATGTGTTGGATTGAGTTTTCTTTACCTTTTATTATTAACAATAAACCATATCAACTGATGAATTATTACACTACAGGTTTTTGAATGAATCAAACTTACCTGTTTGTAGGCCCCTTGCCCGTGTCCACCTTCCTCGACTTCCCCGTTTTGCTGTCAGCTGAACACACCACTGGCATGATGCCGGCATGCAGGCTGAAAGGAAACAATCAGGTCTTAGCTGGACGGAACAAAAACTACAAGATCGCAGACAAACAGACACTCACCAACTTTAAATTCAAATTCACCCTGTAGTTTTCCTATCACAGCTTCAATAATACCAAGCTCACATTCCATCTCATGCCTATATCATGACACTCATTCACCTTTCAGAGATTAGGCCAGCAAGGGCTGTCTTAGGCAGCCACTGTCCCACTGAAAAGTTGTTTTTCCTCCTATAATAGGGAGTACATGTCGCTATGCTTAAGTTTTCATTGGATGAAGACAACAAAACATTTTGAACATTTTTTTATCTAAGCCCTGGCACTTGAATTCCATCAGTAAATAACTGGTACATACATCTCTTGGCCTGGGGGAGGGAGAGAGAGAGAGAGAGAGAGAGAGAGAGAGAGTATGTGTGTGTGTGCATGTGCGTTTTTGTGGTGTGTGTGCATGCAAGCATCATGCGTGCATGTGTGCAGGCATCCAATCACACACAGCAACTAAATGAAGTGTGGTAATGAGTTTTGGTTTCAGTCTTTCCATCAGTTGTCAATAGATAATCACAGCATATCTGAGCGCTTTTAATAGAAAACGGTCAAGTAGTAATAAATGAAAAAAAAATTCACAAGAACATCTGAGGAAATATAATGTATACATGTATGTACAATTGGTTTTTCATAGGATGAAAAATATAGAGTATGTTTTTTTGTATTATCCGTTCATAATGATATTAAATCCCATTAGAACTATCTTGGCAGGTTCCTGTACTCAGCTTACCTGTTTATGTTCTTCACAATGTCCACCGTTGTCTGTTTTCATGTTTTGTCTTGAAAAGATTTCTTGAGATGCTACCGGCATGCATTCTGAAAGAAAACAATTGGATCTCAGTTGGGTTGAACAAAAACTACCTAGGTAATAGACAAATGCACTCACCAGCATTAAATTCAAATAAGTCTTTCTCTATAGTAGCTTTTTTCATAGTTTTGGTGACACTTCCATTTTGTGTTTATAGCCTTACCAACCACAAAGGCCATATCACCAGGATGAAACCTACAGATACTGCATCAAACTTTTCCCACTAAAAAAAAGTCAAACGCATGTGCATGCATACAATGATACCCAAATTATACATGCACTTGCATGCACACACACACATACATTACTGGTTGATTTTGTAAGCTAACATTCCAATGGGTGGCGCTGCTCTTGTGGCAATGCGCTCTCCCCAGGGAGAGCGGCCCAAACTTCACGCAGAGAAATCTGTCATGACAAAGTGGTATAAAAATACAAAAGGAATTGTTAACCCTCACACTGGTGTTATTCTTTACTACTATACAATATGCTGCCACTGGTGAATTAACATACAAAAACAGTCATATAATTTTCATATTACTTGTTTTGGCATGCATATTTGAATAGCACATGTTGAATGATGGTTGTTCAAAACTGAACAGAGAGCAACATGAACAATTTTAGGGGGTCAGTATCCAATAGTAACTTACACACCTGGAAGAAATGTGGTACAGCAGGGTTTTTGGTGGGTTTTGTTTTTTTCGGGTACAGTGCATGTAAAGATTATTATACTCTACCAAAAAAACCATGGATATTTATTCAGTCCCTACTAGATGCTAGTGTCTCTGAATCTGATCACAAAGACTCAAGTACTAGTAAAGCTGCAGACATATGAGGTATGTGGACAAGTTCAATTAATCCAGCCTTCCAGGTAAAAAAAAATCTACTCCTACATAAGACATTACAGTTCGGGGGGGTTATATAATTTAAATTATATACACAGACCACAACAAAGCATACACAATCTCAACACACTCATAAAAAACCACAACACTGGCTCAAAATACACACACACACACACATTTTTGCTTAAACACTTCCAACAAAAACTGCTTACCCATCACAAAATTCTTGATCAATACCAAAGGGGAAAAAAGACCAAAAAAAACAACCCCAAAATGAGTGACAAAAAAATAATAGGGGGTTACTGCTAATGAGGCTTTGTTCATCACACATTTATTAATTACTTGCTCAGTATATTATCACTTCGTCATCATAACAAAATACACCCCCAAAATCCAAAATCTGATGACTTAAAATTCGTTATCAAAATCTGCACCGCAAGTCGGTGAACTTTTGACACACCACAAAGATACCGATCCAGTACCTTCACCCCCATCACTACTCCAACTGAAATGAGCATTTTTCAAATTCAAGTGTCACTGTCAGTTTGGTCCTCAACTAAGTCTCTTGAGATCCCCAATAAGCTTCAGTTTTTCAAGCTAAGTATATATGTTTACCTCCAACTCTTCTACGTTTGCATCAGCAAAGAAATCATACCCACACAAAAAAGTGTTAGCATGAGCTGTTCATGGTTGGTGGTAGCCATTTTGAACAATGTGAATCTTTAGTGATGCTTTGCCCATTTTTCTGTATTACTATTACAGTATTAGGCCTACTGACGTTCATCTAAAACTAGTTTTGAAACTTGAAAATACAGTTAGCCGGGTCCCATATATATTATATGCTAGGCTAAAAAAAAAAAGATTTTTTTTTTCTTGAATGCGAAAACGAGCATCTAGCTCTGTTACCTGTTAGCCTGGCATATAATATATATGGGACCCGGCTAACTGTATTTTCAAGTTTCAAAGCCACCCATCTACCCTATTGCAACTTTCAGCATGCTATATTACTTTATTACTATTATATAAATATAGGCCTATGTTGCAACAACCAATTCAATCATAATATATGTAAAGTAGCATAACACCCAACATACTGCAACAATTACTGAACCAGCATGAGGGTAGCTACAACTTACAAGCCTCCGCTGTGATGAGAATTTCCACAATCTAGTGAGGTGCTACATTTAAGGCCCTTGTAAACTTGTATACACAAACATTTTGCCCACACAAGAGTGGGCGAGCTTTGGTTATTGTATTGGTATGGCTCCCACTTGACATTTCCAGTCATTTTTTCAGGGGTTTTGGGGTTTTTTTGACATGCACCTGGGTTATTTCTGCAGAAAAAAACGCCAGAAGCATTCTTTTCTTGCACCAGCCTCACCCCTGCTCATGAACACTAGCAGACTTTTTGAACCATTATTTGCATCACTTTATAACTGTACAAGGTGTACAGGGTACCTGACAGTTTGGTCCACGGTTTCTCACAACTTGATCTGAGAAGGCATGGAGATTTATGCTGATTAAAGATAACGAATGTTACATCAAAAGGGCCGGCCTAAATTTTGTGTCAAATGCTTCCTTCAGCTTGTTAGCCTAATCAGGGGTGCAGCCGGTGCAGACCATACATCGACTTTTACGCTTAGGACTTTGAAAAACAGCTAAATGCCAACAGGAAACCAAGCTTACACGCCATAAAACCGCCCGAGTATAAGACCGCATGCTCCGGTTTCCATATGGAAGGCCGCCAAGTCTACCATTCTTCCAAATGAAATTACTTGGAAATGTCTGCATTTGCACTCACCGCGATTATCACTGCAATGGTCCCCCTAGATGTCACGTGTGAAGGAACGGTAACTCTCATTAGGCCTAGGCTACCTCTGCTCAATTCAAGGTAGGCCCATTTTTGACCAATCAGTGACGAGCAATACTGGACATGCTGGTTTTCATCTCCTACAGTTGTACATTTGAGCCTTTCAATGTGTACAAATTTATGGCAAACACGTCCGTTGACACTTTTTTGTTCTTCACCCAGCTGAATTCTTATCCCTTTCTCTCTGGCTTAAAAGTGGCCGATGGGTGCAAAAAAGTATCCTAGCTTCAGTAAACAATGCTTCTTTTGAAACAAATCAAGTCCACAGAAAGGGGGGGGGGGGGGGGGGGGGGGGGGGGGGGGGGGGGGGGGGGGGGGGGGTAACTAACCTAGTGCTAAGAACATCAACTTGTCATGTGAAAGCAGCAAAATGAACCACTTCTTATTTCTGCTCAAGAGTGTGAGCACACCCCCACCCCACCCCTCCCTCACCTTCAATTAATCTTATGGGTTTTTGTTGTTTTTGTTCCTGGGCTAGAGCTCCCAGGTTCACCAATGGTAAGATTCTGCATATTAATGCGACCATTATTTTCTTGCCCACCATTAAGGTAGCCCTATTCCGACTTCGGGGATGTGTGCTGGTTATTTTGGGTTTCCCTAAACCATCAAACACTGACTTGAATACGGGATCTTAAATGTGCATAAATGATTTCTGTATGTGTATATACATGAAGGAATTTAAGCCACTGGCAGACCTGGGAGATGGTAAAACTATCCACCATTAATTTATCAGACTCCCCCATGGGCAGGCGAAAGGGGGGGGGGCTATCGGTATAAATAGCATCTCCACCTGCTGGAAGTTTAGTGCTAGGAATCGCCTCTTTTCTATCCCTCTTTGCTTCTGCCTTGTTCTTTTTCTCTGCCACCTTCTATTTTCTGCCTTCTTGGTCCACTCTAACCTCCTCCCCCCCCCCCCCCCCCCCCCCCCCCCCCCCCCCCCCCCCCCCAGAAAGACTTAAAAGAGAACCATTCTCTGCCACGCTGAAGTCAGATGCATTGGGCCGGACTTGAGCATTTAACAGCAGCGCAATGCATTTTCGCTTTTTTGACACAGTCGTTACTGTCTGAGCGGTTGACGAAGCCACCGAGATTCGAACCTACGACTTCACGGACACATGTGATCGAAGTCAAACGGTTTTAACCACTCGGCTATAGCGTCCCATCCTTAGATGCCTAGTTTCATCTTCATTCCCCAACAATGTCTTCACATGACGCCAAAACCCGAGGTCCAGTGTCAGATTCCCTGGCATGGTGTACATGACAGTTATGGCACACTTTAAAAAAAAATCCATCTTCAGTAGAAGTGCGGGGTGTCCAGGCTATTCATGGCAGATGGAGTGAGATAACGAACATACCGAGCTTACATCCTACAACCTGAAGAGAGTGGAGCTCTGCCAGGCTCAACTCACAAGGGCACACTACCTGAAAACTTCAGTCCAGTGCTTGAGGACTCCCCAAACAGTTAAGGGAGATGTCAAGTCACAAGAGGGGGGGACATATGGAACTCTTCCCTTAAGGTGAGACAGCGATCCAAAGGGGAAACAAATGCTTGCGAACGAGAAAAATATAATTATGGGCGGCGTTGCTCTTGTGGCGAGGCGCTCTCCCTGGAAGGATCAGTCCGAATTTTGTGCAGAGAAATCTGCCGTGACTGATGTGGTATTCAGTTCAACTTCACCTCTTTCAAGATGTTAGAATGCAACAAATATTTTACCTATCTTCCTGCGTTACAATACGTTTTGTTTAACCATGTAGGAACAATCACGGGTAACATTGACAGAACAAACATAGTTACCTGTCTTCTGTAGTTGAAATGACCGGGCGGCGACAGGGCAAAATTCGCCCAGTTGTCACACACACGACTTGTCTCGGCTACCATCAGGCGTCGAATGAAAACAGCGGGAAGGCTTGCCAACATGTAGCCACCCTCCCTGAGCAAAGTGGTCACTTCTCCACGTGCTACACTAACAAGACGATGAGTTATTGACAAAGAGTTCACATCTCTCTCTCTCTCTCTCTCTCTCTCTCTCTCATCTCTCTCTCTCTCTCTCTCTGATCTGGTCGTCATAAATAATAATAATAATAATAAATGGAACTCATATAGGGCTATATCTTGCAAAGACAAATCAAAGCGCATGCGTATGCATTCAACCTAATCTTACACAGTCATGCAATCAATGATAAATAATCAATAGTTTAAACAAACAGATATTTACAAACATGGTGGGCTGCAGACAAAATCTATGAAATAAAATGTAAATAGTCAAATGTTTTTCAAAAGCACACACACACTCACACAGGTCGTATACTTTAGCAGGGTGATAGGGCATGGGTTAGTGAACATGGGATAGCTCTGATATGAAACAGATGGGGGAGGGGGGGGAGGATCTTAGGTTTGAAATAGATATGTCTTGAGGCTGGATTTAAAAGTGTCATAGCTAGGTTTCTGGGAAGAGAGAGAGAGGGAGCTCATTCCAGGTAGATGAACCCGAAATAGAGAAAGAGGGGTGGCCAACAGTGGATTGGTTGAATCTAGGTATTCCTAGGCACTAGGTATCTGCAGTAGAGCGGAGGGAACGTGAAGGAGTGTACAGGTTAAGACATTCACAGAGGTAGGAGGGTGCAGTTTTGTGGAGACATTTGTAACAGAGGGTACTGATCTTATAATTTACTCGCTGTGGCACAGGCAGCCAGTGGAGAGATTACAAAAGAGGGGTAATGTGCTCAGATTTTTTCTTTCTGAGAACTAGTCGAGCTGCGGAGTTTTGTATACGTTGAAGGGAGTGGATAGGTGATGCTGGAAGACCAGACAAAAGAGAATTGCAATAGTCCAGACGTGAAAGAATGAGAGAAGTGACAAGTTTGGGCTGTTGCATCGGTGGACAGGTACTTTCGAATAGCACTAATACGCCGTAATTGATAGTAGCACGATTGACAGGTCTGGGTGATGAATTTGTTCATAGAGAGTGTGTTGTGGATAATGACACCTAGATACTTCACAGCAGTGGATAGAAGGACTGATGTATTGCAGAGTTCTATTGAAGCTGTTGTAATGGAAGGGAGTTTGTGTTTGGTCCCTACAAGCATGGCTACGGTTTTATCTGCATTTAGCTGTAATTTGTTCTGTGTCATCCAGTTTTTAATATCTTCAAAGCAGTGGGCCATATTTGTCAGGAGAGAAGGCAGATTTTCAGGAGTAACACTACATGCATGAGGTGCTGCATGTTTACTTGTAGCTCCTCTCTCTCTCTGTCTCTGTCTGTCTGTCTGTCTGTCTGTCTGTTCTGTCTGTCTGTCTGCTTCTCTCTCTCTCCCCTCTCTCTCTCTCTCTCTCTCTCTCTCTCTCTCTCTCTCTCTGTGTTTATTATTGTTTCTTGCCTTCCTTTTTACTACTACTACTACTACTACTACTACTACTACTACTACTACTACTACTACTACTATTCTTTTTCTTCTTCTTCCGATTATTAATATTGTCATTACTACTATTATTACTATTATCATCGTCGTTATCATTTGCTTTTATTATACTTAAAAAAAAAGATTACTCTATTCAAGTGGAATGTTGTTTTGGTTCAGTTTGGTGCCCCCGGGGCTTTCCCACCCCATCCCGAACTTTTATGGATATTACTGCAACGTTGATTCTTTTACACATCTGCATTTATTTCTTTCTTTGACTTTTTATTATTAAGTTTCCTTGACTGAGGGCTGGATGTCAAAATAAAGCCATGATGTGTACTTTTCCCCCTTCAATAAAAACATTCATTCATTCATTCATTCATTCATTCATTCATTCATTCATTCATTCATTCATTCATTCATTTCACTGTCTGTCTGTCTGTCTGTCCTGTCTGTCTGCCCTGTCTCTCTCTCTGTCTCTCTGTCTCTCTGTCTGTCTGTCTGTCTGTCTGTCTGTCTGTCTCTCTCTCTCTCTCTCTCTCTCTCTCTCTCTCTCTCTCTCTCTCTCTCTCTCTCTCTCTCTCTCCTCTGGATGAGACTATTAATCGAGTTTCCGTTTCCACGCAGAATATCTTGTGCATACATTAAAACGTGTTCCGTATTTTGGAAGAGTGGGCCATTTGTGATGATGGGAACTGATGATTAAATTGAAAACCGCATGCACATCAGGACTGAGTGTTAAAATAACACACCACATATTGAGTGCTTATTCCATCATCCTCGAAATAAAAGAATAAATAACTAAATGGAATAAAAGATATCTCTCTCGTTCGATTTTGCTAAAGCATTTAATGTTATAAGTAATAAACTTCTTTAAAAAGGCTAACAGCTTACAAACTATCGCTCATTACTCGCAAATTACTATCATTATTTCTTTCTGATAGCAGAAAGTATCTTAAAACGCATCTTTCTCGATTTTTTCCGAATGTTTATGATGTTCCTCAAGGTTCTGTTTAAGGTCCTTTGCTGTTCTTATTGTATATCAATGATCTTTCTAAATTCATAGGAGCTCTGTGTAAAATGTTTGCTGATGGCACCATCTTAGAAATAGCTAACTCTAATGCTCATGAACTTTATAATACCATGGTAAAAGTATAAACTACCTTATTCGATAGACACACTTGAACCACATTGCTATTCACCCCATAAGACTAAATTTATGTTGGTCACAAATAGACAAAAGCGTCAGAATCTTACTCAGACATTACATGCTCTTTATATTTCTAATGTAGAAGTTGAGGAAATGGTCAATTACAAAGTTTTAGGCATAACAATAGATAATAATATGTCCTAGTCAAAGCATTTGGAAAGACTTACTGCAAATAATGCATCAAAATTGTAATTGTATCCATTTAGAAAAAAAAACAACCCACAACAAACCTTTAGATCTACAGACTAGGAAATTATTCTATTATGCATATAATTATTCAGTTTAATATACATTATTACTCTACATGAGGCTTATGGAATCTGGTGGGCAAATATGTGCTTAAACCATTAGTTGGTTTTAATTTTTTTTTAGCCATTTAAATCACTATTAACAAATCATCCTCATTAACAGTATTTGCATACAAAGAAGGAAATATCCTTTCTCTCGAAGCAAAACTGTTATACAACAAAATTAATGGATTTTTCTGCATAAGACACTGTACGGCAATGCTCCATCTGCTCTTACGAACATGTTTACTCTTAAGCATTGTTTAGCTTCGTTTTCTTGTTTTGTGTGTGTTAAAAAATGGTGTAATGTAGGTCTATTATAATCTTTATGAAAGCCATAAGCGACACCTAAAGTCCTCGCAATAGCTGAAGACTAACACTGTCATTTAAGTACTTACGCTGGCTATATTTATGCGCATTATCTGCACATGTAATTTATGGATAAACTTTTGGGCTGATTGTACGGTATTGAATTGTATTGCATTGCAATGCGTTGTATTATAATTGTTAGGCCTATAGTATATTATATATAATTGTATTATATTATATTATATTATATTATATTATATTATATTATATTATATTATATCGTATTGTATTATATACTCCTTTCAGTCACGGCACATTTCTACCTGGAATTTGGCTGCATTCCGTGGGAAGAGAGCATCGCCGTAAGAGCAGAGCAGTGTGTGTGTGTTCGTACGTTCTTCGTGTGCGTGGATGCATTCGAGACCCAGACATTGGCATACGGCTGCGCAAAAAGATGGAGAGAGTTCTATCCTTTAGTAACAGGGCTGGTGTAGTGTAGTGTTGTGTTGTGCACTTGATGTAATATTTTTCAGATTTGAGGCAAAAAGACGAAACAACCAAAAACAAAACAAAATAAATCTTCTGAAGTGATCTCCCTTGTATCATGCATGGCGAGCTCTGCCTTTCTCGGCGTGTATCGAACTACAAGGTTATCGAATGTGGCGTGATTAAGTCATTTTGAAAAACCCAAGAAGTAATTTATCCAGATGTTGAAACATTTTGTGTTGTCATATGGATGCTAGTAATTCTGTTTTCAGCATTTATGAAGCAGACAGTTGTATTTCATTTTGATTTCTCACGACATCAGTCATATAGACTCATACGATGCTAATGTGATAGCGAAAGTAGATTGTGTTTTTTGCTCCCGATTTATCTTTTGATTTTGTAAAAGAAAATGACCACGGTTGTGGCTTCTTCTCCCTCACTGAAGGCGGCATTGTTGAAGCCAAGACAAGCTTTCTTCCAAACATTGGGCAGAAATGTTTGCCTTGACAAGAATATGTCCAGTAGACTTCAACAAAACTGGTGTAGGTGTGAACAAGTGATCAGGAAATCCCACCAGTTTTCAAGAACAGCAGGTGATCATGTTAATAAACATAAACCACGTCAAAAAATACATATTTCATTGCGAGGAATCAAGTCAGATCCTGCATCAAAAATGTTTGAAAATCCTCTCTTGGGACTGCAGAAATATGTTAGTGTTCCAATTTTCTCAGAGGAACAAGCAGTTTTTCACCCATCCAGAATAGAGATTGATAAAGCAGTAATGATCTTCCAAGGGCCAGAGGGGAGCAATGTGAAAAATCCTGTCAAGTTTGTTGGGTCATATGCAGATGGAAGTCAAGTACCTGACTTAAACTTGCCAGAGGTATGCAATCTTTAAATTAGGAAAGAAATGCTAGTTATATGTAACAGTTTTAGAGAGATAATTTTAGTGGTTTCTGATTGGATTCTGCCATTCCTTTTGATATCAAATGCACATGCACTGATGCACGCACGCACACATGCATGCACACATACACACAAAACCACATGCGCAAGTGTGTGTAATTGATACATTATAACTATTGAGTTAAACAAAATATGTAATTTGTTTTAACATGGATCTTATAACTTTTCATGAGAAAATAAACAGAAAGTATTCCCGGTGTTATATATATATATATATATATAAATAAAAACTTTTGCAGCAGCCTTTTGTAGTAATTTTTACCAATTCAATTGTCAGATTCATTGCAGTCGTTCATGACTGTATTATTGCAACTACTTGACTATCATAAATTTAGAATCTATATTATTGTTATCAATATTATTATTCAGACTATTTCACGGTCAGATTTAAACTAATTAAAGTCTTCATTTACTTGAATCTGGTTTTGTTGTTGAGTGTTGGCTCTGTTGCCCAACTTGAGCTTGAGGGGGTTCACCCAGATATAATACTGTCTATATTATCATTACTATGCCCTAGTATTTGTTGTAACAAGTCTGAATCAGCAGATTCAGAACACTGGGCACTACTTTGCAAATTACACTTCACTCACCTATGAAAACCAAGTTGGATGTCAGATAAGCCTTCACTTCAGTTTCTTTCTTTTTTCTTTTCTTTATTTTTTTGTCTTTGAAAATTTTTTTTTAGGTTTGTTTCCTTGGCCGCAGCAATGTGGGAAAGTCATCACTGATCAGTGGCCTTCTGAGTGCACACCCAAAGGTCAAGGTTCGGGTGTCAAAGAAACCTGTAAGTTGTACTGTGTTGTATAAAATGTATATATATTGTTTTATGCTATTGTTCATATCATGTTGTTTAATTACATGTTTAATTGTGGTATATTCTGCATTCTGTATTGCATTGAGCTGTATATTCTGTTATTCTTTATTGTATTTAGCTGTATTGTATTTTATTCTATTGGAAATGATACAAAGAAAGTACTTACTAAAACTGGATGCAGTTAAGATTTTACTGTATGTGTATTCTGTCTCACTAAACACAGAGGTCTGGGAATAATGCACTGGGTGAGAGTATTATTTGTGTGGCAATTAAAAAAAATTATCTCCAAATATACTTGAGTCAGCCCAACTTCAGATTCAGGATGGTTTTACCTTTAGTTGTGTAGATCATGTGTAGCATGGAAAGTTCTAGTTATACTGAGAGTTTGCCTTGGATGAAGACATTTTCCACATAACTTTACACAAGATGTGATTGTGTTTGAATGCAAACTTTGGCCTTTTGCTTTTGACAGTTTTGTTAATAACTCTCTGTTTTTTACCAACATTTTTAACAATGAGTTCGATGTACAGGGTCACACAAAAACTGTTAACCTGTTTCGCATGGGACGTCACTTCACACTGGTGGATATGCCAGGATATGGTTACAACATGCCGTCAAACTTTCAACAGTCTGTTGAAACCTACCTCAACAGTAGTCGCAGGTGTGTGTCTGTTAGTAGTGTTATGTTTGTTTTTTTTTCAGTTTATTTATTTATTTAATTTATTATTTATTCTTTTACATTGGTAATAATGGAATAAGCACTCAAGTGCTTTTTTACATCGTGTCCCAGTGTATAATTTTGTCATCTGTTACCACTGGCACACAATGGCCAACTCTTTCAAAAAGCAGAACAGGATTTAATTGTGTGCAAGATGCTCTGCGTGCATTTGCACACGAGGCCTCTGTTTATAGTCTCATGCGAAAAAACTTTTGCATTCATATGTGTGTACATGTGTGTATACATGCATACATTTGTGTGTATCTGCATGCATTTGGGCACACTCACATACTTGGGTGTGTGTGTGTGTTGCAAGTGCATGTGTGCACACACACATGATAGGTACATGAATTTTTTTCTAAGCATTAATTTTTATGTTAAGAACTTTTACGGAGTTTATAATCATTAGAATCTAAATATGGTATGTGAGAAATATTCTAAATTTTGTGCATTAAATTTTATGATCACATTCAATATTAGCATTACCTTTAGTATTACTGTTTATGACTCATGAGTGTAGACACCAAAATAAAGAAATAAAAAGCCATGACAGATTGCAGTTATCTTATGATACAATGTCAGTCTTTGCTTTGAAGGCACAAGCTTACAAAATGTGAACTGTCACAATTAGGTTAGATCATGTTGATTGATTAGGTTGGTTGGTTGGTTGTTTGATTAGTTGGTTGGCTGGCTAGCTGTTAGGTTTGTTAAATGTTGGTTGATTGGTTGGTTGGTTGATGAATCTATTCATACTGAAGTGGGATACAGGTTGTGTCGATCATTCTTGCTGGTGGATGCTGAAGTGGGAATAACGTCGACTGATGCCACCGCCTTGGACATGCTGCGCGAGTTTGGTGTTCCTTTTGCGGTAAATTGTCTCCCTTCCTTTGTTCTCTGTCAATTTCATTTTGTCTCTCTCTGTCTGTGGTGTTTTCTGCCTGTGTGTGTTCGTCATTCATGTAGCTATGTCTTTCTCTGTGCCTGTTCTACCTATGAGCTGCCTTTCCTATCTCAGCATGTATATGAGTATGTCTTTTCTGCTCGATCATATGCATCAAGATCTTTTGTATCCTTTCCAGTTTTTCTCAGTGACTGTCTATCTGTCTCTTTTTTTCTTTCTCTCTGTCTTTCTGTTGCTGTCTCTTTCTGTCTTGAAGAACTATGCACCCCCCCCCCCCCCCCCTTTTCTTTTCAGGTCTGCAGGTATGTTTCCCTGTGATAGTGTTAATTTTTTTGTACTAAATTTTTGCTGGGACAGTTATATATCTTTATATAAAACCCCTTTTGATCATCTAATACCAAATGCTAGCATTCCGGACCACTATTGATGGTCCAGTGTGTGGAGGGAAAACTGTCCAGCTTCGGAAAGGAATCAAATTTGCACTGTTGCTCCTTGTAGTTGTATGTGTTACTCTATGTGTTACTGCTAGACCACTGTTCCTCCTGAATGATTGACAGAGGTGTGTGTGTGTGTGTGATGGCAGGTGGTGCTGACGAAGATAGACAAAGCAGGGCGATACAAGCTGCTGCAGAACGTTCTGGCTGTGATGAAGACATGCCAGGAGTCAGGGGGACATGGCTGCTTCTCTCAACCCTTCCTTGTCAGGTAGGACATCGTCCTGGCCCAGACCAAAAACCTTGACAGATATCGTTGATGTGAGCATGATGCCCAGGTCTACATTAAAATGTTATGATTTGAAAAGTTCTGTTGAGATTGTTCTCAGCTATGACATGCTCTTAGCATAGCAACCCTCAAAGAACAAGAAAACAAAAGGTTTAAAAGTTTAGTTTGTTTTATGCTTCAAAGTGAATGTTTTTGTCTTTTTCCAGGTGACAAAAAGTTCAAACTTGTTGCAAGGATATGACTTTTATTACTGTTGCTTAATGTGTGCACACGCAATGAGAAAGTGTAAATATGTGTGAGTGTGTGTGCCTATGCACATGTGTATGTATGAGCACACACACGTATGCACATGTATGTGTACTTATAAATGCAGTTATATGCACTTGTACCAGTTCATCCATGTCTGCACAGACTGTCACTCTCAGTTTCATGCCTTATTTTGTGTTGTGTTTCAGCTCAAAGACAGGGGATGGGATGCTTTTTCTGCAGACATTCATCGCTTACATCACAGGATGCATTGCTGTTCAAGGTCTCTAACCTCTGGATCAGAAGTGTTGAGAAATATGTGTGTGTGTTGTGAGAGAGAGAGAGAGGAGAGAGAGAGAGAGAGAGAGATGAAGAGATATATATATATATATATATATATATATAGAGAGAGAGAGAGAGAGAGAGAAAAGGGAGGAGAGAGAGAGAGAGAGAGAGAGAGAGAAAGTGCATGTATGTTTCATCTTAATGCAGAAAAATAATGCAGTTTAAGATTTTTGAATTTCAACTTTGACTAATTTGTTTTTGTAAGTAGGATTCCATTTTGTTTATTGCAGTTTTTATGAAACTGTATCTGCCTTTTGTTAGCAAATTATTTTTAAAATGTGTCCATCTAATGTTCTTGTTTGCAAGAGAGTTTCATCTTCGTGAATGTGAGTAGCGTGATCAAGTCTGATGTCTATGTTTGAGCAAACTTGTCATTATGCAAATCATGATTAGTTGATATGTAATTACTGTTTTTCATTTTGTGTGTATTATTTGAAATTGCACAAAATCAAAGCACCAAACTTAACCCACAAACATTTAAGAAAAATGGTCTTCCAACAAGTTAATGTGTGCAAAACATTCCATATCTGCCATGCTTGATCTGTCTAGTGAAGTTGATATATTTGTTCACCAGATGTATGTCTCAGTGCAGTGCAAGCACACACACACACATTTATGCACACACACATATGTGCATAAGCATATAGAAATATACACACACGCTGAGAAACATGCATTTTCACACACACACTAAGAAAAAAACAACAACAAAACATTGTTTATAAAAGTTTATTTCATTCAAATAACTTGTATTGGACTTCATTAATTAGTACTTGCAACAAAGACTTTAAATAAGGCTAGCACCTATATTGTTAAGTAGCATTCTCTAAAGTACTTTCTATGATTTAATAGAAATATTTAAGTCAAAAGTAAACATATTTTTAGTGTAATTTAAAAATGCAAAAATAAAAAGGAAACCACATTTGGCACACATATAATTGTTTTACACATGAAAAAGTGTACATTCTACGCTTTGATAAAAAAAAGTCTGGCAACATGTGGCACATCCTTTTTTCTTTCTAAAGATGTAAATGCAAATTCCATCAACTCTTTGCACACAAGCACGGAAGTCTTGTAATGAAAATAACTTAATAGGTAAAAAAAAAAGTTAAACCAAAAAAAAAAAAAAAAAAAGAATTTTAGCTGATTTAGAGTTAATATGATAGTTTTCATATCACATTGTGAAACTTAAGGTAATAATCAAGAGCATGTTTATTTACAAGATTCCCATGTCAGTATAAACAAATCTGCCCCGACTATTGAATAAATAAACAAACAAAACAACAATCACAGTTGTACTTTGAATGATGTGGTCATGTGTTTGCTGCTCTTTTCTTTCCTATCTGTACAACTCTCTCTCTCTCTCTCTCACACACACACACACACACCAAAGCCAATCACAGTTGCACTTCAAATAATGTGGTCATATTATTTGAGCTGCTAATTTTTTCCCATCTTGACAAAGTCACCTTCCAAACAGGACTTGAATCCTCCAGGTGACCCACTGAACGTTGGTATGAACTATAGGATCTTTTGTGTGCATAATTGATGTTGTACATGCATGTGACCTCGAAGGGCATTGGCAAGTCTGCACTTCATTGTGCAAAATTAAAAATCTCCACCCTCAAACGTAAGGGTGTTTCACAATAATGTTGAAAACAAAACAACATGGAAAAGTATATTGTACATGCACACGGTATGCTTCTTCGTGAACCAAAGATAAATTGACACAGTAATGGTTATTTTTCAATCTCCTGTTAATGATTTATTACTTCTTTGGGTCAGGGAAGGTAAAGCAGCGGGGGAGAGGAAATGGGTGCTTCCCTCAGTATGCTGGTCCCTAGAGAAGTGAGGTCTATGATGCCTCACTCCCCTATGACCTCATAGGCTATGGGACACCTTTACCTGTTACTCCCCCCCCCCCCCCCCCCCCCTTTTTATGCTTTCTTGCTGTCCCTCTTCCCTCCTCTTCTCCCAATTTCTCTCTCCCCTACCAATATTTTGTGTTTGATTTTAATCATTAAAATTAATGACACCCCCTCTCTTCCTAATACTTACGTTTATGGAATAAACTCCCTCCCCCCATCTGTTCTTAATACAATGTCAGTTTTCAGTTTTTTTCATACATCTTCCAATTTTTCTCTCTCCTCCCCCTTCCATCCCCATTTTTGTTGTTGATTTCTTTCTTGTTGTTTTTTTGTGATGATCAGTTGTTTTCTTGGTTGAATATGATGAGGAAGAATTTTAATGTATAATGTCTGAGGAGTGTTTTTAGTCCTGGTATAGCCCTGAGCTGGTGTCTACAGTGTTACATGTACAAGCATGACAAATAAATAAGAAAAAACACCTTCTCCCTAAAAACAAAAGCAAAAGTGATAATATTTGTAGATGATAAGTAGTGTATTTATACCCATGGACCAAAAACATTGAAAATGTATAACAACTCTTGAGACATTAGTAAATACACCACTCTATAATATGCAATAATTGTAGTATCTCTAACTCTTGACATGGATGTGCTCCACATGTTCCGCTAAATAACTCCAAGCTCAAGATACAATGATACACTTCATCGCACACAAAAAAGTTATAAATATATTTCTTATCGTTACAGCAAACACATTTTTTAAAGCCATGAAGAAACTGAAAGCATCCAGCCTGCCATTAGTCATCACAAATCATGGGTAGTGTGTATTCATTGTTTTGTAAATCAACAAAATATTTGACAAAATTGGGGGACATTTTTGTGCCTGTTTACACATCATAAGCATTTGATCCAATATTTTATCAAATGTAATGAGAGAGAGAGAGAGAGAGAGAGAGAGAGAGAGAGAGAGAGACTGTGTGTGTGCGTTTCTGAAAATAGTTTTAATCATAGACTTACACGTTAAAAAAAAAAGTCAGCCCCAGCATCTTATTACCTTTTTGTGTCATTTATCATAATAGAACAGTTGTTCAAATTAGTCGTATGAAATCAACAACAACACATAAAGAAAAAAAGAAACCTTTAACCATTGAAAAAAACCCCAATCCAACCCCCCCCTCCCCCCGAACAGTTTATAAATGCAAAACAAACACCCCCCCAAAAAAAAAGAAAGAAAAAAAAAGAAGTAAGAAAAGCACCTTTCCTCACCCTCTGCAATATGCTCTAGAGTTTCCAGTCAACCATTAGTTTGTTTTTGAGGATTTTTTTTAAATTCTTGAAAATGTAGTTAAAGCCTTTGATAGCACCTTAAGCAAAGCAGCACTGCCCAAAACTTTTAAATGTATCTTTTTATTATTTACAGATGTTGTATGAGTTGCTCCAGACTTTTTGATAAACACAAGTACTGATCTATGACTTTTAACAGCTTAAAATGTAGAAATGTGATACAAAAATGTTTAACCCTCTTGCACTTGCATATATGCAATTTGAAAATATTTTACAGAAAATTTTCTTTTTTGGGCACAAGGATGCCCCAGAGCTACTATCATACTATTTAAACAGGGAGCAGAACCCTGTATAGTTCTCTGTAACATGGCAGAGCTTTTTCCATAAAGGGAATATCTCATGGCCTGGTTCAAAAGGAAATGAGCAGAGGACAGTATTGGCCAGAATGAAGACATGGAGGTGACTTCTGGCTGGCCGATACAGGTTGGGGGTAAATGCAAGAGGGTTAACATGAATGGTATATAAGAGACTACAAAACCAAAACTGAGACTAGTATGGAAATATGTATATATCAATCAAACTTTTTTGTGTGTTTTGGCACATTAACAACACAAATAAAATATGAACAAAACTCCGTTTTAGAAGTACACAAGAGTAGCACACACAAAAAAGCAGAATATTGTTAAGTTTTATATGTATATGTTTTGTAAATATGCATAATTTATTTATGTATGGGATTGAAAACACTTCACATATATCTTGTAAATATGCATATTTATGTACACTATTAAAATCATTCCACATATATGCAATTAGCCATTATACATATTCACACACAGGCTACACATGCTCTGTGTGTGTGTGTGTGTGTGTGTGTGCGTGTTTTATTGTATTGTTCTACATCTCTAAACTTCAAGCTAAATCTATGCTCAAGTACAAATACTTGTCAGTTGAACAACTGATTCACTACAGACATTTACAAATATACAACAGTTTCTCCTTGTTCAGTGCCTGCAATGCTCTAGCTGAGAAATGAAAAAAAACCCCACCTCCAAAACTCCTCTGTGCAGTGTACAAAACAGAGAATGATATGCTTTACTGATGATATGACAGTAAAAAATACAACAGGCCTAGGTCAGCATCAAATCTGTCTGCACAAAAATGTTATGATATGTAAGGGAGTATGAAGGCATGGGTCCATTCTCTTGCCTACCTGACTGAATGTAGTGACTCTGCTGTTATTTACACACACTTACTACTGATCACAGGCATTCAACTTTGTGTACTACACTTTGATATATATTGTGTATATATGTCTTGTGGTATAGGAATGGTACACACAACAGAACCGATAATGGAATAATCATCCATCATCACTTTATCACAGAAAAGCGGCTGCATGCAATGTGTTCTTTTATATCGTACAATATTGTAATCTCAACAGATGTACAGGCAAGTCACTGGTGTGTAGTATTGTTTTCAGTTTGTACAGCAATATATTCACAACAGCAATGAGAGAGGCAAGCCTTGAGGTGTATGTAAGATACTATCTATATACAGTTACAACAGATATGAATAGGCAAGCAGTTAACTGAATGGTATCATAAAGTATTAAAACTATGCGAGATATACATGGTTGGTTGTATTGTGTAGTATCGTACAGTATTGTGTAGCATTTTTGTCACAACTGAGTATGTATTGTCCACAGCACTATAGATGTAGCAGGTGTTAACAGAGAAGCTACTAGCACATACAGAGAAATGTCTGATATATGAACATTAGGTCTGAGAGTAAAGGGGAAATAAGTGAATGGGGGGTGGGGGGGTTAGTATCATGGGCATTAATATATTCTGTCATTTTCAGTGGTATGTTCAGGGATATGGATAAAAAGAGAAAAAGAAAAAAGAGAAAAAAGAAAACAAAAAAATCCAACAAACAAAAAACCCACAAAAAAAACAAAGAGGGAGGGAGGAAAAAGAGGACAAAAAGAAAAAGATGGTGTTCTATGATCTGCATGCAACTGAGGCCCCATTTGAAAACCCCCCAGAGTACAGGGGTCTCTTCAGCACATAATTAACAACACTGCTACTTATGTACTCTACTCTTGGCATTAATGAGAAAGAAAAGCATGCATGTGTGCGTGCGTGTGACACTTTCTTAGAGATTTTTATTTCCCTTTTTACAGGATCTTCCTTCATGAAAGCTAGAGAGAAATAGCCATACCGTGTGCTTACAGTATAATTATATCACTAAAAAATGACTCTGAATCACTATAAAATGATTCTGAATCTATCATACAAATCTGGTGATATCTAAGGAAGGATCAAAAGTAAGGCAGACAATATCAAAAGGTCTAAAAAACCAACAAGGAGTGCTAAAAATGGGTTGCAAAACATTCTCTATAAAGCAGGGAATGAATAAAAAGTTTAGAAATATGAAAAAATGCTTCCTTCAAATAGGCTGTGCTTAAAAAGTTGTTGAGAGACAGTTCAAGCCATTTCATCCATGCATACATAAATAATGCATGCACAAACACATGCATGCTTCCACACACACACATACACACACACGCACACACACTCTCGCTCTCTTTCTCTCACATACACACACATTACAAGCTCCAAACAAAATGAGCTACCATGCTTATATCACATTAAAAACCAATAAAAGTGACAAAGCTTTATTATACTAAATTTGTGTATTGTTACTATAACTCTAGATTTTATTTTCAAACTTTATATCTGAAAAGAACTTAAGCTTCAGAATAATCAATGCACCAATAAGTCTGCAAATTTTACTCTTTTTTTTTAACAAGAGATTTTTATAATGATTAGTAAATCAATTACTATAAATTTCATTGGAACTTCATAGTTTTGTTTTTATTCAATATACCATGGAAAGAAGATTGAAAGTGCAGGGAAATGTCAATGTAAATGTAAAAAAAAAACAAACACGAAAAACGTTGTTGTTGTTTTTAAAGCAGGGTTGCAGTCATTTTCACCAGCTATCAAGTCCATCTCAACTCTTAACAGTTGGTTAGAATAAATGACTGAAAGCTGAATGTTTTTAGCCTGTCTGAGATACACAAAAAACCCCGACCAAAAAACTATGGCTAGTCTTTATTTTAGGTCTCTACAATAGATTCTAGTGACAGGACCATAGTAAGGGACATTCCTGTTTTGCTCATACAGGTCTCAGACTCTAGTTTTATTTGTATACAGCCTTTTTTGTCGTGTCAACCCAGTCTTCTAATCCAGTAAGCATGCACAAGGCAAAACTGCACCATCAAATGCTATGATCTTCTCAATAACCTCCTTCAACAAATATCTAAAATAACACTCAATACCAGACAAAACTCTCAAATTATGAAGTATGTTCTGAAACATCCAAGCATTTGACTCAGTCCTTGATATTCACTCGCTGAAAACACTGCGACTGACATAAAAGCTAGCAAGAATGACTGTCAAGACTCTGCTATACATTTTCCCCCCCTTGATGTGGAATGTAAGGTCTGGCTGACAACCACACTGCAGCAGTGGCATCTGTTCACTTCAATCGTCCTGCAATGACCAGCTGGTACCGGTCATCTCCTGGCTGGCGCTGGCAGTCAGGTTCTCACCCATGGCAAAACGTCTGTCCTCCATTGCCTGTGAACAAAATGTACAACATATTTACATCATTTTGTTTCAGCCCACCCTCTCTGTGTCAATGTTACTCGTCAGGATAATTTGTCACTCAGCAGTTTTTTTCTGAATATTCTGTGAAATGGGGCTTTTCTGAATGGTTTTTTTTTTTAGCCTTGCCTTAATGGCATCATAAGTGAAAAACAAAATGAGCCCCCCTCCCCCCAAATAATTTTGTGATCATTATACTCTTGAAAATAACCTAACTCCAAGTTGTACTAAAAAGTATAAAACGTCTTTGTCAACCTGCAGAAAAGAAAGACTGGTTCACTCAGCTTGGCAAAATGGCCAAATGTGTTGCTGCTCCAGAATAAAAACATTCATTTGTGGATTTTTGTTTGTCTACTTTTTGCTTAGGTTTGATTGATGCTGACAGTTATAACTGGTTTTCTATTTGGGGGATACGGAGAAGGAGGGGGGTGTCAATTGCTTTGTGCTGACAAATGCACAATGTAAAGATTGATAAAAAGGAGACAGAATCATACCAGTCAAGAATATTTTATGAGACATCTTCCCACTCCTACTCCCTTTTTAAAATTAAAAAAAAACCAAACCACTATCTCCATACCACTTATCATGACACCATAGTACAAAACAACTTTCAAATTTGTTTTCTTGCAATTCCCAGAGGCAGACATTTTCTCAGAATGACTGACCAGTGCTATGTGCACACCACCATGAATTTGACATAATGCTTTATATGGCATTGCTATAAATGATGATACCCTCCGACTTTTCAAAGAAATCTTACAAATAAAAAAAAGGTGATTCTCTCAAATCAATATCAGTATGATAAATACATAACCCAAAGCTCCTATTTCCTTCTTGATAATCTGTTTATAAAATTATTATTAAAAACCCCCATAAGAAACCAGTGTGTTTTGTTTCAGATCCTTTCAGGGTGCACATAAATCCCACACTGACTGGTCATCATTTTACATTTTCTGTATCTTCCAGTTCATTAATGAAACCAATTTCTAAAAGGTGTTTCTTCAAGATTTGTAAACGGTGCTCTGTGATAATAGTTTAAATATTAGTTTACATATTTTGTCTTTTCCCAAGTTTGCCCAAACAGTAAATAGGTGTACCTTGCGTAGCAGGTCAGCCATGGAGGTGAAAATGTGTCCAGCAGACGGCACGTCCTGTAACTGACTGGGGTGGGGCTGGGTCACCGACCTCAGCTGACCTTTCTGCACCTGCAGCATGCTGGCCTCCACGGAGATGTGAGGGTTTCCGCGATAGCGCTCTTTCAGAAAGTTCCTCTTTTTCTTGCTGGCTCTCTTCTCCACAGAATCTCCCAGCTTCTGCTGAGACACCTGCAGTAGTTCTTGATGCACAGAAGCAAGGGTGTGTCTGCGCTGCTGTAGCTCCTCTCCTAGGGGTTTGGAACTTGAGAACGAGGGACCAGACGGGGTGAACAACGGAGGTGGAGGTGGCGGTGGGGGAGGAGGTGGTGGAGGAGGGGGCACACCGTTAGAGGTACTGACAGACGAATGGGGAGAAAGAGCGCAAGAATTGACACTCTGACCAGATGGACTGGTTTTGGCATTAGCATCTGACTTATGAATAGGCAGAGACAGTTCTTCTGCTCTGGCCTTGCTTTCAGGTCCGTCCACAGCCTCAGAACCTGTGGATCTCCCTGACAGCTTGGTTCTTACCTTGGGTTTGGGGGTACATGGCACTGGCTTCACTGAGAGTGACCTCCTCTGAGTATCTAAGGCAACACTGTCTGAACATGATACATGCTCCTTTTGACTAGACGGGGCTGCACTTGAGTTGCTGTTTGAGGGCACTGCACACATCTCTTCAGTTTCTTGAGAGGGGCTGGTTTTCACTTCAGGGGTAGTATTGTTGGCACTGATGTCTTGAACAGAGGATGTGAACTGTTCACCACTGTGGAATGAAGATCTAGACAGACCCAGCCTTCTGGCTTGTCTTGCTGACATGACTGGGCCACTCTTGTCCTGTGGATCAGCAGGTTGCTCATCCTCACAGCCATCACCCCCAGGCTGGAGCTGGGCCTCAATAGGAGCCAGAGGAGGAGGTTTGCTCAAGGACGCTGCTGGATGGGTGACCTCCTCATTGACATTGCCTCCCTCCTCTAAGGCAAGGCGGGGTACAATGGGACTCAGGTTCCTCCCTGAAACTGCTGACCTGGTGGGCGTGACTCATGGGCTGGAAACTGGTTGGCGCCTGGCAGGTCATCCTCCACAGAGTCATAAAAGGATGACATTGACAAGTGCACAGCTTGAGGAGTCGGTGAGCGCAGAGTTTCTAGAGGCAGCAAAGGCACTTCAGGCACTTTCACAACATCTGTTGACACTTTCTGCAACCTTCCTCTTAGTGTCCCTTTTGCTTCAGTGTGCTCACCACCCTGTGGACCACCCCGTGGGTCTCTCTGGACAAAGTTGTAACTGGACGTCCTGGACCTTGGTGAGACTTCCTCCAGGGAATCATTGTGCAGAGTGCTGTCCAGACTGTCGTCCAGCTGCAGAGTGTCCTCATCACTAAGACTGTAGTCACAGGTCTCCAGGGAGTTCCTCACTAAAGGTCCACCACCGTTTGGCTTCGCTGTTCTGCCATTTACTGTTCTGCGATTTCTTTCTTCTCCAGCAAAGATTCCTGCTTCGCAGCAGGACAGGGAGCAGCACCATCAAGTCCCATGTTCTGCAAAGAGGAAGTCTCCAAGGAGGAGTTGACCAGGGAGATGATGTGACGGGTGGAGGTCAGGTCTTCCAGGGCTTCGTTGGGAACGCCTGCTGCCTTGAAGAGCGCCCTCCAGCCTGCAGGGAAAGACAAGTCTTCCATCTGCTTCAGAACCTCCTGAAAAGTAAACGGGAAAGAAGCGCTGTCTTGAAGGTTTCATTGGTGTATGCTGTTGTTTTCTTTTGCAAGGCAGCAGGTCTTAAAATGTAAAAAGTACTTTTCAAGATAGATGTAGTTTTCAAGGTATACATGTGTTGTATTCAAATTCTGTACTTATTATACTGTATTGTCTTGAAATGTCTTGCATTGTATTATATTTTGTGTGCACGCACACACACACTCTCTCTCTTTCTTTCCCTCCCTCCCTCCTTATCTCCTCCCCCTCCCCAAATCTTGCCCTCTTAGAAACACACAAGCCTTGAAGCTGGGTTTGATAGCAGTCTCTCTCTTCTCTTCTCTCTCACACACACAGAAACACACACACCTGTGTCCTCTCCCCACCTCTTTCCTTCTCTTCCCTCCCCCCTCTCTCTTCCCTCCACCTTTTTTTTTCTCTCTCTCTCCTCTTCCTACCTCCTCCTCTCATACTCCTCTCTCTCTCTCTCTCATCCCACCCTTCTCTCTCTCTCTCTCGTACAACACTTGCCTTGAAGTTGGGTCTGACAGCAGGGTTAGGGCTCCAGCACTTTGTGATCAAAGACAACAGATCAGGAGGACACGACTCTGGGATCACTGGCCGTTTGTCTGTTCTGACTTGCTCTAAAATCTGCCAGGACAATATTGACAGAACATGATAGCATTGAAAAAAAATGTGTGTGTGTGTTTGTGTGTGTTTGTGCATGCGTGCACATGTGTGTGTGTGTGTTGTTTGTGCGCATGTGTGTTGTGTGAGACCTATGTGGTGTGTGTATCCATGCATATGCTCATGCCTTTTTTCATTGTGAAATCCTAGGACTCTTGTATTTACATTATACGCTGCTTCAGGAGAAAAAAAAATACAGTTATATTAAACAGACTTGAGTTTCAATTACAGACAACACATAGGCAGCTTAATACAAAGCTAACATATTTTGCTCTAATCACTTTGGTTCCACTTTTATTTTGAAGCAAATCACTGCTTTCTCTCTGTCTTTCCATATATATATCTCCATCTCTTTCTCTCTTAACTCCTCTCTCTATGTCTGTCTGTCTCTCTCTTAGAAACACACGTGTCTTGAAGCTGGGTTTGATAGCACTCTCTCTCTCTCTCAATCCCTTTCTATCTCTCTCTGCATGCGCCTCTCACTTGAACTAGCACTAACTGCTTTCTATCATGCTCAAAAATAAAGGTTCTCTGATTGTCTGTCTGTCTTTCTGCCTCTCTGTCTATGTAATCTTGTTTGTAGTTTGCTTCTTTTGTACTTCTGTTCTCTCTCTCTCTCTCTCTCTCTCTCTCTCTCCTCTCTCTCTCTCTCTCTCTCTCTCTCTCTCTCTCTCTCTTCTTACATCTGTTTAAGCAAAGACTAGTTGATATGTTTATCCAGGAATGGTATAGTACAATCAGAGACCGAGACAGATATGACAGTTACAGGTGTTTCAAAGCAATATTTGCTAAAGAAGAATATCTTCTACACTTAGATACCTACTGCTTTAGAGTTGCTGTGTCACAGGTGAGATGTAATGTTTTACCACTCAACAACAATGTACATCGATATAGTGCACAGAATCAGAAGAAACAATGTCCATTTTGTAAACCCAAAGTTGAAGATGAAAAGCATTTCCTTTATGAATGTTTTGTGTATAATGATTTAAGAATTAAATTTTTAAGGGATTGTGTTGATACACCTTTGCATGATCTACTTAAAGCAGAAAACAGTAGTAAAAATCACTGCCTGTCTAGATATATATTCCATTCCATCAATAAGAGAAAAAGTTTGTTGTATTAGGATATTTACATCACACACGACCATACGGTATGGTTTTGTTATGATTTTGAAAAACTATATATGTATATTGATTTTATCCAGACATAAGGAAGATACATTTAGATCAAAATAGTGAATTGTGTTTGATACATATGGATTTTTATGTATTTGTGCATTGTCTTCATTATTTCTTTCACTGAAAGTGAGCTTGGTATTGTGTATGTTATCTGGTTTTTGCCCACTCTGTGGCATTGTCAATTTCTTCTACGCCAACCATGTATTATGGCCTAAGGCTGAGATACATTAAATTTCTGAGTTCTGAGTTCTCTCTCTCTCTCCCTCCTTCTTTCTGCCCCTCTTTTATTTCCACTAATTACATTGAAGACGAGTCTCACCCACCTCATACACAGAGCAGCCCTCATATGGATGTTTCCGAGACGTCATCTCCCAGAGGATGATGCCAAAACTGAAGACGTCAGCCTTGGGAGTGACCTCCCCTCCCTGAAGCAGCTCTGGTGCCATCCAGGCTGGTGACCCCTTGACCTCTCGGTTCCGTGCTGACTTTCTTGCTTTTTTGTCGGCATCGTGCCTGTGATGTACAGTTAGACTACCGTCAGTAAATGTCAATATTTTCTTCACATTGATTACTACCTTGTGGATGGGAAGTAGGGTAGTGACCACTGTAGAAGGATATATTGACAACACAACAAAATACAATACAATACCTGTAAGTGAACATGGAATGAGTGTGGAATTTTAGGAAACTTTCATATCTTAGCTACATATGGTTTACTGATCTGGCTGCAGATAATTGTTATGCCGCAGATCTGGCCATTTCAACAACCAAACATTTCAAGAGCACAGTATTCTATGAAGTTTGAACAAAATCTTACTTCATCAAGTTTTGTTTGGTTTTTTTGGTGTGAAAATATTATTGGGGGGGGGGGGGGAGGGAGCATCCATAATCTCTAAGGGTAAATAAAAGCAGGTTTGGAAGCACCAGCATTCAGAAAGTCTTGCCACTATTTAGAAAAACTGAGAGTGCTACAGAACAGTTCTTGATGCAAAAACTCACTTGAGTTTAGAGAAGCCAAAATCAGCAATCTTGGCTCTATGGCCAGAGGTCAAAAGGACATTCATGGACTTGAGGTCAAGGTGAAGGACAGGAGGGCGGTGGTGGTGGAGATAGACCATGCCGGAGCTGATGTCCCGTGCTATCTGGTAGAACTCTGCATGGTCCAGGCTGACTCTGCAATACAGGCGAGATGTGAACATTTAAAATCTTCTTCCTCAGCTCATGTGTCATTCATTACTTTATCAGCAACAGAAAAATGCTCTGCTGCCTATCTACCTGCATTCTTTTTACAGAGTGTGCAATAACACTTAAGCCTAAACTGCAGGGAACAAAGTTTTCATGAAGTTAATGAATCAGATATTGGGCTCAGTCCTAAAATAATTGAAACATTTTAATAAATGAGAATGTGATTTTAACAGATGGGAATATTTACATGGAAGTGTAAAAAAACTGAAAAATGAAATGGGTGAATATCTATTTATCTGAAAAGTCAAAAGCAATGCAAATGAATCATAAGCCACTACCCTAGTCTAACTGTATATCCCTTTTCATAGATGTACCTCTAAATAGGTCAGATTCTGATATGATCAAACAGGGCAAAAACAAGAATAGGATTACATATATAAATTCACTGACAATAATAATTTCATAACTTAAGACAGAGCCAATAATGGACTATAATGGATTTTTCATCCAACTGAAAACTTGTACTGAAAAATCAACAAAAATCATTTCATTTATTTTCTAACGCACATTCACACCCTTCTCTTGAGGTGAGACCCTGACCTTGAAGGGTTATGGATGAGGGAGTAGAGGTCACGACCTGCCATGTACTCCAGCACCATGATGGGCAAACGATCGGCAGTGGACACGCCAACAAGGAGCACCACACGAGGATGACGCAAATCTCGCAACAAAGATACCTGCACACAGGAGCAGACAAAACCAACGTTTTTTTCTCCATCAATGGCAACAATGCACAGCTGAAGCATTGAGTCAGAAGTGCTGTTAAACAAACTTTCTTTCACACTTAATTCATTCTTTCTCTACAAGCAACCAACCAGTCAGCCAGCCAATCAGTCAGTCAACAAGTCATGAGGCATATAGCCCAGCTGGCCATGGAAGGTACATATAAGTTCATGCATTCTTAGGACTAACACAGGTATCATGATAAATGGTATTACCACTAAAACTTGTATGAAAAATCAAAAAAATATGTCTTAGCAAACTTCATAACTGACTTTGAAGGTTAGGATAGGGATTAGATAGAGCTGTACTCACACCATAAAACAGATGAGTGGTACACCACAACAAGGATGCACACCTAGAGGATTCGAAATTCGCGACTCGCAACAGACGACCCAGGTTTGTTCCAGTCAATGGGCATATTCCACTGGATGGTTACACAAGTGCGTATAACAATCTTCCCCTTAAATCCTCTGATAGCAAAACCAAGCGCCCGTGTGCAAACGTATGAGGCATATGCACCACTGCCATTAAATCCTGTCTGCTTTTCGTTAGCATGCACCACATATTGAGTGTAACAGATACAAATTTACAAAAAACGATGACACATACTGGATGTAAAAACAATAATAAATGCTATATTGACAGAATCTTGATAAAAAAAAAAATTAAATAAAAATAAACACACAGACACACACAAACACACACTGCCCTGGCTTCCAACAGACCTCTGCAGCAAAATAGTTTTTGTCTTGTGAGGACAGTGGTGTTTTCAGTCTCTTCACGGCCACCTCTGCCCCCTGGTACTGGCCGTGGAAGACCTGACAGAACGACCCTTCCCCAATCAGGTCTGCAATGGTAACGATGTCATGTCAACAGGCGCAGCTAGGAGAAGAAGATACACTGTTACATGTTCAATACATGAGTAAAAAATAAAAAAAGAAGGGAAATATGTTCATACAGTTAAAAAGTTGGATAATGTGTATGTGTGTGTATGCACATGCGTGTCTGCCTTTACAGAAGCATTGCTCTACAAAAAGGTAATTAATTAATCAATGTTGTCATCGGCGTCAACATCATCATCATCAGCAGCAGCAGCATCAAACTAGGAAGTGCATTGATTGTGAAGACCTTTCAGTCAGAGGGATCTGGCATACAATTCACAATGACCTTACATGGAAATTGTAAGCATAAAATCACACAGAAAAGGCTAAGAGTTTACTTTTGACTCTAAGTTAGCACATCTATCTATCTATCTACTATCTATATACCTATCTCTCTCTCTCTATATATATATATCTCTCTATATATATATATCTCTCTCTCTCTATATATATATATATCTATATATTATAGCTTAAAAGAAGGAGTAATGTGTAGCGGCAAGTTTTTGAGCAATTGTAAATTCTCCATAAAACTTGAAAGCCATTTTCTGACAAAATGAACTTTGGAAGCACACTTTTAGTATTACCCCATCCCCCCTAGCACACACACCCACAGACACACATACATGCTAATGAAAAGAGAGAGGAGATTCCTATTTAATATGCTTTTTTTGCACATGTGAAAAAAAAAAAAAAAAAGTTTTAAAAAGCATTACAAAAAGAAAACAAAACAGGGATGAAATGAAATATACAAGTATATTTTTAAAGAAACATAGATGATACCCATGTATTATAATTCACAACTGTATGTCATGTTTGTCTCTCCATATATATATGTATGTATATATCTATATAAATAAAAGCATACATAGATGCATAAATATTGATACTGATGGTGAGTGAATGTGATTCTGTTAAGTGCAAGTGATGTACCTGATTCTGTGAACTCTATGTCAGCATGGTTGATTTCTGATTTTCGTACGGGGTCCTTGTGCTGAAGTCGGGTTAGCTCTGATTTCAGATGTCTACAAAAAGGAACAACAACAAACAAAGAAAATAATTATTTCCATCATCATATCATTTTCATTATCTTCAATTATCCTAAGGAAAAAAATCTGATTTCAAGAGAGTAACTGTGTTACAGAATAGCATGAAAATATCTTCATCTTAAATAGGCAAGACTATTTATAAGAAAAAAAAATCTAGTCTCAAGAAATGAAACAAATTTACTGCATAATATGACAAGATCAACAACAAGAATGCCAATAATAAAATTGTGCTAAAAACTGTGCTCTGCTAACACATGAAATAAAGGGCCAAACAGACCGGAAATTAAAAAAAGAAAGAAAAAAACCCACCCTAACTTTCTATGTATCATAATTTCAACACAATAACAAAAAAGCTTTAGCATATACCCTGAAATATATTTATTTCCAACAGAACTTCCAACTTAATGACTAAAAATCTTGATTAAGTTTGGCTCTTATGTATCTGTAGACAAACCTTCTCATAAAGACACTGTAAAATGAATTAACCTGAAAAGTTAGAAAAGACATTACATAACTCGTGACAAAACAAAAAGACAAAACACAGAAACCCTCACCTAACATTTTTGCGATGCTCATCTTTCTCCCTGCGAATTTCGTCCAACAACTGGCGTTTGCTCATGGACATGTGTGGCACTGTAGTCTGCACTTTTGTATCACCACCCTCCTCCCCATCCCCTTTCTGTGGAGCACCGTCTCCCCCTCCCTTCCCCAGCATCACATCCTTGAAGGTCAGGGTGATCACCTTGGGAACCATGGGCTCTTTCTCTGAGGCTGCACTACCGGGGGATGGAGTAGCAGCAGCATTATTGTTAAAGTCCAGAGGAGCATGTCTTCTGCTACCGCTTCTGCTGCTGTCTGCAGCCATGGCTCTGACTTGAGGTGATGACTGGCGACTGCTGTGCAGTCGTTTTGATCTGGCAGCTGATGGCAGCCTGTGAGAAGCTGGCTGGAGATAAGAAGGGTGCAAACCCTCACCATCCTGTTCTCTCATCAATAGACGAGACCGCTGAGAGGCTGGTGGGTCATGGTTTGCATTCAATCTGCGAGATTTGATTGAGACATCGATCCTACCCCCAGAGGCCCCTTCTGCTCCAGGAGACAGGAGTTCATCAATGGGATAGCCAGCATCTCCCTGGCTTGCAGAAGGGACAGAGCTGAGTAAGGTCTCCCCTGAATGGGCAGCTGCTCCAGCTGCAAAGGCTGGGATGGTGGGGGTGGAGGCAGAGGAGGAGGTGGTGGTGGTGGAGAGAAGGAGGGACTTCTCCAGATGGTGCAGCTTGTTCTGAAGTTTCCTCACCTCATTCAGGGTGATTTGTTCTTTCCTGGAGCCCTCAGGCTCTTCAAACTGAAAGCACAGATGATGGAAAGATTTAAATGACAGAAACCTACTACACATTCAGAAAAATACTGTAGAAGCAGCGGAAATGAAAATGCTTAAAAACACATTAGGCAGGGGACCTGAGTCTCTTTATCATGTCATCAAATAAAATTCTATTGTCTAATGGACTAGGAAATGTCCAGCTTCAAACTCAGGATACCTCTGCTACTAGACAGATCATTATGACTGGGTCACTGATTTAGATTCATATTGCTGTTGCCATTGTTTTTATTGTTGTTGATGAGCATTCCCCAGCTTGGGTGTCACCCACAACATGCATTCTGTCTCACTTATCACACCTGGGGATCACGGTAAGAGTACACACTGCGTTAGAAAACTGCATACATGTATGAGTGTTTTCAAGTACCTCACGTCACGGGCAGCCATAAACAACAGAGTCTACAGGTTGTTATGCTAAGAACTAAGACCTTGACATGGATGAAGACAATTCTCACACAACATTTCAAAGCACATTATTTTTAATGTAAGCTTTGGCTATTTGCTTACATAAGTAGCTGACAAAGCTTTTTGGTCTGTGCCAAAGTTTCACGGTGAAGTTCCATGGTGAAGACTTTATTTTGGCAAACTATTCCTATAAACGACTCACCCACTCGGCCATTTCTTGCACCTGAAGAGCAGTGAGGTTAGCTGCCAATGAAGCTTCAGGGTGGCTGTGGTGGGTGTCCGTGATGAGCTCATTGGCAGAATCCGGTATGAGTTCACCTGCATCGTTGAGAGAGGATTTTGATACATGTATGCACAAAGATGAAAGCATGTATGAACATATGATATGAGCCTTTGTATGCATGAACAAGCACATGTATGCATACATGTGTATACACATACAGACACATACACATATAAAACTCACACATACATAGGTAGGTGCAACAATTTACACACACACACACACGTGTGCACGCACACACACATTCTCTCCCTCTTGCAAACAATTGTGGTGCACACACACATGGACATACACACATACAGACACGCACACATTAAAAACTGCATTCTGTCGCTAAATTGTGCCCTTACCAGTATCACTGAAATACCGCCCCAAACCATCACCCACGCCTCCATCAGACTTTCTTCTTTCTCTGTGCAAAGTCCCCTCCGGCTGAAAATAAATCAGAGAAATGGCTAAAAATTGAATAAAATATCAAAATGTAAAAATTGGATGATTACTATTTTTTGTGTTTCTTGGCTAAAGCTCTGCAGTACACCAGTGGTGAGATTTTTGTGAATGCGGTCCTTTTTGTCCTCCATTAAGGTAGCAGCATTCAGACAATAGGGATATGATCTTGAGTTTTTTCACAGTAGCTATTTCAGACTCTTTATTTTACACAGGCCTTATAGTCTGTTAAAAAACAAATGAAAATTGATTATATTTGGTTTGTTTTCACACACACACACACAACCACACACCACACACACACACACACACACACACACACACACACACACAAACACACACACCACAACACACACACACACACACACACTCACTCCACCTCCAAATTCACCAGGCCTAGCATTTAGAGCATCACACTTATGCTCATAATCTAATGGCCTGGGATCAAGCCACCACAGAGGTGCCCATTTTAGGGGATTTTATCCTAGAGTGAACATCAGTACTGACTCCACTTCCCAAAAGTTCTTTGAATGAGACAATAAACCAAACTCTGTGTGTGAATGCATGCAGAACATCTTGTGCACACATTAGAAAATCAGTTCCGCCTTTCGGAAGAGTAGGCCATTTCGTGCTGGTAGGAATGGATGACAACACGAAAATAAACTGCATGCACATAGATGTCATGTTTAGACACGATCCCTGAAGCGGGAATATGGCTGCTGTATGGTGGGTAAAAACAGTAGCATATGTAAATCTTACCATGGATGAACCTTGGAGCTCTAGCCATGGACCACACACACACACACACACACACACACACACACACACACACACGCACACACACACGCACACACACACACACACAGACAGACTGACAAATTCCCCCTTCACCACAATAAACCAACACTACACACCGGCTGATCCAACAGTCTCTCTCGCTCCACACTTCGGCTCCGGGCCCTCATTTTGTGCCTGGCGGCCATTGTATTCCGCTGTTCCCGCAGGCGCTGTAGCCTCAATTCCAGCATGTCCTCTTCTTGCTTCCTCCTCATCTGGCGTTCAGCCAACCTTTTGGCCAAGCGGTCTACACCTGGACAGGCAAAAATTGTGAGTTTTGGGGGGTTTGTTGTTGTTGTTGAGTAATGGTTTTAGTAGTATGAGAGTTATATCGGTGAAAGAGTAATTAAGATAAGCGAGTGTGCAAAATATACATAAACATGTCTTGCACACTAACATGCATGACTGTGTGAATGATCATGCATGCACCATGCCCACTACACTGTGTATGCATGTGCACATGCACTCACTCTATCACGCACACATGTGCATGCATGCATGCAAACACATACACATGAATGGTTATTTCATTATCCTTAAAATAAAAGAATGAAAAAAAACCCAAACCCAAAAAACCACACACACACACACATACACACAGAAGAAACATTTACAATATTTTTTATCTTTATAATTAAAACAAGTAACTCTGCATTTGTTAACATATATGAATGCATTTGTTAACATAATTTCATACACAAAATACTGCCGTTAGAAATATATTTGAATCATAAAGAATTAACACACACAAAAAATCCAACTATGCAACACCTTACTCTGCTCTGCCCTGCATTCATGTCCCTCTGCCACATGATGCCACATTGTACTGGCTTTTTTTGGTTGTGCTTTTGCTTGTTTTAAGTCAATGATGCATATACTGAAGAAAACAGTGAATTTCATTTTATTTCATTTCAAGTTGTTAACTAAATGCTGATCGTGAAGGCCATAACACCTATCACTGCTCTCAATACAAGAATATACATAAACTGCTACCGTAAGTCTGTACTGAATATATAGAGCTGGTGCTAATAATGAAAACAAGATGAATTTAAAATATTGAATGTAGAGATTAAAAAAACAACCAACAACCCACATAAAGAATAGATTAATAATTACAAAAACTGAACAACACAGACAAAAATCTCCTCCCTTCACTTGTTTCCACAAACTACACTAAACCATACAAGGCCTTACAAGGCCACACAAGACTAGCCCGGCTTATGCAGAACTAGACTGGCCAAGAAATAGATAAAACATAATTTTATAACCAAAGAATTGTTAAGTCTCAATTTCAAAGCAAAAAGAACAAACCAAATGCTAATAAAGCAAGCAAAAGAGAATGCAGCATAGATACCTGCGTCCATTTTGAATGAGGGCTTCAGCTGAAAGCTATCCCCTTGGCTTTTGACCTTGCCACTGGCTGATCGTTCTTTGACCTTGCCGGCAACTTTGGTGATAGAGCCACCAGATTTTGAAGGGGAAGCTTTAACTAATTTTCTGGATGCTCCCCCTGTACCCCCACTAGCCACTGTCTCAGTTTGGGAAAATGGCAATGTTTCTTTTGAAAACTCTGAAGTCCCATAAACATCTTTGGGGGAGGGTACCACTTCTTTCTCTTCATCTGCAAGTTGGAGGGGAGTCTGATTTCTGCTTGCACTGGATACCAGTTTGTTTGTTCTTTTTTCCTCTGTGTGACTAGAAACAGCAGTGACTTCAGGTTTGCTATTAGCAATTTGCTTATTGTTTGCTTCTGAGGCGCAGTTCACTGGAAGTTGGTGTGATAAGCCTTCAGAGGAAGTGTCACCAATTGGAAACTCTGAGCACTCAAAGGGACTGGTTTGTCTACTGACAATACTTTCTTTGGATGCATTTGGGTTTTCCACAGAAAGGTCTCTGTACAATTCTTGAAGACTTGCCCTGAAGGTTTCTGCCCTATCTGAGGCTGACACTTTGTTCTCTTTCTGTTTCGCGTTTGTGCTGTGATTTGAAATCTGGTTACCGGAAGAGTTTCCACTACGGTTAGATCTTTCTGTATCCAGCTTAGTAATATCATCATCTTTGCCTGTGGCAGATGCAAAACTGTCTGTCTTCCCAACTGTTCTGGACATCTCAAAGAAGGAGTCTCCTAAAATAGGGTTTGGTTCACAGCTCTTTTTCTCCTTGCTTGTGGCTTTAGCAACGAGGCCTTTGAGTTTTTCCACCCCTCGCATGATTTTCATGACGGGTCCTACCTTGCTGATTCCCATATGCTGCAATACAGAGATGTTCAGAGATGGTAGGTCCACAATTTCAATCTGATGCTGAGTGAACAATTTTTCATACCTGCGCTCATCCTGCAATCCCAAGGTGCTGAGCCAGGCTGCCACCTGCTTATCCTTGTCAAATTTGTCAACTTTGGCTGCATGGGCTGTGATGTTGGCCAGTCTAATGGAGGAGGGGTATGTGCTCACAGTGTCTGCACTGGAACTCCAGCTGGGATCTGAGCTCACCTTGAACTCCTCTGACTGGACCTGACTGACATGTTTGTTCAACCAATCAGCCACAGCCTTTTGCTTATAACGTGTAAAATCACTGACAAAGTCTACAGGCTTTTCCTCTTTGCTAGACACCTCCTTAGAATCAGAAGTATATTGTCCAGTCCATGAGTGTCTTTGGGAAACCTGGACACCAGACTGTGAGCGTTTGGTGTGGTCGAGTGACTGTCTGTGAGATGAGGCTGTCCAACTCCTTCCTGAGGGTGGTCTCTCACCAAACTTCAAGCCTTCTATTATTTGTTTTATATCAATTTCGTCAGAAGATTTACTATGACTGTCTTTTTTGCCAAAGCTCTTGTCAAAGCCCTTCACATGGGCCCACTTATCCCAGGGTTTGGGCACAGCATGCCTGTCCCAGTCCGTGGGTGGCATGGGATACTGATGATTTGTGCGCAAGAAATTCTGTGACTGTGTCGTTTCTGTCATTCTGGGTTTGTTGAACAAAGCCAACGCACTGCTCATATCTTTGTTAGAGTCTTGAATATCAGCTGTAGGTGCAAAATCAGTCTTCTCACTGTGTATCTCTTCATCTTTGATGGTGGCTTGCTCTGCTTTTGTTGAATCATCATTACAGAGGGTATCAAGATTTGTAGGACTAGGAGTCTGTGGTTTAACAAAAGAGTCCCTAGCATCACCGGAAGGGGAAAAACGACTGTTATTGACTGAAGAATCCTTACTGCACATATCTGAGTACACCTGAAAGTTCTTTCTGTTCCCCACAGCAGTCACAGATGTTCTCTCCCCCATTGGCAATCCACCTGGCTTTTTCTGAGGCTTTGTTTTAGTTATCTTTGGGTTTCTGGGAGCAGCTGCATTCTTTGACTGAATGGAGGGTTTGACTTGGGAACTGGAAGAGGAGCGGGGTCGCATGATCAACACAGCACTGGCTCTCTTCAGTACCTTGCTCTTCTTTTCTGAAAGATCCGTTTCGTTTTTCTCTGAGAAAAGAGACATCCCTATTGCTGCTGACTCCACAGCGTACTCTTTGTCCAGAGGGAAGCCTCCTTCCCCAAAGACACCATGCATAAACTCATTGTACTCCTTGCTGTTGGGATGTAAATTCTTGGTTCCAGAGCTCCAAGAAGCTTGATGGTGCTGGACAGACCTGGCCTTGGACCGACCAGATTTGGCAGAGGTTTTTCTGGATTCCCTCCCAGTTGCACTCTTAATTTGGATGTCTGCATCTTCGTTTAAGCACCTGGGACCCGTGGCAGCAGAAGAGACAACTTCCAGCTGGGACTTTGTCTCCTGGAGAGTAGAGTGGAATGGTTATTATACATTATTGCAGAGTCTAAGACTTAAACAAACAAACAGAGATCTACTAATGAGCATGCAACTACTTACTAAATGTATAAAAATACAAGTGTCAGCATATGTGAGCACATACACACACACACACACACACACACACACACACACACACACACACACACACACACACACAGAGTAATCAAGTGTTTTTCTGGGGAAGTTACCTTTTTTTTTTTTTTATAGATAAGAGGATATGCTTTAATCATGTGCATGGCATCATGCATTTACTTCATGCTAGAGAACCCAACAGGGAAAGACTTATGATGTGGAGTACAGGTTCTATCACCAATCCTGGCAAAGGAAAACACTGGAAGCTGAAAAGACCCCAAACAGAATGAGAGCTGTCTCCCCCCCCCATCAACATCTGCCCCAAAACCTCTAGGAGAATAATATATATGCTTTAAAATCAAAACAACTACAACAACAAGAAAAATCATCCTACATGCACTTGCACAATGGAAAAAGAAAAAAAAAGAAAAAAAGGATAATGATGTCCTACTGTGGAAATTCACCTTCCTGAGATGAGAAAAGACATCTGTTGTGATTACTAGCAGCAGAGGAATGGTTAAGTCAAGGTGTTCCCATAACCTATGCGGTTGTTGGGGAGCAAGGTGTCAGAGACCTTGGCTTCTCTACGGGCCATCATTTTGAGGGTGGTGCTCATTTCCTCTCCCTCAAACAGCAGAGTAGTTAAAAATAAATTTATTTTATAATCTCCTCAATCAATGATCTACTACACACTTTAATAATAAAAGAGCTAAGAAATACCTCACAGCAACAGATTCAACACTAACAATATGCAAAACACCAATCTCAAAATACCAATCTATCAACAGAAAATATATAAGTTGACAGAATGCAAACACCAATCCATCAACAGTACATAATCAACCGTCAACAGAACATTAACACCAAACCATCAACAGTACGTAATCAATAAGTCAACAGAGTGTTAACACCAATCCGGCAACAGAATGTTAACACCATTCCGGCAACAGAATGTTAACACCAATCCATCAACAGAACGTTAACACCAATCCATCAACAGAACATTAACACCAATCCATCGACCGAATGTAATAAATCAGTCAAGAGAACAAAAATACCAATCCCTCAAAAGTATGTAATCAATTAGTCAACAGAACATTAACACCAATCTCTCAACAGTACGTAATCACCCTCAACAGAACATAATCAGTCAACAGAACATTAACACCAATCCATCAAAGGTACGTAATTAGTCAACAGAATGTTAACCTCAATCCATCAACAGTACGTGATCAATCAGTCAACAGAATGTTAACACCAATCCATCAACAGTACGTGATCAATTAGTCAACAGAATGTTAACACCAATCCATCAGTACGTAATCAATCAGTCAACAGAACGTTAACACCAATTCATCAATAGTGCGTAATCAATCAGTCAACAGAATGTTAACTCCGATCAACCAATACCAATCACTCAACAGTACAGAATCAATCAGACAAGAGAATACAAATTTGCACTGTCAATCAATCAACAGTATGTATAAAGCATGACCAACCGTTTTCTTTGACCTCTTAGTAGACTTATTTCCGACAGTACTTCTGCCACTGGTAATCCCATGGGTGTCTTCCAGATCATTCTTGGATTTATAGGTGGTGAGCTTTCCACCTCCTCCATACTGCCAACGTGAGCCCCCTATTTCCTGCCTGTGAGCAAACAGATCAGAAAGTATGACTGTAAGAAACTAGCTAGGACAAGTGTGTGTGCAAAGAGAAGAGACAGTATGATTCAAAGAAAGACTTGGAAAGTGTGTATCAAGATAATATTAACATATTAGTGCATGTAACTAGAGAATGCCACTACAGAAATATAAATGACAATTGTGTACAAATCAAACACAAAATAAGACTGAAGGTATAATGATGAGTGTGAACAAATAAAACAGACAGCAGACTGAAGAAATTATGCTGTAATATCCCCAAAGTTGGATGCAGCTAGCTTAATGGTGGGAGAAAATGGCTGATTATGTAAAAATCTCACCACTGGTGAACCTCGGACCTCAGGCCAAGGAATGAAAAAAAAAATGATGCAATGAGCATAAACAAATAAAACAGAAAGTAGAACCAGGAAAAGAAACATGATACCAGTGTGTACAAACATAATAAAAAAAAAGTTTGTGATTGAAAGAAATACATGACAATGTGCACAAACAGACCAGAAAACCTGACTGAAAAAAATGTGACAAACAAATACAATCATGTTAGTATAAAAACCGAAAGAAATACGATGTTAATTAGCACAAAGAAAAGACAATTTAAAAAAAAAGAATAAGCATGAGCAATCCTAACAGAAAGTATGACTGTTAGAAAGGCAGCAAGCTTCAACTATCAGATCTGAGGGTATGACTGAAGCTGTTAAAGAATGTTGCAGCTGGTTTGTTGTTTTTGTTGTTGCTGTTATCTGAAAGAACACACTTCAGTATGTATCAGATTGAAAATAAAGTTCTTTTTATCATGTTTTTTAAATTTCCATTCTATCTGAAAGAACACACTTCAGTATGTATCAGATTGAATTGGAAGTTCCTTTTACTATGTTTCTTCTTTCTGTTCTATCTGAAAGAACACACTTCAGTATGTATCAGATTGAATTTGAAGTTCTTTTTACTGTTTTCTTCTTTCTATTCCCTTTAACCCAATCCCTGAGGGCACTGCACAGAAATTTCCATACACAATGTCTTGGGTAGGTCAAACTTAGTAAAACCCATCCCTTTTTAAGTCCCAGACCTTATGCTACAAATGTATGTTTATGTCATCTACACCAACACAGCTGGCCTACTCTTCTCTGAAAAACGGATGGTCTTGTAGAGTTTGTCATGTGTGTGCAAGCTGTCAAGTATAAAATTGCTCACAAGACCTTGGCTTTTAGTCTCAACCAAAGTACTTAGAAGGGAACTGAGGTGGAACCAATGTTTACTCTACAGGAGAAAATCCTCTCAAGAGGACAAGTCAGCAGCAACTCAATCCCCTGAGCCTTCAGATTACTTTAGGTCAAGAGTCTAATGCTCTGATCACTGAGCTCTTCTGTGCCGCTGCCACTACATACAAATACTGGAATTTTACCTGATTTTAATATTGTTAAACATGAAACAGAAATCACACTAGATATCTACTGTATTATTAATTTTATTCTCTACATGACTAGACATGCAAAACTCACAGGTCAGTTTACATACACATCAGCCATGATCCAGTTCTACATTTATTTTTTTCTCTGACGGATTCTGTGAGAGTATCCCACATATACTAATCCACAGCAGCAAAGAAAGTCTTCTCATAAGATAATCCTTTCCTCTGAAGTAGGGGTATGGCTGCCAAAGTGGTGAGGAACTTGAAAGAGACATAATAATAATAATAATAATGTATGGAATTTATATAGCGCTGAATCTTGTAAAGCAACAAATCAAAGCGCTCAGATTAAAATTTTTTTTTTTAATGCGTGTGTATGCGGTTTTTAACATTTTGTCATCTGTTCCCACCGGCACACAATGGCCTACTCTTTCGAACAGCGGAACAGGATTTAACGTGTGCACAAGATGTTCTGCGTGCGTTCGCACACGGGGCCTCGGTTTATAGTCTCATCCGAAGGACATGTACACAAACTTCCTGTCCAGTGTGTACCTTCAATCTCACAGTTACTGTAGGTGGGATCAGTGAGCCATATACAGTATAAAAACCAAAAGAAAGGTGACCCTATGGTGCTAAGCTGGGGAACACACAACAAGTGAACAACACCAACATAAAAAATACTTCTTCATCCACTGCATAATTCAACACATGGGGGGACGGGATAGCCTGGTGGTTAGCGTGATGTGCTCGTGATCTGCTGACCCAGGTTTGATTCCTGTTTAGGAGGATTTTTTTTCTCTGGAGTAAACATCAGTACCAACTACAATCTCCCCAAAAGTCCTTCGGATGAGACTATAAATTGAGGTCTTCAGTGCAAACGCACGCAGAAATCTTGTGCACATGTTAAAACCCATCCCGCTTTTTGGAAGAGTAGGCGATTGTGCGCCGGTGGGAGTGGATGACAAAGTTTACAAAACTGCATACACACGGGGACTGGATGAAAAAAAGCACATGAGTGCTTATTCCATTATCCTCGAAATACAAGAATAATAAAATAAAAGAATAATAATAAAAATAACACACTAATGAAGCTTGGCATGCCTTATGGGTTGAAGTCTAAGGTGCATGTTGTCATCCATTATGTTTTTATGGATAAACTAACATTCAGAAGGGGGGGGGGATGGAATAGCTGGGTGGTTAAAATATCAGATTCATGACTTGAACAAATCTGAAGTGCAAGTTCCAGTCACCAGAAAGCTAGCAGAGGGAATTTTTCCACTGGATTTAGCATTAGTCCTGACTCCATGCCCCTGCAAGTCTTTCAAATAAGACTATAAAATGAAGTCATGTGTTCAAACACAAACATGACTAGAGTTGACATTAAAGCCCATCTCACTTTCATAGGATAGTATGCCTGCTATGGCTGGTGGTAGGAGCAACCTGACCTGCACACCCACGATGCAGTCTGCAACCTTGAGAGGGATGGCCGCTGACAACGGATTAAAATTACCCTAGGAGATAGACTACATGGTTTTTGTTATTTTGTTTTGTTTTGTTTACCTTGGCTAGAGCTCCAAGGTTCACCAATGGTGAGATTTTTTTGTACATGCAACCATTTTTGGCCTCCCCTGAGGTAGCCAACTTTGGGGACTACTTGAATGTTTCATTGATGCAAAGCCCTCATAACTTCTTTCAGAGTTGAGTTCTAAAGAGACAAGACAGATGGACAGACACAAAAACAGATGGACAGGAACAGATGAATACTGAGACAGACAGTTATGGAGACGTAGAGATAGAAACAGAGACAGACACAGAAACAATGGGAGAGAGACAGAGACAGAGAGATAGGGACAAGAGAGAGGCAGAGACCAACATTAACATATGAATACAACATACATACACACACACACGCAGCATGCTCAGGCATGCACACATGCATGCACACATAGAGATGAATCATAAAGAGACAACTGACACTGGTATCTCACACTGTACCTAATAAGCCCAGGCACACTGTTGCGGTCCTCATCAACGAAGCGCTGGTGAAGGTGAAGGGCATCTTCCAGCTCTTCAATATCCTGGGTCAGTTTGGCGTTCTCCTTACCCAGCCCATCACTGCATAAAGGAATGATTGAATAGATGAATGAGAGATACACAGCTCAGCTAGAAAAGGTATGAGACATTTTGAAGCATAGGAAAGGCTACCTTTTATTAGTTTAAACTGTGTTCAATATTTTAATAGATTACAGTATGAATTTCATTGATATTTGTCTTATTATACATGTTATACCAATTTGATTTATGTAATAAAATGTATGCGCGTGTTATTATTTAAGACTGTGCTCAATGTCTTAATAGAACAGAGTATTAATTTCATTGATATTTGTCTTATACAACATGTTGTAAAATTTGTGGCTTAAATCATAAAAATGCGTGCGCATGCGTGTGAACATTCCAATGTGTGTGTGTGTGTGTGTCTGCGTAAGTGTGCGGATGCATGGGTTTACTGGTGCGTACATGACTATTAGTGATTTTAGTTGGGTGAGTTTATGACTGGCTGAGGTATTGCTGATTTGTGGGTGCTTTTTATCTTATGGTGGGTGCATGTTGCTGTTCGGATAGTGTTTTTGTGTGTGCTTTATTATGTTTTTTTATATCATGTTTACATGTTTATTGTTTTTATGTATGGCTCGTGACCCACTGGAATTTCTCTGTCTCTGAGATAATAAAGTTTTTGAATTTGAATTTGAGTCTGAATGAATGAATGACTGACTGACTGAATGAATCTGTGAATCAGTAATTGACTGGATGATTGACAGACTGAATGTATGCATGTGTTATTTATAGACTGCAAAACAATATCCACACTAATACCAATGAAAATGATCAATTCTAGGGAAGGATAGGGTAGGGTAGGTTAGGATAGGGTTGCATACAATAGGGTAGGGTTGGGTGAGGAAGGGTAGGGTTGGGTAGAGGAGGGTAGGGTTAGGTAGAGTAGGGTAGGTTGGGTTGGGTTGGGTAGGGTAGAGTTGCATTGTGTTGTTACCTGGTGTGGTGTGATGTGGCATCGTATGATATGGTGTGGTGTGGTGTGGTGTGTTGTGGGGTGATGGGTACGATAGGGTGAGTTGGATGGGGTGGGCTGTGACTAAATGTATGGGGGTGGTGCAGTGTCATGGGGTATGTGTGATGTATAAATTTGAAATATGTTATTCATTATATTTGAGGAAAGTTGCATGCGTGTAAATGATTTGAGTGCAAGCGCTTCAATTCGTTTGTTTTACAAGATTCAGCGCTATATAAATTCCATATATTAGTATTATTATTATGATGTGGCTTGGTGTGATATGGTGAGGTGTGGTGTGGTGTAATGTGGTGAGGTGTGGTGTGGTATGGTGTCATGTGGTGTGGAATGCAGAGGAGAGGGGAGCTGCCCATGGCATGATGCAGTGGAGTGATGCAATGTAAGATTGTTACATTCATAATCACCACACACAGAAACACACAGAGACACACACACAGTGACACACACACACTAAACAGTTAAAAAAAAATCCCAACATACGATGGCTTTCTAGTGACAGGTTTCCTGGACCTGGACATGATCACATCAGACCTCAAGGATCCAGCAATCCCATGTCACCTTCAGCCAACCACAGGCACAGATGGATCTGTAACAATTAAGAATCAAGACAACTTCAATATCTCATACTGTCATAGGAGAGAAATTTGGGCAGGTGCAATACTACTGCTAAAAATAATAAAACAAGAAAACATTCAAGACAAACACTAATCACAACTCTTAAGATGGAAATATTAATTTATCTGCAACATGTAGTAGTATACATTCATCACAAATGTGAGAAAAGAAAGAAAAATACTACAATGAGTACTGGCAATAGTTTCATAAATAGATCTATGTAATCAATTTCAAAACTGCATGCTAGTTTTTGTTGTGTGAAGCATGGTTTTCTGCATTTGGGTGTTATTTTTTTTCTGAGATAATAATAATAATAATAATAATAAATGGAATTTATATAGCGCTGTATCTTGCACAGACAAATCAAAGCGCTTGCACTCAACTCATTCTTACACAGTCATGCAACCAATAGCAAGTAATAGTTCTAACAAGTCCAAATGAACACACACACACACACTACACACTTTGGCAGGGTGATGGAATTTTTGGCTGTTGAAAAGCAGGGATAGCTATGAAATGAAACAGGAGAGGAAATTCTTAGGTTTGAAACAAATATGTCTTGAGGCCAGATTTAAAAGAGTCACAAGAAGGCCTTTGGCGAAGAGAGATAGGGAGGCCATTCCAAATCGATGGACCAGAAACAGAGAAAGAGCGACGGCCAACAGTGGACTGGTTGAATCTAGGTGTTTGTAAGCACAAGGAATCTGCAGCAGAGCGAAGGGAACGAGAGGGGGTGTACAGGTGGAGACATTCACAGAGGTAGAAAGGTGCTGTTTTGTAGAGACATTTGTAACAGAGAGTACTGATCTTATAGTTTATTCTTTGTGGCACAGGCAGCCAGTGGAGAGATCGCAAGAGAGGGGTAATGCGCTCAGATTTTTTCTTTCTGAGCACTTGTCGAGCTGCAGAGTTTTGAATACGTTGAAGGGAGTGGATAGATGATGCTGGCAGACCAGACAAAAGAGAATTGCAATAGTCCAGACGTGAAAGAATGAGAGATGCCACGAGTTTTGATGTTGCCTCTGCGGACAGGTACTTTCGAATTGCACTAATACGCCGTAATTGATAGAAGCAGGACTGGCAGGTCTGGGTGATGAATTTTTGCATGGAGAGTGTGTTGTCAATAATGACCCCTAGATACTTTACAGCAGTGGATAGAGGGACTGATGCATTGCCGAATTCTATTGAAGCTGTTGTAATGGAAGAGAGTTTGTTTTTGGTCCCTACAAGCATGGCTTCAGTTTTATCAGCGTTTAGTTGTAACTTGTTCTCTATCATCCAGTTTTGGATATCTTGAAAGCAGTAGGTCATATTCATCAAGAGAGAAGGCAGATTTTCAGGAGTGTCTCTGCTTAGAATCTGAGAGTCATCTGCATAAAAGTGATGGTTGATCTGATGACGGTTAATTATATTTGACAGTGGAGCGGTGTAGAGAGTGAAAAGAACAGGGCCCAGAACTGATCCCTGCGGGACTCCACATTCCAGTCTGGCAGGTACTGACTGAATCTTGTTTACTGTGACTGTCTGGAATCGGTCAGTCAGGTATGAGCTAAACCAGGTGAGGGCTGTACCAGTAACACCAAACGTTTCTTGAAGATGGGAGAGAAGGATAGAGTGGTCAATAGTGTCGAAGGCTGCAGATAAGTCGAGTAGAGTGAGGAGGGAGATTTTCCCTGAGTCAGAAGCAAGTAGAAGCATGTTTAAGGTGTGAACTAGGGTGGTTTCAGTGCTGTGGTTGGCACGATAGGCAGACTGAAACGCAGGAAGAAGACTGTTGGAGAGAAGGTGGTTGTTGAGCTGTTTCAGAACTACTTTTTCAAGGACTTTAGAGATAAAAGGTAGGTTGGAAACAGGTCTGTAATTCTTCAGAATGTTAGGGTCAAGGTCATGCTTTTTAAGTAATGGTGTGACTAAAGCAGTTTTGAGAGCTGAAGGAACATTTCCAGAAACAAGAGATGAGTTTACTATCTTTGTGATAGCGGGTATCAGCTGTGGCAGGCACTGCGCGAAAAGAGAAGCAGGTATGGGGTCAAGATCGCATGATTTTATAGTCATTCCTTTCAGAATTGTCTTGATTTCTTTCTCGCTTGCTGGATGAAAGGACAGGAGAGGAGTGCCAGAAAATTGAGGATAACAAATTGCAGGCTGGAAAGGAGTCTGATCCAAGCTAGAGCGAATGTTGCGGATTTCGTCAGAAAAGAATGCAGAAAATATGGAAGGAAGTTCAGAGTGGTTGTAGATAGAAGGCAGAGGGCTAGCCTTCGCAGATCCAAACAGAGTGGATGTGAGGGAAAAGAGAGATTTCATAGATGTGGCATCAAGAACTTGAGAAGAGTAATACTTTGTTTTTGCTGAATGGATTAAGGTTTTGGATGCATCCTGTTTGGTTCTCTATGCCTTTTCCCCCCCAGTTTGCCAGTAATCAAATTAACTTAAATTGAGAATGCGGTGTTACGGTTACATTTATGAGTGGCAAAGTTACTTGCATATGTGTGTGTATGCGTGTGTGTATGTGCATGCATGTATGTGTGTGCATGCACGTGAGTGTGATTCTTGTTGTTACTTTTTCTGAGTTTAAAAATGAAAATAAGATAAAACAGTTGTTGAGTTCATAACAAATTAACAAGTAACTCATTTTAATTTTTATAAACAACTGTTTAATCCTTGACAGGTACTTTCCTTTTGATTTCAGTAGCTTCTTTTTATTTACATATCTTTTTCTCTAATTATGAATTTTTAAAATGGTTTCTGTGCCTTGTGCCATATGAACTTTCAAGAGAATGATAACAGAGATTATACTAGACAGGAGTCTCAAATGTCTAGTTTTGTTGCTGATTTGATGAAAATAATTCAAAATTTATTGATGTTTTTGGATGTGGATAAGTCAATACTGTATACCCTATCTGGCAATATGTGGAACCCAAGGAGAGTTCTGCATTAGGATGGCAGATCCAAAAATAGTGTTAAACACTATTTCAGTGAGACTTGAATGTTGAAACACATTCACTGCTTCTAAAATATTTGTGCTCTGGTTTCACATTCTTCGTTTATGCTTCAGGTGAATGCTAATTTGTGTGACCCAAGAAAAAAGATCTTTTATCTTTCTTATACATCTGTTTTACATCAAATGCATGACTGATAATCATAATGATAATGTGATATTGATCAATTCTAAATATAAATAATTTCTTTAATTAAAAATATCAAAACCAGCAATACAATTACTTTTTACATTGGTGTTGACCGGTTGACAGGGTTTGATATATTCAACATAACTACTCAAACTTTCCATTTTGGTAAAATTCAAACTTGATAGCACTAACTGACCAAACCCTGTAAAAACATCAACGGGCATTTACATTAGCAACGCCTTTCGCTGCCACAAAACATTCTATTAACGATAATCGGTGCTAAAAAAAACCCTGAAAGAAACGTGTACCTACAATGTCTACCTACCTTAACAGTGTAAACCAGAATAATCAACGTATCAACTTACGCAGTTAACCGCAATGTATAATTTCATTCACGCCGGAGCAAGAATGTTCATGTTGTTGACATGGAGCTCTTCGGAACGAAAAGACCACATTCAGTTATCAGGCGCAGACGACTCTTCAAAATACTCAAAGGGAAAGAACTTTTCATCTCTTCAAATTGCGATGTGCTATTATCTTTTCTTCTTCTTTTTTTTCTTCTTCTTCCAGATGAGCTTTGCTTTGTTGCAAGCGCCACATTAAACGACGACAACAACAAAACCACGCGAAAAATAAACGAAAACTAACTATTTTGGAGCGGCACAAAAATACTATCACAAACAAAGCACGAATGCACACTAAAATGTTTTAATGCAGGCACATAATTATTATATAGTAGGAGTACAGTATTTTAGTAATCAACACAGTTCTTATTCTTGGATCTTTGAACTGGAGAGAGAGAGAGAGAGAGTTCCCTGTTTTTGCTCCAAATTAAAAAAACAAAACAATGAAAGAAGGTGGGCAAAAAACAAATAAATGAACTAACTGATGTTTTTCTTCTTCCTCCTCCTTTCTTTTCTTTCCAAGATTAGTACTACTACTTTGAGAGAGAGAGAGAGAGACAATGACAATGACAATGACAAATTCTTTTATTTCGAGGATAATGAATAAGCACTCATGTGCTTTTTTACATCCAGTCCCCGCCCGTAGGGATACATCTTAATAATAACCCAACACTTATACAGTCTCACAGAAGAAACATGAGGAAATAACCCTTTTCAAAGCAGCCCCCACCCCTCCAACAACTCCCCCCCCCCGAAAGCAAACTAATAAAAGAAAACCCTAAAAACATCCCCCATCACCCCCCCACCCCCACCCCCCTCTCCCCGAAAAAACAACAACCAACCCACAACCAAAACAAACAAACAAACAAAAGAGAAAGAAAACCAAACCAACAAAAGAAGAAAAAAAGAGAAAAAGACACTTAATAAGTCACAAAGATAAGAGAGAGAGAGAGAGAGAGGTAACGAATGCACAGCACTTTCAAACCTTGGCTTGCTTGCCTTGACACCAGAAACAAACATTAACTGATGTTATACACATGAAGAAACAGCAATCTACCAACAGCAGCTAGCTTACAGCCGGCTGAAGCTGAGATGCCAGTCCGTGAGACGCCGCCTGTGAAAATCAATCCTGACTGTACGTGCATTATTCATACCTCTCTTCTCCGATGGCGCGCCTCACTTTCTTTGGTGTCTTGTCGTTTGCTGTACGGGTTCTGGTCGATCCATCTGTGATCACCATTAGGCTAGCGCTTACTGGATAGGCTGGGTGTGACGTGTTGGGTGTGACGTGTTTAGATCTCTGACGAGTTACGGGTAATCTGTTGGGGTGGTCTGCTTTTGGATGATAAGGATGAGTATTTTGACATGTCCTGAGGTTTAGGTTGTACAGTTTGATGCCATTCATTGCGAGAGACTGAGAAATTTGCCGAATAAGTGAGAATGGCGACATCAAAGAATGAAGCTCCGTCCGTTTAGAACTAAAAGGCGCTTTATTGCATGACAAAAACCACACAAAGATACACACATAATGAACAATGGCATATGGAGCACATGATGTAGTTGGAGTAGAAATGATAGGTGTAAATCAAACATAAAACTAGTAAGAAAAGAAGACGGAGAAACAAACAAGGCAGATAGAAACAAATTAACGACAACAACAAAAACAACAAGAAGATAGAAAAAAGAAAAGAAAAAAAATCAACCAACCAGCCAACCAGCCAACCAACCAACCAACCAACCAGCTAACCAACCAACCAACCAAACAAAAAAGTCCAGAACAGTACATTCAAATAAGAGGGTACATAGATGTCCATTAATGAGAATATCTGGACCGAAGACCCTATCGTTTTGAAAATAAACAACCCATGCTCTCAATTTTTTCCCTTTTCAGACCAACAAAGAGATCATTTCAAATACATACTATCTTCAAAACGTATTCGAGAATCAGTAGTTTGTCATTATATTTGTGTTGTCATTTAGTTACAATAAGGCAAAACTTGTTTGTTTTGGCATTCATGCAGATGGACATCGTTTGGTCAAAATGTTTCCTAAAAATCTGAAACAATTGAAACGGCTCAGCTCTTTGAACTCTGGATCTGTATATAAAGCTGTTTTGCAGGGATTATTATTTCACCAGGGATTTCGTCACTATTCTATCAAAAACTAGCTCTAAGGACGTTTTACCTTTATAGCATGAGATTACTGCACCAAACACAATTCTTGTTTAGTTTTCTTACCCATTCCAAAGCGAGAGGTTTTGCTACAAACGTAGAATTAAAATGGTTAAACAGTTTCTTTTCCGGACTTGTAGAACGTGTATTTAACGCTTTCGACAATATATTTTTTCCCCAGGACATAATGTGTCGCAAGAATAATGTGAACCAGTCTTATCCGGTACCGTTTTAGTGCCTGCCCCAGGTATGCCGAGAATTGGAAACAAATAATTTGGTCAGAAGAGTTCGTAGACCTACACAGCCTGTGAATGTTCAGGATTATATTCTCACATTCACGGTAATGTTTTTAATCTTCTGCATGAGTGAACATTACCTACTGTCACAAAATGCAGATACCGTTAATCTCTTACGGCCTTCCATGTTATTCTCAGCGTGATTAGGCATACGTGCACAGGGAGTGTCGCTTTAGACATAATTATTATAATTATGATCCTTCACCTTCAACACAAACTGAAATAAGCATTGCCATTCTTAGTTTTTCGTGATTAATAATAATGGGCAAAAATATGTAGTCATTTGTTGTTGTTGCTGTTGTTGTTCTTGTTGTTGATGTTGCTGTTGTTGTTCTTGTTGTTGATGATGTTGTTCTTGTTGGGCATTCCCTAGCTTGACATGCTGAGAGTCACCCAGAATATTTACTCAAGTCTCACTCATCACACATCGGAATCACTGTGAAACCGTGAGTACACACTGCTGGATTGAAGTTTACGTGTATGGCTGTTTTTAAGTACATCGCCATAATTATAGGCGGCCAAACTCTGGCTTCAGAGGATTTTTCTCATTTACAGAAGATTACCTGTTGTTATGTGGTAAGCTTGTCGTGGATGAAGACAATCTCGACATTTCAAGGCATAAGCCTAACAACATATTTAAAGTAGACCGTATCGCTTTCCTGGCTTCAATAACTGACAGGCCAGTTTGATAAAATGTAACTTTCCATGATTGTTTATCCAGGCTTCTGACCCACACAGCAATAGAGGCCAGATGAGTGTTTTGACAGTTCTACATTTGAGATATGTAGGTATGCCTCTGTCTTTCCAACATGTCCTTTAATTGATTCATCTTTTGCTTGGCCATACCGATTCTAGCTTTGAGGTCCTGTAGTCTGGAGCCACTGTTCTCTTTCAGGGAGCCTAAATATTTGAAATTGTGAACATATTCCAGATCTGTTCCATTGATTTTGATATTTCGAGGGTGACTGCACTATTAATGTGTATCACTCTGATCTTTTCTGGCATTTAACTTAAGGCCAACAGTGTTGCCCTCTTCATCGAATCTGTAGAGAATTCTTATGCTTGTGAAGAGAGAGAGAGAGAGAGAGAGAGAGAGAGAGAGAGAGAGAGAGAGAGAGAGAGAGACAGGCAGGCAGACACCTACACAGCCCTCAAATCATAGCAGAGCGTCACAAAACAAAGGGAAGTGTCACAGTACTGATTGATTATAGACAACTTAGAGAGGTTCAACGCCTACCCCTGCCCATTACGGCCGGTCTGTAAGCCGCTACAACACAACCCCCATTCAGCTAGCGGCGACTTGCAAGGGGAGAGTTAATCCAGTGCGGATTAACTTTCAGCCTCGGCTAATCGCAGCATGGAAGGGAAGACTGGACATGTTGTGCAGATTGCACGCATTAGATCTACTTAAGTGGCTAAGCTTAAAGCACAGCCCAAAAGTTACCCGGTATAAGAGGCTTGGTGTTTTTGGCAGGAAGCTGCGATGCGTGATATTGTAGTCAGTCAGTTCTACGTGTGTGGGAGACGACTTTGTGTGCTGATTTCTGAATGGAGTACAAAGTGGACTGAAGCTGGGGAATAATTCGTTTCTGAAGAAGACAGATCATTAGTAAAACAGTGATAAAGAAAAGAAAGCATTTTAAGAAGTAGTCGAGACCGCTGGATGGAGTATGTGCAGTCTGCTGTTATATCAGATCAAGTTTATAGACCGTGTAGGCCAGTAGTAAGTCAGAAGACATTTTCGGTAGCTGGTAATTTCAAAGGAATTAAACTCAGTTGGGGCTTCATCCTTTCTTCAGGTAGCTTCCAGAAGGAACTTTCTTCGTCATCATGAATTACCTGATGCAGTGTGAAGAGCAAAGAACCTCAATTGCGAGTTTATTTAGAACATTTTAAACAGCGTATGTAATGTAAGCCGTCTAAACTGATTTATTTTACATCGGAATACCGAGCTCATCATCTTACATTCAAGCATGGGAGAGAACTCAACATCCGGAAACGGACTAGGAGTTGTGAAGGGACAAAACTTAGGTCTTTCTACTGTTTCCCTCGCCTCCTCTGGAGCAGACGAGGCTTATGATCGGGGAATTTCGCCTGTGCATCCCCCCAGACTGAATCTGCAAAGACAGCAAAGTGAAAACTCTAGCATTCCTGACGTTTCGGAGGAAATCGAAATAGCAGAACTGCAGAAAAGGCTCTTCCAACAGAAGTACAATGCCCTGAAGGTATGCTGATGTCTAGATTTAAATAGAAAATGGAATATTGTATTGTAGTATATTACATCATATTGTATTACTTTCAGTCACAGCAGAATTCTCTGCGTGAAAGTTAAACTGCTCTTCCCGTGGAAAGCACGCCGCCACATGACCAATGCCACCCATTAAAGTATGCTTTCTATCTTCATGTGTATTTTGTTTCCCTATCAGAATGGCTTTTTTCAACAGAATTCTGCCAGGGACAAACCTCTTGCTGCCGTGCGTTCTGTTATGAGCGCTAACTGCCTGCTGCACAAAGGATCTCAGCTTATCATCTCATCCGAAAGACTGATACCCAGTACCCCACTCAAGGACTAGTGGATGGTGAAAAAAAGGTCAGGCACAACCAAAGATCGAAACCGCACACCTCGCTTTCTATGGAGGTGGGTTACCTCAAGACCACTGGTCCACACGAAAAATCCAAGCAACTAAGAACACAACAGCAACTGATAAACAACAGTGGAAAATTATCTCTGATTGGATTAAATGATTCTGCTTGACACCAATATAATGCATTTCTATGTTTGTTTGTTTGTTTAGTTTCATTTTGTTTTATAATGTTACTGGGTGTTTGGTTTATGTTAATTACAAGATGAATGGCGAGCGTTACGAAAACCGTTAAAAAGATTACCCGGTTTTGTCCACGACATGACGTTTTCCGGAACTTCTTAAGGAGGCATTAACACACGGCATTCAATCTTTCAGGCAATGTGTGTCTTGGGCGTGTTGAGCATTACAGAACCCACCTCCACCCATGTCAACAAAACAAACAATCCAAACAAAGAAACAAGTGAAAGAAAAAAAATACCCATCTGCTGTTGCCAAATACACGATTATTTCTTGCAACGATCAACTTCACAGATTGTGAAGTTTTGTCTGGTATTTTGCATAAAATGATGATTTTTTCTTCGTTCTTCAGCTAAAGCTTTGAGACACCCAAGGTGAGATTTTGCGAATGCGACAGTTTTATCCACCATAAAGGTAGCCGCAAAAAATATGTTGTCAATTTCTGAAAGAAAAAGGTTCAAACAAATCAAAAATATTAGGTAGCACTTCAGTTCAAATATGCTGAATGGTTCGGAGACAGAAGTGGTCGAGCTTTGTGTATATGTGAAGTTGTTTTTTTTCCTTTTGTTATTGTTTTTTTCCTGATGCAGTTGTTAGGAATTAATGAGGTTGTTTTTTGTGTGGTCACGTTGCATTGTATGTCTGTATTGATTTATAGTGTAGTGTAGTGTGCTGTGGTGTAGTGAAGTGTTGTGTAGTGTAGTGTAGTGTAGTGTGGTGTGGTGTAGTGTAGTGTAGTGTAGTGTGGTGTGGTGTGGTGTGGTGTGGTGTGGTGTAGTGTAGTGTGGTGTGGTGTAGTAGTGTGGTGTAGTGTAGTATAGTGTAACGTATTGAACTGCAATGCATTGTGTTGCACTGCCAGCACTCCACGACTTGGAGAGAGGCAGCCTCTGCCAGGTCAACTTGCCTCAGGCACAATGTCTGAAGTTTCCGTATTGTCCCGCAATAACTCTTCCTGCAGTTCAGAGAGAGGTCAAGTCAATCCCAGGTCACAAAGACACTCTCAGCCATACATCAAGAAATTAAAACTGCAGGCTGTGCTACAGTAAAAACCACATGTCTGATTAAAAACCGATTTTTTAAAAAACTACCATCTTTTCATATAATTATATGAGACTTTGAAGCAATACGTAGACAGTTTAGTCCCATATCGTATGTAAAGATTGGAGATTATCCTCTCGTCTGTTCTACATGCGTCGTTGATGTTTGTCAGGGTGGCAGCGTGGACCTCTCGGCACAGAGAGCATGTCAGCACTCCCAGCCTTCTGTTTGGGCAGAAGTTGGGCAACGAGCCTCAGAGTCTAGTTTTTGAAGTTACTAGACTAGCTTTTTCTTGGTTACACTGCTTGCCTTCCACAGTGCCCTGCAGAACAACTTTGTACAGTTGAGGAGCCAGGACATGGAGACATGGCCATAACCATCAAGTCTCTTGATTGTGTTGGAAGAGGTTCCTGCGCCTATCAGAATAGATGTTTACTTGCTGCTTGACATAGTCTTTTGTCACGTGCTCTGTGTACGTGGTGTACAAGAATTTTGTGAAGCATTTACATTCCGATGCCCGGATTCTGCTCCCCAGGTCGGCTGTCAGTGTCCAGCATCCATGGAGGAGGACTGAAATCACTAAGAACGTGTAAAGTTTCAGCCCTACTGAAAAGTTGATGGAGTTGCTTGTCTAGAAAGTATTGAGTCTTGTTATTGCAGGTACGGCCAGGCTGAGTCTTGTTTTTAAAAAAATCTCTTTTGATGAGCTGCCATCCTTGATTAAGATGGATCCAATGTGTTCCGCCTGTGCAGGGTGATGATACTTTTATAGATGTTTAAAATACATTAAAAACTATACGGACACATTCATTTTGTTGTCAACCTTCTGCCTTTGCATTCTTACGCCCACACCGTTCCTTTCCACTTTCTCTTCCCCAAAGCTGCCTTTCTCTAATGTCACTAATAGTGAAAATATGTTGAAAATGAAGACAATGACGATGATGTCAACGTCTGTCTGTTTGTCTATCTCTCTGTCTGTCTGTCTGTCTGTCTCTTCCCCATCTCTAGCTCACTCACGCACTCTCTGATTCCCAAATATTTCAGTTGAAATGATGATTTACTGTTTCCATGTTTCAGGTACAAAAAGAGAAGAAAAAAATTGACCGGAACACCACAAATTTCGGAAAAGTCAAAGACAAAAACTTTCAGCTGCCAGACGAAGTCCAATTCGCGCTTAGCGTGGCCTGTGGGAGTGACTCACCACCCCCGCAACTTAAACCTGTGCCCAAAATCATCAACGAAGGGGTGCTACTTTTTGCTCCGGATGCAGACGATACCCCCCGCGCCGATCAACCCAACGAAAATGGCGCCACCACTCGAAGAGAGAAAGAAGTGAGAATTGTAGAACACATCTCTCCCAATGACGACAGTCCTTCCAAAACACCTCTCAATTCCGTAAGAACATCAGCAAAAAAGAAAAATAATAAACAAAACTTGCCCACCGAACGAGGAAATGTCAATGCACAAAGTGATGGCAGCAACAAAAAGGACAGTGCCAAAAGAAACGGGTCAGGGAAGCGCGGTGCCAGCGCTGCCTCCCACCACAAGAGAACTCACTCAGGCAAAGGTGCCGCAGACAAGGGGTCCAAACATCGCAATCGACTCAGCTCAGGAAACAGCGAGGCGTCACAATCATCACACTCTTGCAGCAGACCTCACAGTAGAACTAGACCCTGCAGTAGGCCCACCAGCACCTCCTCCACTCTCTCCTTCCATACGAGGGTGAGATCGTCAAAGCGGAAGCAGTCAAGATCCAAAGAGGCGCATGCGCAGCAACACCGTCGAAGAAGTCGCGCGGCAAGCAGTGGTACTTTATCACAACCTGACTCTGAGAACAGTGACCAGTTTGATTCTGATTCCGATTTAGAGTATGGTAAGTTGGATGTTAAGGAGTATGTTGTGTACGCGTGTGTATTATTATACAGGTAGGTCTAATGTGCTTTTTAATAACTGTATGTTTTTCAGCTTATGTATCCTATCTAGGTGGAGGTGACAACCCCGATATGGCCTCTGTGGTCGAGGGGTCTATAAACAACAAGATTGGATGGGGTTGGATCGAAGCCTGGTAGTATTACCATTTTGATTTTATGTTTGCCATGCATGTGATAGTTTCCGTTTTTCTCTTGTTTTTTGTTTTTGTGTTGTTGTTGTGTTGTGTTTGTTGTTGTTGTTGGGTTTTTTTGGGGAGGGGGGGGGGGGGGGTCGTTGGTGCTTTTATTCTGTCTCAGAGCTTTTGTATAGCCTTAGTGTTTAGTTATTGTTTTGTTGTTGTTTTCTGTTTTATTTATCTGTTGTTTTTTAAATCTCTTTTTAAAGAAGGATACTTTTACCATTTAGGTCAGACTTTTTCCCTGTGTGATTGTTATTGATTTCATATAGCCCACACACCCAGCGACATCAACCAGGAGGTGGCACTCTACCGCCGGGCCTGTCGACGTCATAAGGTCGTGACGTCACGGCGTGTAGAGGAGGGGCTGCAGAAGGGCCACATTGACGTCAGCTACTCTCAGCTGACGAGAGAGGAACTCAAAGTGCTGTGTATCGCGATCGTGGTGAGCACAACATGGTCTGTTTGACTTGTTCGGGAATAGATATTGCATGCCTATGGGTTCATCATGCTCGCGCTATATGCACGCGCGCATTAACACAGCCATGTACAGGCACACATGCACTCATTCACTCACTCACTCTCACACACAAAGTATATCTGCGCGCGTAAACACACACACACACACTCACACACACACACACACACACACACACACACACACACACACACAGAATCAGTGTTTATATCTGAAATGAGTCGTTTGATTTTATTGACAAAGAATAGTTTGTAAGGAATTACTTCATAATTATCTTAAACTCTTTCCTATACAAAATCAGTTGGGGTCCACTTTAGTTATTGCCATTTAGTATTATATTGTATAGTGTTATTGTCATTGATCCTCATTTTCCTAAATAAAGCACACAACACACACACACACACACACACAACACACACACACACACACACAACACAATGTGTATATAGATCATATGAGAAAAAAACGGAGGAAGAAAGCAATTGCAGGTAAACCAATATATATAAATTATATATATATATATATATATATATATATATATATATATATATATATATATATATATATATATATATAATATCCCTTTTCCCCTCATGAAATACAGCAATGACTTCCATTGATTGCACAGTTTTTCTATTGCTGAATATATTAAAACTTGGCTATACAGTTACCTTAAGTTGAATCATTGTCTTGGGCACGTTCAGAACTGTGTGATGGTTTGTCTTTGTTTCTGCAGGAAAGTCTCAACATCAGCCGAATAGACCTGGCGGGCAACGCTCTGCCTGAACACTGCCTCTCCTACCTCTGCGAAGTCATGGAAGAAAACTTGCACATCAAAGAACTGGTGTGTGCTGTGTTGTGTGTGTGTGTGTGGAGTGTGTGTGTGTGTTTGTGTGTTGTTGTGTGTTTTGTGTGTGTGATGTGTGTGGGTGATGTTTTGTGTGTGTGTCTTGTGAGTGTGTGGATTGCATGACTGTGTGTGTGTGTGTGTGTGTGTGTTGTTGTGTGTGTGTGTTGTGTGTGTGTGTGTGTGTGCGTGTGTGTGTGTGTGTTTGTGTGTGTGTGTTTGTGTGTATGTGTTGTTGTGTGTGTAGTGTGTGTGTTTGTTTGTGTGTGTGTGTGTTGTGTGTGTGTGTTTGTGTGTGTATGTGTGTGTTGTGCGTGTGTATGTGTGTGTGTTTTTGTGTGTGTGTGTTGTGTGTGTGTGTGTGTTTGTGTGTGGTGCGTGTGTGTGTGTGTATGTGTGTTTGTGTGTATGTGCGTGTGTGTGTGTGTGTGGTGTGTGTGTGTGTATGTGGTGTTTGTGTGTGTGTGTGTGTGTGTTTGTGTGTGTGTATGGTGTGTGTTTGTGTGTGTGTGTGTGTGTTTGTGTGTGGTGTGTTTGTGTGTATGTGTGTGTGTATGGTGTGTGTTTGTGTGTGTTTGTGTTGTGTGTGTGTTTGGTGTGTGTGTGTGTGTGTTTGTGTGTGTGTGTGTGTGGTGTTTACGTGTGAATTTGTGTGTATGTGTGTGTCAGCGTGCGTGTGTGCGCGCGTGTGCGTGTATGTGTGTGCATGTGTGTATATATGCATGTGCGTTTGCGCGCGCGCGTGTGTGAATACACTTATGTATTTTTGCACGTAAAAATGTAATTGCGAGTTTATGTGCTTGATTATGAGTCTCTTTCTATGGTCAGTCAGAGTATGTTTTTTGTCTGCATTATGTATATATCGTACACATTCAAACGCGTCTGCAGAAGTGGGGAAGATACAAAGAGACCTACTTGTAAAATGTCAGAAATAAATTACAGAAAAAATAGTTTACAATATTAAAGTACACACAGCATCAACGCGAGAGCGCCAGACGCGCAGACAGACGTACACAGACAGTCACACAGACAGATAGACAGACAGACAGACAGACACACACACACACACACACAAACACCCGCAGACTCGGTCAAATCACTCTCACATAATTATATGCAGGCATGTGCATGCTTGCGTACACACACACACACACACACACACACACACACACACACACACACACACACACACACACACACACACCTCACACACGCACCCACCACACACACACACACACACACCTCACACTCATGTCAGCAACATTGTTTTTCTTTTCTTTTCTGGAATGTTCCAGAATCTTTCAGAATGCCAGGCAGACAGAGAAGGTGTGGGCCATCTGATAAAATGTCTGCAGCATAGCAACACCCTCACTTCCCTGGACATATCTGGTATTGCTTCATGAATGAATGAATATTCATATGAT
>CM054141.1:49339015-49341515 GCA_028751875.1 Rapana venosa | reverse complement strand
GCTGTTTCTCCTACGGGGTTCTTTTACGTGCTCAAAATGTATGTTGCACAGGAGACCTTGAACTATCGACACAAGACAATTAATTTACAGTTTTTTGGATGGGGGTGCGGTAGAGGGAATCTGGCTTCGGATGGCAGAAGAAGACGACACTAAAGGAGGGTGATGATGACCCCGATGACAATGACGACAACGATGATTACGATAACTGATGATCACGATGAGAACAACGGCGACGACGATGATAATGATGAATACAATGATGATGACGACGACACGACGATGACATTGATGACGACAATGGATGATCACCCTGAGAACGATGGCGACGACGATGATAATGATGACGACGAGGATGACGACTCCGACGACGATGATAGTGACGACGACGACGACGACAACCAAGACATCGACGACAGTGAAGGTGACGATGACAATGACGATGATAACGATGATGATTCCTGCATACCCAGGAGAACGACACGATCCAGAACTTGGACCTCTCGTGGAACGGCCTGGGCCGAGACGGCTGCATGGGTTTGGAGGTGGCGCTGGGGTCCAACACCGTCCTCCGACACCTAGACATCTCCTCCAACAGAATCGGGGTGCTGGGTCTGGAGCTCCTTCTGAAAGGACTGCACAAAAACACCACGCTGAACAGCATCAAGGTGCCTGGTGGGGTGTGGTGTGATGCGGTGTGGTGGGGTGGTGTGGTATGGTGTGTTGGGGTGTGTGGTGGTGTGGGTGGGGTGTGTGGTGGGGGTGTGGTGTGTGGTGGGGGTGTGGAGGGGTGTTGTGAGGTATGGTATGGTTGGTCAATGTCGGAGTATGTATAGTGTCAGCAATATGTGTATGTTCGTGCATATGCGTGTGTGTGTGTGTGTGTGTGTGTGTGTGTGTGTGTGTGTGTGTGTGTGTGTGTGTGTGTGTGTGTGTGTGTGTGAGGTGTGTGTGTGTGTTTGCTTCAACGCTCTTGTTTGCTTACCTGTATTCATGGAGTTTTGTAGATGTGTTAAAGATGCGTAGCAGAATAGCAACAATCCTCGATGTGGATTTATGCATTGCAGATTGGCAACAATCCTACATTTGGATTCATGTGTTGCAGATTGGCAACAATCCTTTGCCCACGGAGAGCGGAACAGCAATCATGAACACAATCATCAGCTGCCCGGAGTCCACTCTGTGCATGCTGGACATGTCGGTATGATTGTCTTCCTCAGCAAAACACCTGATGCACAGGCTGTTATCGTTACAGTAGCAACAACAACACAACAATGAACAACAATGTCTGCACCGCCACTGATAGCAGCAACAAAAATAAATAATGGTTGTAAAAGTGAAGCAACAACAACGATAATTATATATCATTCTTATCATTATCATTATCTTGTTATTATAATTATCATTGTCATATCTTCCTCCACCTCCTGCTTCTTCTTCTCTTCTTCTTCTTCTTCTTCTTCTCTTCTTCTTCTTCTTCTTCTTCTTCTTCTTCTTCTTCTATCCTCCCTCCTCCTCCTCCTCCTCCTCCTCCTCCTCCTCCTCCTCCTCCTCCTCCTCCTCCTCCTCACCACCACCACCACCCACCACCACCACCACCACCACACCACCACCACCACCACCATCCTCTTTTTGTTTTTCTATCATCATCGTCGTCATCGTCGTCGTCATCATCGTCATCATCATCATCATCATCATCGTCGTCGTCGTCCTCCTCCTCCTCCTCCCTTTCATCAACCACCACCACCACCACCACCACCATCATTACCATCACCACCTCCACCATCATTACCATCATAACCATCCTCTTCCTCCTCCTCCTCCTTCTTCTCCTCCTCCTCATCATCATCATTATCATCACCACCACAATCCTCCCTCCTCCTCATCACAACCATCATCCTCCTCCCTATCATCAACACCCTCCTCCTCCTCATCATCATCATCATCATCACCACCTTCCTCCGCATCATCACCACCATCATTATCCTCCTCCTCATCATCACCATCCTCCTCCTCCTCCTCCTCATCATCATCATCACCACCATCCTCCTCCTCCTAACCATCACACCCTCCCCCTCCTCTCTCCTCATCATCATCACCACCATCCTCCTCCTCCTCACTATCCTCTCCCTCCTCCTCCTCCTCATCCTCATCATCACCCCCATCCTCCTCCTCACCACCACCACCCTCGTCCTCCTCACCATCAACACCCCTCCCCCCCCTCCTCCTCCTCCTCCTCCTCCTCATCATCATCACCATCACCACAATCCTCTTCCTCCTCATCATCACCATCACCACAATCCTCTTCCTCCTCATCATCACCATCACCACAATCCTCTTCCTCCTCCTCCTCATCATCATCACCACAATCCTCCTCCTCCTCCTCATCACCATCACCACAATCCTCTTCCTCCTCCTCCTCATCATCATCACCACAATCCTCCTCCTCCTCCTCACCACCACCACCACCCTCCTCCCCCTGTTGCAGCATATCGCGGTGGAG